>VZTF01003767.1:201872-246671 GCA_013397755.1 Cnemophilus loriae | reverse complement strand
CCTTTCCTTTCCTTTCCTTTCCTTTCCTTTCCTTTCCTTTCCTTTCCTTTCCTTTCCTTTCCTTTCCTTTCCTTTCCTTTCCTTTCCTTTCCTTTCCTTCCCGAAACCTTCCCGAAACCTTCCCGAAACCTTCCCGAAACCTTCCCTTCCCTTTCCCCTTTCCCCTTTTTCCTTTCCTTCTGAAAGGAGGAGGCTCCTTCCAGAGGGAGCCTGGCACTGCTGTGTCTATAAACGCTGTGTTTGCTTGCAGCACTGGTTGGTTTTGCTGTCCCCCACTCCATGTCCCCCTCAGCTGGGTGAATGTCATGGACAAACTCACCCGGGAGCCTTGGGACGGAGAGGAAAACGCTGCATAACCAGGGACTGACTCCCTGTCTCTGCTGTGCCTTAGGTATAACCTGCTCCCGAGGATCATCGAAGCCAAGTACCTGGATGCCATGGATGCAGAGTACTGAAGGCTCCCTGGCCTGCAGAGCAGCACGGACAGCTCCTTCGGGGCCGGAAAAGGCGTGGGACGATCTCCTGCAGTTTTCTTTCACCACTTCCTTCGTGCTCTGACGTCGGCAATGCACTCCTGTCACAGCTCCACGGGGCCTGTGCCAGACCGAGGGAGCCTGGGGCTCGGGAGGACGATGCTCTCTGGAGCTGTGAGGCGAACGAGCTTTATGGAAAATGCTACTTTCCACATCCCCAACCCCACAAACCCCAAAGATCAGCCTGGCTGCACGGCTGGAGCATCCAGAGTTGTCCTGTGTTCCCTTGTTTGAGGGTGGGGGGCGCTTTTTTAATGCACCACATCCTTTTCTTCCCCAACACTAAGAACAGCAACTGACCCTTGTTTTATAGAATGACAGCCCTGTCCTGGCCTTTGAATCCCATTCCCTGTGCACCCAGCATTCCCAAATTGGTGTTCTGGGTGGGATGGCCTCGTGCTAAACCACTGATGCCAGGTGAGATTGTGGCTGTTTGCTCAGATTAATGGGTTTGGAAACAGTTGCAATGTGTACTGCTACAATCCACAGCTTTGGTTGAATATTTAATTCCTGCAAATGAGCTGGGAACATTCAGAGGCTGGGCTCGCACGGCCCTGCGGATGAAACCCCACCTGGGCCTGAGCTGTTTGGGAATTAGTTTGGATCTTTCTCCCGTTTCTCCTGGGTAATCAAACGCAGAATTGTAGTTTTTTGCACAACTGCAGCATTTTTTTTGCTTGCACCCAGAGGGCAGTTGTGTCGAGGTTGCATATACATATGTACAGTAGTGCCTATGTGTACATATATACATATGGAGTTGTGTATATATTTTGCATAGATATACAAATAGGCCTGGTTCTTTCCAAATATCACAAGTGTTTTGTGCAGTCAGTGTTACCCACCATGTCCTGAGCATTTACTTGTTCTCTGCTTCAGTGCTGCTTTCTCTCACTTGAGATATGGTCACTTTCATTTTCCTTTGGAAGCTGCTCGGTTACTGGTTTTATTCATGTGTTGCTTTATTCGAGGTGTTTCTTTGCTTTCTCCTCCCTGTGGCTTGAGACCTTCATCATTCTGTCTCGAGGCTCCAACATGTGAATTTTTCATTTAATTTTGATGTACAGAATGCAATGAAAGTTTTCCTCTTTTCGCCTAATCAATACTTGTTGGTCATTTCATTGTTTCTGTTGTGTAGCTGATTTCCAGTTCCCCCCCGCCACTCCCGGACGTTATATTATATTTCTGGATGAATCTTAACTTCTGCTGTCTTTTATATTTCAGTTTATTTAATTTTGCTTGTACTATGGTCAGTTTTCTTATTTGGAGTACTGTGAAACAAGCTGCCCTTCAGTTCCGTGCTTGGCACATCACAGGTCACAGCTGAAAGTGTTCAGAAAATTGTGGACCTCGATGATGAACTTTCATAAGAGTAGAAATGAGGGAAGAAGAGGAATGTGAAATATGAATTTATCAGCACAGACAAGTGTTTCTTACCAGTTGCTTGCCCAGTAAATGGTGCAGAGTTTTTCCTCCCACCCCATCCTCTGCATGGTGAGGGAGACCAACCCAGCCATGAGGGAGGAAGGCTTTGGGTGCAAAGCTCCTGTGCTGACGCTAAGCCAGGCTCAAGCCACTGCAGGTTTGGTGTATTTGCACTAGAGATCAGAAGGTATTTAATCTTTGTGGAGCTGCCCACGGCGCTCAAACTCGTGTGCAGAACTAATTTTTACATTTTCTTACGAAACCCTTTGTATTGAGACTCGAGGGAGGAGAGCGGTGAGAGTTCCTATATCCGTGGTTTGTGTATCCCTGAGGGAATTGCAGGGGAAACCCCTCAGCTTAGCAAGCAAAACAATGTCCTAGATAGTAAAAACACGACCTTCACGTGGCACCAAGCTGATCTGGGGAGTCTCAGGGTCAGGGTGACCACCCCAGGGCATCAAGGCAGGGAATTTGTCTTTTTGCTTTTTGACAAGAGCAGCTACAAACCCGAGCGTGGTTTCTGACCGCTTTCCTCAAGATTATCACAGAATTCCCTGGCTTTTGAGTCATTTCTGTGCCGAGATCACTCAGAGCTGTTAGCAAGGGCTGCGTGTAGGAACAGGGGCAGACAGGATTTCAGAGGTGGCAGAACTCTGTCTGATCTTCAGTCAACAGCAAAAGGGCAGGTGACAGCCAGCAGTTCAGGCCCTGCTGGAAGCCAGGGAGTGCAGAGGTCTGCTGAGGCTGAAATAACATGTTTTTCCCACAGATGTCAAAAGATTTAAGCAAAGCTGCAATCAGAGGTGTCATCCCCTGGCTGAGTAAAGCTGTAAGACACACGTGTCCTGCGGGTGAATTCCTGGTGTCTCCGCAGGAAAAAGTCACCTTGTGGGGTGGCTTAAGTCGTGTTTTGGGTGCTGTGGCTGGAGGAAGGAGAGGATGTGCCCAGGGGAACGTGGCTTTGGTCCTCTTTGAGGCTCTGGGTGGGATTTCCTCAGGCACAGAGCCATAGTGGGGTGGGCTGGCCTGCAGGTCTTGCCAGAGGAAATAGTTTTGAGATGCAACCTCCATCTCCCACTTCGAAGGACCAAAAATGTCCCCATTTCAAGGCTTTTTGAAAGATCAATTTCAGATAGTATCAAATGTTGCAGAGAGAATCTAAAATCCAGGCAGCAGGGAGGGTTAAATATCCACCACAACTCTTGTTTGTATCTTTTATTTTCCTTCATTGGTGTGACTTCAGTGTTTGTATTTTCTTTGTAGCATCAGTAGGATTCTGTTCTGCAGGGTTTTTGCTCTTACAGAAGTCAGGGGCCAAAGAATCAACTGATGGGAAATCAGCACAGCTTGAGGGGGGAAAAAAAGCTGTGCTGGCTTGGACTGGTTGAACATTTGGACCTATGTCTCAATATTTGGGTAGAAGGGAGATGTGAGACTTGAGGCCTCTTGTCTCAAAAGGGGTTTTCATGATCCTGCAGAGGGTTTATTTTATTTCTCCATGCCTTTTCTCTTCTTGTTTGCTTCTGGTTTTGCTGACTTAAGTGCAGGCGTTTCCAGGAAGTAGCTGACTAGGGAAGGAGGGTTTGTTGGGAGTTGATTGAGCACTTTAATACTTCTGTGAAGGTTTAAGACAATTAGAATGTAAAAGAAGTTTTATTATAAGCTCTTTATATACGCACAATGCTCTGTATAACTGTTGCCAAAGAACTGAGTCTGAAAGGTGTCAAGAGCTGTTGGGAGAGTCCCTGGGGTTCACCTGGCACTGCAAGGTAGGGAAAAGCTTCTGAAACGAGTGGATGTTGGAAGGTGCCGTTTGACAGCTGCCAAAACGATCAGAAACTGGGGATAGAATAAAGTTCTACTCTCAAACTTGTAGTTTTTGATCCTTGCGTTGAATGTAGGAGCTAGAAGTGAGCTTGACAATTAAAACTGGATTTGTACCTGACCGGTTTCGTTGGTCTGAGATTTTATTTTGTTGCTTTTGAAGACGTCCCTGACGTGCTGTGTGTGGGAATCGATGTTTGTCTGTGTAAATGAAGGGAAGTTGGTGAAAGGGTGGAACTTGCTGAACAAGCAGTGCAGCACTTTCGGGATTGCTTAGGAAGCAACTGCACTGCAACAACCCCAAACTCCCTGGCATCAACATCTGAAGTTATTTAATAAATGTCAAGCTCCCCTTAGGTGTGCATCAGTGCTGCGAGAGGATGGGGATAGAGTGAAGAGATTCAGCTGGTTTGGCTCAGAGCTGCTGCTGGTGGAGTGGTCCAAAATGAGCCTGAGGACTGTGGGACACAACAGGAGCTTCTGATGATCCAGGGGACTGGGATGCTCTGGACAGAAATGGGGCAGGTGGCCACACTTACGTACAGTTGTAGGTTCTTCCCCAAAATCCCACATCCCCAGCTGCACCCAGAGACTGAGACCTTGCAAACTTCTGCTCGTGGTGTTTGGCTGCTTTAGGAGCTGCTGCTGGACTCTGCTCTGTGGGCACTCGTGGGAGGAGCAGGAAGTTCCCCCAAAGTCGGATAGAGCTGGAGAATGCTCGGAGATGGGAGGGAAGGCATTGGTTTGGGTTTTTTTTTGTGGAGTTCTCAGCAACAAAGAAGGGACCTGAGATGTGTCACATCACCAAAAGCAGCTCCTGATTTCCAGTGTGTCCTACCAGGCATCTACACCATGGTGGTCACACGTTCATGTTAGTCCTTTCCAACCTTTTTTTAATTGTTTGTTGCATTCTGAATCTGCCTTTTGCATGGTTTTTACCTGCCCAGGTCAGTGGGCAGAGCCAAGGGTGGCTCAAGCACCTCTGTTGTGTCTGTTCCCCCAAAACTCAGTGCAAGCTGTTTGCTGTCATCTCCCGACCCAGCTCTCCGCTTCCTCAGCCCATTCTGGAAGTTGGCTCTGGAATTTCCACTGTGGAAATGCTGCCCAAGTGCTGAGTGGGAATTTTTCCCTGGAGAACCTGAGCCTGTGTCTGGCACTGGCTGATCCTTGGGGCTCCTTTGCCAGATAAGCAGTGATGAAGGATTCATAATTGTCCAGCAGTTGCACCTCCCCATCTCTTTGGAAATCTCCTTTATGGCCCCTGTCCCAGCTGGGATGTCCTGCTGTCGTCTGCCAAGCTTCCAAAACAACCTAAATAGACATAATGGGATGGGGTTGGGTCGTTTTCGGTATTGAGGCCTGTGGATGTTAGAAGAGAATCAATCATCCTCCCTAATTGTTTTCCTGTCTAATTAAGGCACTGAGGAACCAAACCCTGGGCACTCCACTTCTGGCTGCAGCGCTGCTTGCAAAGAGCAAAGCATCAATGCTGTGGGCAGAGCAGAGGGGAGGGAGTTGTGGCAGCATGAGCTTTAGAATCCCAAATTGGCACTTTCCTCTTTGGCTTTTGGGTGTTTTCCTTTCACACCTCCCTGGCTGTGCCTTTCTTTGCCTCGTACAAAACGCTGCCTGAGCTCGGATCGCTTGGCTCTGCTCTGATGTCACATTAAATATTGAAGAGCCTGTCCTGGGGGAGCTGCTGCCTTCTGCTCCCCATCTGCATCTCCTGCAAAGAGCTGCTCACTTGGAGAGGCTGCTCTTCATCCACGTGACAAATTGCTGCTGCTGCAGGAGCACTGCCCCTTACTCAGCCACTGAAAGGGAGCAAAATGCAAAGAGTTGGGGAAAACAGCTTCCAGTTAAAGTCTCTCCCTCCTCATCTGAGTTGTGCTGGCACTTCTTAGCCCGTGGGGAGAACCAGGAGCCCTGCAGCAGGGAGGTGTTTGTGATGTGACCAGGGGGCTGCAGGAAATCCTCGTGTCAAATTCAACACGTGGGGTGTTGGTTTCAGCACTGGGGAGGCTTTGGGGAGGGCTGGGAGCAGTTCTTATCTGCCCAGCAGCAACAACTGGCACCTTAGAAGGCTTTTTTGGGTACGTTTTCCATGTTTGGATGGCTTTGGGTGGTTGCGCAGTGTCCGTGGGAGTGAGGCCAGAGGTGGCTGGAGCAGAAGGTGCAGCCCTGGGTGCTCTGAGCATCAGCAGTGCTGGGGGTGAGCTCTTCATGGGAGTGACACAGCTCAGGCCGTGTCCCCTCCCGGCTGGAGCCGCTTCCCCTGGGAGCTCTGCTGGCACCTCCTGGTGGTGTTTAAAGCATCACATTTCTCAAATTGGCACCGGTCCGCCGATCTCAAAGGGCACCTCCAGGGGAGTGCCGGCCTGCTTGAGCAGGATTTTATGGGATTCACATCTTCATGGAATCATGGCACGGTTTGGGTTGGAAGGGACCTTAAAGCTCATCTCATCCCACCCCCTTCAGGGCAGGGACACCTTCCACCATCCCAGGCTGCTCCAAGCCCCGTCCAGCCTGGCCTTGGACACTTCCAGGGATCCAGGGGCAGCCACAGCTTCTCTGGGCACCCTGTGCCAGGGCCTCCCCACCCTCACAGGGAAGATTTCCTTCCCAGTATCCCATCCATCCCTGCCCTCTGGCAGTGGGAAGCCATTCCCTGTGTCCTGTCCCTCCAGGCCCTTCATTGCAGAGCTTCCCTTGCCTGCCCAGGTGTTGGCAGCTCCCTCCCATCTCCACCACTTCTGATATTAAAGAGTAATTATGATCCTGGCATTTAGTGCCCGAGTCTGGAAGCTGCAGCCCCTGGGCTGTGTTGGATGTGTCCATTGGAGCTGGGCCTTGCTCCGAGGTGCCCAGCAGGTCCAAGTGGATTGATTCCCATGGGAGAAGGAATGATCCAGCTGCAAAGCACAGCAGCCACTGGGGAGTGAGGAGCTGATGAGTGACCCTGGGAGGGTTTAGCTTGTGGTGTCTGGTGGGGCCACACTGATTTAATCAGTGACTTCAGGCTCTGCTATTTTTGGAGGTGTTTATCCCCTCCTTTCCCTGTCCTCTTGGTTGGTGTGAGCTTGTACCTTGTTCCCACACAGGAAAGGTTGGACTCAATTATCCTTGTGGGTCCCTTCCAGCTCAGGACATTCCACGATCCCACAAGATGTTACCCCAGAAAACAGAAATTCTCTTACTCAAAACTGCAACAGTTCAGCTGCTGAAAAACCCCCAAACTTCAACCCAAGTACACCCTCAAATTAATGCAAACCAACCCCTTCCCCTTGGTCCCAGCTGAGAAAGGTGTATCCTAAATACATAAATATCTTCAATATTCCCTCGTTTTCCCCTCCTGCTTTCCCTGGAGGGGGGGTAAATGCAGGATAAGCCGTGTTTAAGAGGAGAAACCTTCCAGGGGCAGATCCAGCTCATCTCCAACCCTGCATCCCCTTTCCCTGCAGCTCGGGCTGGATTTTCCAGTGCTGGGTTTATTTCCCCCCATGACGTGTAACTGGTTAAATCCTTCTCCACTGGGAGACCAGGAGGTCTGTCCTGGGATGCTGGGAAAGGATTTTAAGTGAGGGAAAAGCTCCTGTTCAGGGATTTCTGGCCCATAGACACTGCACTTGCTAAAGAGGCTCTCCCAGCTCATGTCCCTGATCTGGTGTTGATTTTCCAGTGAAGGATTTCTTTTGATAAGAAGTGCTTGGGGCTGGGGCTGGGGAGGGAGAGGGAATTCCTTGGTTGTATAAGGAAGCTCTATATTTGAAATGGAAATAAAAAGGAAATATGCTGTTTATATATTTCTACTTTTTGCCCAATCCGTGTCTTTTCTTTAACCCGAAGTTCCCAGCACAGCCTGGGTTTGTCTCCCAGTGCTGAGGGTGTTTCTCTGGGGATATTTGTGTAATCCCCAGCACTTGGAGCATTTGAGCATCTCAGCTGGGACTGTAAGAACACGTGTCTGACTCCTGGGAGTCTGGGGAGCCAAAATTTGGATTATTTAATCATTTAATGGGGAAGCATAAGGAATAACTGCACCTTTTACCTGATTTGGTGTGCTGGGAGCATCTGGAGCAGGCCCTGACTTCCTTGGCATCACCCAAACCAGAGATGAGCCCAACTCCTGGTGAATATTGTCACAGGGGAGCCTGGGGATGAGCCACTTCTCCAAGGAGTGAATTTGTTACCTGCCACAGGATCCAGTTGCCCTCCAACCTCCTTTAACTCCAGGATCCTGGAAGAGCTCACGAGGACACAAGCTGAGACTGAGGTGAGCCTGGGAATGGCTGTGTGGGTCTCAGGGCAGGATCTGGGACAATCCAGAGCCTGCAGACTTGTCCCTGCTCTCCAGCCACTGCATCTCCCCAGCTTCTGTGGGGTTCCTCCTCCAGCTCTGGCCTTCATCAGCACGAGCTGCCCTAAAGCAATGCTGGTGAGCCTCATATAAATCTATATATTAAAATAAAATCCCATAAATGGACAGAATCCCAGGAAAAGGGGGAGAAGTTTGGGTGGTGTTAATTTGAGGGGGCTGTAGAACATGCAGACCACCTCTGGTTTTTGGGATGGGAGCTGCTCCCTGCTGTGCCATGGGGACTGTTGGGATGTGCCGATGGGAACGTGTCCCTGCCCAGGGCTGCTCCTCCTGCACAGGCTGCAAAGCCCCAAAACAGGACAGAAAAACTGGTGAGAAGTGGTTGTGCTCAAACAGAGCCCTCTGGGAAACGTGAGGCCACCAGGAGATCCCCGGGGATGGGTGCTGAGCAGCAGGGAGGAGGTGGGAAGGACGTGCTTGGCACCTTCTGGATGTCACTGCAGGGATTTCTTGTGGATGAGCCTCTCCGAGGTGCCAAGGGCCCCTGTTCAGAGCAGATTTTCTCATGACATTGGTTTGGATGTCGGTGGCATTCGGTGCAGAGCTGGGAAGGGCCAGGGTTGGCTGGGGACGTGTCTCCCTCTGACATTGTCCTTCCTTCCCCACCAGGACACACGTGGTGCTCTGCCAGGAGCTTTGCAGGAGGCTTGAAATGTGAGCTGGCCAAAAATTTCGTGGCTAAACTGTCCAAAGGAGAGCCAGGCCCTAGGGATGTGATGTGTGGGTTTGCCCTGTGCCATGGCTTGGCATGGAAAAAGGGATTATTTAGGGTGGCTGCGTCTTCAAACGGATGATTTTGTCAGTACTTTTCCCTCCTCGACCTCCTGCTTTGGTTTAAACTAAAAAGGGAGCTGGAATATTCCTCCCTTCACTTCCCAGCCCCATAAAGGACTGAAATATCTGCCTGGAGTGATCCACGTGTGACAGGGTCTGTCACAGCCCCCAGATATCCACAGGCTGCTACAGCAAAGCTGGGGAGAAGGAACCAGTTATTCCCTATCCCCTGAATTTTGGGGGGATGCAGGACCCAGGGATGGGCCAGAAGAGAAAGCAGCAGAAACCCTGCAGCCAGCCAAGGGTCAGAAATCTGAATTTTTCAGTATACTAGCCAAAAAAGCAATTAATTGTAGCTTTTTTTTTTTTTCCCCCCTTTTAAATAATTGGGGTGGATTTTGTGTTCGTTTCTGGCCCTGAGCCTGCCCAGGCACCAAAACCTGCTGGTTTCCATCGGGGATTTGATGTGCTGAGGGCCGGTGCCATCTAGGGGACAGGGAGGAGAACAGGGACAGGGAGCAGAACACCGGCACGGGTTTCACTTCCACACCTCCAAAATCTGCTCCGACCTCCGGAGAGCCTCAGCCCAACCCCCCTCCCACCACTCGGGCACCGAGCACGGAGAACCCCGGGCTCAGAGTGGGAAACTGGCGGGTGCAGGGCTTGATTCAAGCTCAGCCAGCCCCAAATCCTGCGTGGAAAGCAGAAATCATGGAATGGTTTGGCTTGGAAGGGACCTTAAAACCCCTCTCATTCCACGGGCACGGACACCTTCCACTAGCCCAGGTCGCTCCAAGCCCTGTCCAGCCTGGCCTTGGACACTTCCAGGGCATTGCTTTCAAGCAGCACCTTCTGCCCAAAGCCAGGGACCAAAAAAATTTGGCAGGAAAGCTTTTCCTTGAGCGGTTGAGCCCTGCGAGCTCCCTCCCTGCAGGCACAGCTCCCACTCCCAGCTCCAGGTCGGCCTGGATGTCCTGCAGCAACATCCCCTCCTGCTGCTGCTCTCCACAGGGACCTGTCCTGCTGTCCTTTAGGAAAGGTTTGGCCAGGAGTGTTTGCTCTGCATCCCTGCTTGTCTCTCTCTGGAATCCTCTGGATCCTCCTCTCTGGAGGGTCCAGAGGTGTAACAGGATCACAGAATTATTTAGGGTGGAAAAGCCCTTTAAAATCATCCAGTCCAAGCATTCCCCCAGCACTGCCAAGGCCACCACTGACCCATGTCCCCAGGTGCCACATCCACGTGGCTTTTAAATCCCTCCAGGGATGGGGACTCCAGCACTGCCCTGGGCAGCTGTGCCAGGGCTGGACAGCCCTTTCCATGGAGAAATTTTCCCTGGCCCAGCCTGAGGCCGTTCCCTCTCCTCCTGTCCCTGTTCCCTGCGAGCAGAGCCCGACCCCCCCCCGCTGCCCCCTCCTGTCAGGGAGTTGTGCAGAGCCACAAGGTCCCCCCTGAGCCTCCTTTTCTCCAGGTTTTTCCCCAGGCACCAAAGGGGGGCTCTCTCTTCTGGATAACTCTGTCTGAGCCCCCAAAATTAAATCTGTCATCTCACTGCACATTCCTAAACCCAGGCTCTTCCCAAACCCTTGGAAAAGGTGGGTAGGAGAGCAGGAGGTGGAAAAGCTGCACTTCCATCTCTTTGAATAAATAATCAGCCCCAAGAATAATAAATAAAATCACCAATAAGAACCTGGCAAATGGGTGAGTACAGCCACGAGCCAGAGCTGCAGGGCCCAGGGGTTTGTGTTGGAGACTTCCCCCAAAATCACTTTTTTTCCCCTCTCTTCTGTTTCAGGTTTTCAGTTTTTCCCCACCTTCATTGGCCCCCCTGGAAATCCTTCTGGCACCGACCATGGGCAGCTCCAGGGTGGGAAGGAAGGGCTGCAGCCAAAAATTCGCTGTCAGGGGCTTCCCTGCCTCCACCTCGTCCCCAAATGTCCCCTCTAGCTCATCCCCATCCTCCCCAGGGCAGTCCCAGCTGTGCAGAGCAGCGGGATGAGGCTGTGGGAACGTCTTGCCCCGATGGAGAACAGGGACAACTCCTGAGAGCCCTCCCAGGTAACCGAAATTTGTAAATCTTGGTGATTTTAGCACTAAAAGCTGCCTGTTGTCTGTGCAAACTCCAGCAGAGGGAGCACGGAACAGGATTAAAACCCTCTTCTCTTCAGCAAATCCACCTTTTGGAGATGAATTATTAGGATGTCTCCTTTGGATGGCGTTTTCCCATGACATTTCCAACTGTTCCCCACCTGCTCAAACAGCAAAATGCATTGGGAGCCTTTAAAAACAGCTCAAAAGTTTCATTTTATTACTTTTTTTCTCTTTTAGGCAGGTCCGGTAAGAAAAAACCACCCCCAAAATCCTATCTCGGAGTTTTAAATCACAGGTAAATTGTTAAATTACATCCCAAGGAGATGAGATTGGACCCCAAGGCAAGGGATTCGTGTCTGGGAGATCCAAACCCTCTCTCGGGGAACACATTCCCACCACTTTTATTTTGTTTGCTGGGTGATTCCAGGGAGATCAGGGGCTGGTTTTGGAAGTGGGAGAGCCTCAGGGGGAAAGCAGGAGATGCACATGGACAGAACGATGGGATTTGGGTCATTAAAACACCTCAGTTTTCGTTATTCCTGACCACAGCCACAGCACCGTGGCACCCGCAGGGAAGGTTTGGATACCCCAGGCCGGTTCATCCCGAATTTCCCTGGAGGCAAAACCCACCCTTAGAGAAGCTCCTAAAAGCTGAGAGTCCCAAGGGATTCATTTCATCCATGTGGGCAGGCTCTGCCTGCTGGGAGGGAGAAATGTCAACATCTGTGCTGCAGGGACGACTGCCTCGGGATGCTGGTCCTGGAAACACCGGGAGGCTGAGGACCTTGGAGTTAATGAGATTTCTCCAAATTTGCATATTAATAACCGCACCTATTACCTCGCCGTTAGACTTAATAGGGCGTAATATTAACAATTAATTGGTAATAAAATAGCCCCTTCGTGGCCATTTGTACATGAAAATGGAATAATAGATCCGGGCGCCCGCCTTCCTGAAGTGCTGGGAGGGTTTTGGTCGCCTCTCCTCTGCTGCAGGTGGAGTGGGAAACTTTTTATTTCGTGTTTTCTGCTCCCCAGCTTTGTTTGGCACGGATAATCTTCCTTGGGGTTCATCCCACCTTGCTCCAGCAGCATCCCTGCTCCTCCAAACCCGCGCTGTCCTCTCAGCCAAAGGCAGAAAGCTCCAGTGAGTGCCGAGCTAAGGCACGCTGGCCATTTCCTCCCCTAATTGCCATTAAATGCAATTAGTGCTTCCCAGCTCGGCCCAGAAGCGGTGTCTCAGCAAGGTCACCGTGGCCTGGGGCTGGAGAAATGCTGCACCGAGAGTTTTAGGCAGAAGAATAATAATTATTTTAATTATTTCTTCACATGAAAATTGGCGTTTTCCCTTCTGTCCTCCTCAAAATCAGCCCATGCAGAGATGGTGCCCTCCGGCTGCTTGGTGAGTGTCCCACGAGCTGGGAGTGACTTTCTGCCCCTGTTTTTGCAGGAATTTCGTTGCTCCCCGAGTTATGAGAGCAGCTCATTTCCCTGGATAAATGGGGAAAAGCTCCCCTCTGGAGCCCCCAGACCTGCAGGAGGCTTGAAAGGGAAAAGCTGTAGGTTGTAACCTGAAGAAGCAGGGCAGGGATGGGACAGAGAGGGGTAAATTCTGCTCCCTGGAGCTCTTGCAGGATTTTGAGGCTCTGCCAGAAGTCCTGGAAGGCCACAGCAAAGGGCCCGGGAAGTTCCTCACCTCTAAAATCACCTTTTCTCCTTCCTTCCTCTCTGCCAGGACATGAACTCGACCTCTGTGCACGAACCAGCTGCTTCCCAGCGAGAGGAAGAAATCCTTCCCTGTCTCTCCTTAGTGCACAGGAGCTCCTTGGAGTGTTGTTCCCCCAAAGGCAGCCTCCAGGGAAGCTGGAAAAATCCCTCCAGCCTGGAAAAAAACCCCTCCAGCCTGGAAAAAAAACCCCTCCAGCCTGTCCCCCACCCCGCATCCTTCCTCTAACCCCTCTCCCAGGGGTGGGAGCAGATCTGTGGCTCGGGCACAGATTGTTTCCCTGGAATTCTCCAGGCATCTGGCCACAGACTGCCCGAGCCGGTCCTTAGGGGGTGTTTTTCTCCTTGGCTGAATTCGTCTGGGTTTGGAGACTGCAGAATCCGGCAGCTCCCGCAGCAGGGAGTTCTGCAGATCCCTTTTTCCTCCTCGCAAATTCCGGCTGTATTTGGCAAATCTCAGTGAGCCCAGCCTGGCCCCCGAGGCAGCTCCCACTCCCCAGGCCGGGCAGGGTTTGTGCATCAGCCCCATCCCACCCCGGCTCGTCACCGCTCTGGAAGAGCCGGGAAAAAAAAAAAAAAGAAAACCTGTCATGGAAAAACAAGGGAAAAAAAATCCCGGAGCTCCTCCAGCACGTCCTGGCCTGGCGAGGAAGCTATTTTCACCAGCCTCCCACACACGCTGCGATGCTCGAGCAGCAAAGGAGGAACCCCAGCGTTAAGTAGAGCTTTAACAGCCCTGGTTTAGCTCACCGCCGCTTTCCTTGCAGATGCACCTTTTTTTTTTCTCGGGAATATGTGCCCCAAAAATCCCTGGGGGTCGGTGCCGGCTCTGCCCGGAGGTAACGCAGCGCTCGGCATCACTGAGACTGGAAGGTGTTTTTCCCAGATTTAGCCCTCCAAGCTGTCCCCTGCGTGTCCGCACAGTCCTGGGATGAGATTCCCACCTGAGCGCGGGGCAGAGCGTCGGGAATCGCTTCCCGAGGCTGCAAACAGCTCCAGGGTCACATCCCAGCACCTCTCCCCTCTGAACTGCCCCATCCCGGGGGATGCAGGAGGGGCCCCGCACTGTCCATCCCCCCGGGAAGGCAGCGGAGGGGCTGAATTCCCGAGGGAGCTGCCCTCGGGAACAAGCAGTGCGGGAGATGGCTCTGCTCCGCATCTTCCACCCCAGGAGGAGCGAACCGTGACCGACGTCTGATGCCCCGGGTTGAAATATCACAGTGATCCCAGCTCCAAAGTTGGAGCTGGCGTGGAGAGTGGAGCATTTGGAGCACTGGAGCATTTGGTGGAGAGTGAATTCGATGTGGGTCTCTCCATGTTCTTTCCCGGTTTTTTTACAGTCTCTGTTTCGGTTTCCCTAGGATTAGGAAAGGCTCATCTTCAGGGATCTGCCTCTCCCTGGCTGTTTGCTGCTCCTCAGCGCGGAGCTGAAGGAATGCGGGACCCGCTACAAGCAGGGGGGCTGGAAAAATGCATGGAACGAGGATAGAAACCCTCTCCTGTGAAATAATCCTTAAAAAAATCACGGGGAAGGGCGCCTTGCCCTGTGCCCTGCCCTGTGCCTGCCCTGCTTGCTGGCTTCTAGGCTGCTTCCCCTGCCTCCCAGCGCTCCAAGGCACCTCCTCAACTTCCAGCCTTTCCCTCCAGATCCTCACACGCTCCCCGCTCCCTCCCACCGCTGCAGGATCCAGCGTGGACCCCTCCGCCCCGCTCTTTGCTCCTCCCGTGGGCTCCGAGGGAGCCAGGGACCATCTGGGTCCCTGCCCGGCAGAGGCGAGGGGAGGGCGGTAGGAGGGACCGGCGAGGCGGGGAGGGGAGAAGGATGCTCCGGGGGTGGCTCTTTGCTTCCTCGCCTGCCCGGAGCTCGCAGGGGCTCGCCTGGAGGATGTCTCACCCCCTCGGCACAGGTAACTCCGGGACCCCCATCGCCCCAGCCGGGGGATGCTGCAAAGGGGAGGAGGGGGCTGCAATCCGGCTTGGATTGAAACAAAACTTCAAGGGGAAAATGGGGTTTGAAACAAAACGACAACAACAACAAAAAAGAAGAGGATGCAGGTTGTGCATGATGCTCGGAGCATCCAGGGGTGAGCCCTGCCCTGAAGTTTCCTTGTGGATGGCCGGGAAATACTTGCAGGGGTGGAATCCCGGGGGTGGGAGCGCGGCCGCGGCTCTCCGAGCCTCTCTCTGCTGTGCGTGGTGCTGATGCTCAGGCTCCGGGAACGAGCTGGGGTGCCTGGGCTGTGCGTGGTACCCCGGGGTGCTGCATGCCGTGGACCCGCTCCCGCTGCCACGCCGTGGCTACTGACAGCCCGTGCGTGGCCACTGCATGCCAGGAGCAGGGATTTGCAGTCCCGGCTTTGAAGTTTGCGTGTGCCACGGGCAGGGGGTGCAGCCGGCGGGGGCTGTGCCCACGCTGGTGCTGTGGCTCGTGTTGTCGCATCCGCTCCCGTATCCACAGAGGAGGCTCTGCAAGGGATTAAATGTATGGATGCAGAGGAGAAGTGCAAACCCAGCAGGCACAGCTCGGCAGGCAAACACAATCCACGATCCGTTCTGTCTCCTGGAAAAGCACACGGATGATCAGGGAGGTGTTGCAGGCAGCCCGTGCTCCTTCCCAAGTGGAGAGCGGCTTCCTCCAAGCATCCCCCGGCAAAATGCGTGTCCTTAAGGAGACTTGGGAAGCGGCTTCCTGCCGAGCACGTGAGATCCAGCCGCAGCTCTGGGGAGGCAAGAGCTGAGAGGGGTGGAGGGGGGTGGTGACGGTGGGGGAGAGGACGAGAGGAGATTCGATTTTCTTCGCCCTGTTTTGTGACAAGATGTTCTGGCTTGTCGCTGGAGGTGTCACTGCTGGTGGAGCGCTCGTGCCGAGCTCGGAGCATGCTGCTGAGGGCCAGCCCCAGGAGGTTTCTGGAGCAGCACCTTCTCCTGGCGGAGAGCGCAGAGCAGCAGCGGCCGGCTCGGGAACCGCTCCCGAATCCATTCATGACTGAGGAACCCCCCGCCCCAGCCGAGCCCGAGCTGCCGCCCTCCAACCTCACCAACGCCACGGACTGCGGCGAGGAGATCCTGCTCTATGGGGACACCGAGAAGGTCGTCATCGGGGCCGTGCTCTCCATCATCATCCTCATGACCATCGCCGGCAACGGGCTGGTCATCATCTCCGTGTGCATCGTCAAGAAGCTCCGGCAGCCCTCCAACTACCTGGTGGTGTCCCTGGCCGCCGCCGACCTGTCGGTGGCCTTCGCCGTCATGCCCTTTGTCACCATCACGGACCTGGTGGGGGGCGAGTGGCTCTTTGGGAAGGTGTTCTGCAACGTGTTCATCGCCATGGACGTGATGTGCTGCACCGCCTCCATCATGACCTTGTGCATCATCAGCGTGGACAGGTAAGGCAGGGCCAGGCTGCTGCCCTGCGCCCAGGTGGGCTCTGATATCGGGGTGTTTCAGGAGGTTGGGGGCCGCTAGAATCGTGTTCCTGCTTGGATCAGTGCTTCTGGAGCTGTTTTTTTCCAGGTGATGAGGGTTTTCTGTGGGAGTTCAGTGCCTCAGTCGCTTTGGAAGAGCTGGGCTCAGGGTGCTTTCTCAAGTAACTTCCCTGAGTTACTTCCTTAGCCTTCCCCCTTTTGGCAGCTGCCTCACATTGTTCTTGAGGAACAGCACCTGACCTTCTCCACGGAAGGTGCCTGGGCCATGCAACTACTCAAGAAAGCCAAAAAAACCCCAGACGCACTTTGGAAATCCAGGTTCCAGGGCTGCTGGAGCCAGTCCTGTGGGATTCTCTGCTGCTCCCCGGACTCGTGCCTCGGCTAAGGATGTCAGCAGCTCCCCACACCCCATCCCAAGATCCCAAACCCCCTGGTTTAGCCCCATGAGCTCATTTGTGAGGATTTGCCGGCTTCACCTCCCACACCTGGGGCTGGGAGGGAAAGGCTAAGCCTGCCAGGCAAAGTGGCCAGGCTTGGACAAGTCAGCACCTTGGTGGCTCTAATTTTAGCAGCTGCGTCATCGGGGCCATCGCGCTGACGAGCCGGTGGCCGGGGCTGACGTGTGCTGCCTTCTCGGGGGGTCGCTTTGGGCTGAGCTGCCACTGCTGGCCTGGGCTGCTTTGGGAGCAGCAGCTCGGGGAAGGGACACGTGCCACATCTGAGATGTGCCCTCTCAGCTGTGCCACCTCCCCTGTCACCTCCGCAGGTGTGACAGCAGGTGACAAAGCAGAAAGGACACAGAAAATCCTGCTGCTGCTTGACATCCCCCCCAGGGCACGCCAGCAGCGAGTCCTGCTCCGAAGCCTTCGTCCCCACCAGCCACTGCTCCCCTGGGAGCTGCAGATCCACAGCCCTGGGCAGCTCAGAGCTGCTGTCAGAGAGAAAAAGCCCTGCCAGGCCACAGGCAAGGTCCAGCTCTTCTGCTGAATTTGCTTTATTTTAAAAATTTTTTCTCATTGGGAAAAAAAAAAAAAAAAACAGGTGTGCTGAGAGCTGGCAGGAGCCTGACTCTGTGAGAGGGAAGGGATGAAATGCAGGAATTAAATATGTCAATGCTTCCTCCCAGTGGGTGAGGAGCAGGGAAGCAGTTACACACTAACCACACTGGCTTTGCTTGAAAATTTCCTTTTCCTTTTCCTTTTCCTTTTCCTTTTCCTTTTCCTTTTCCTTTTCCTTTTCCTTTTCCTTTTCCGTTCCTCCTTTCCCTTCTCCTTCTCCTTTTCTCTTTTCTCCTTTCTTTTCCTTTTCCCTTGCCTTGCCTTGCCTTTTCTCTTTTCCCCTTTCCCCCTTTCCCTTCTCTCTTTTTCCCTTTTCCCTTTCCCCTTTCATTTCTCCCTGGCCAAGCATGTCAACAACTCCTCCCACCCCATCCCAAATCCCCAAAACCCCAATACATGCAATCCCTTTCCCTTTCTTTTTCCTTCCCTTTTCCTTTCCTCCTTCTTCCCTTCCCCTTTCTTTCCTCTTTCCCTTCTCTTCCCATTTCCTTCCCCTCCTTTCCCAACCAACCAACCCCACCCCATCTCATCCCACCCCTCGGAGCAAGACTTTTCCAAACACACAAACAAATAGGAGAGATCTTTCCCCAAAAAATCCTTGCTGTGGATTCCACTCCTCCATCACGTCCCTCCCACCCAGCATCACCGCTCTGGGGAGCAGATCCATGTTTGATGTCACTTTGTCTTTCCTGGGAAGGAGAGAGGGAAAAGCTGTGTCCCAAGAGGCTGCCACAGAGCCTGAATTTTCTGGCATGGGCTTGCCCCTCGTGTGTGCTGGCACAGGAACTGCACCGTGATCAGTTTGCTCCCAGAACTTCATCCTCCCCTCGCCAAAGGCCTGATGGGGAAGTTGAGTGGTTGCAATGCAGTCGACTGGAATGTATTTCCAGCTGGGAAAGGAGAAAACCAGCAAGGATTGAGCTGAGGGAAGGGACTGGCCAGTCCCTCTGGGTGGGAAGAAGGACAACCTGCAAGCGCAGGGGGCTTGTGGGGTCAGTCTGTGCTGGGGCTTGAGGAGGGAATGGGTATTGTTGGGATGTCCCCTGGTGCACATGAGAGGAGGAGGTGACTGGGGCGCTGTCCTGCTGCTTTCCCCCTCAAGGATCCCCAGGAATGGGCTGGGAGTTGTGTGAATTATCCCAGGGCAGTGTCCCAAGCATCCTGTGCAGCATCACTGCTCCACATCCACCCAGCATGCTCAGGCAGTGCACGGAGGTGGATTGAGGACCCAGGATCATGCCTGGATCTCCACTTCCCCCCTGAGCCTGGGACGGGCAGGATTTTTGGTTTAACTATTGAAGGGAACATCTCCAAAAGCACAATTCTCAATTTCTGTGCTGACACAACCAGAAAGCGAAAGCACAGGGAGAGCTGAGGTTGCAGAGTCCCTGAAAAACCTGCTCCAAAAGAGATTAAACTGTTATCTCAGTGAGGCATCAACCCAAACCTCCCCCGGTGAAAGGGACCAGCTCTTCCTCCTGCCCTGCAAGGAAGAAGAGGAAAAGCCCTGGTGCTTCTCGGAAATAGAAATATTTCCTCTGGTTCTGTCCTGAATCCAACTTGGTCAGCACTGTCAGGCCTGCTCCTGCCAAGGAGGAGGCCCTGTTTTTATTGATGGCTGAAGTGTCTTCATATTTTGCTTAGCTTAGATGGAAAAGCTGCTTGGTTTGCCCAGGATGATGAGGACTATTAAAATGTAGGCTGCTGTTATTGATTATTAATGCCGAGCGCTTCCTAAAAGCCTCTCGATTGAAGCTGGTAGAACTAATCTTGTCTGAAGCGAGATTTGATTGATTTCCTTTGAAATCAGAAAAGAAAAATGCTGGAAATCATCCGTCTTCCTCTTATATTTTCCTTATGTGAAAGCCTGCCAATGTTGCAGATTTTTTAATGTCACAAACCAAAAACAAACAAACAACAAAAAAAATCCCCTCTTTTGGCTGCTCAGCTTTGATGAAACTCTCCATAAAAATGCCAAGCAGCTGACAAAAGGAGCTCCCCAAAGCCCACATATCACTTCTGGCTTTCCTGGTGGAGAAAAAACTCTCCATCCATTTCCCAGGCAGCCCTGCTGGGGCTCTCCCCTTTCCCTGGCAAGTATTTTCCACCCAAAATCAGATTATGTGCTCCAAACTGGGGTCATCCTCAGTAAAAGGATGCCTCCCGAAAGTCAGGTGGATGAAACCTGCACAGCATTTCGCTGGACTGCCTTTCCCATGTCCTTCACCCCAGTGATTCCCAGGCCAGGTAGATCCCTGCTCTGAGTCCGGGATGGATCTCAGGGATGTTCCCACAACCCTGACTTAGGGAATGGGCAGGTTTAGCAGCCTCCAGCTGCCTTTTGCTTCCTCCTCTCCTTCAGCAGGATGGGGCAGGCAGGGCATCAGCCTGGAAATCAGGGAAGGAGCTTGATTTGGCTGCAGAGGGGGCATGGAACTGTGGTAAAACTGTGGGGTCAAGGAAATCCTAATTCTGAGCTCATTTATCCTCCTGTGTGAGCGAGGGTTCATCTTTCCCCAGTTCACCAGCTGCAGGATGGAGAAAGGGGCACCTCGGAGAGGTTTGGGTTGTTTTTGTTATTTAATCCCTGGTGTAATGATCCAACAATTAAAGGGGGCCTACAGGGAAGCCAGAGAGGGGCTCTTCATCAGGAAATGTAATTGCAGGACAAGGGCAGGGTTAGATGGGATATTGGGAAGGAATTCCTCCCTGTGAGGGTGGGGAGGCCCTGGCACAGGGTGCCCGGAGAAGCTGTGGCTGCCCCTGGATCCCTGGAAGTGTCCAAGTCCAGGCTGGACGGGGCTTAGAGCAACCTGGGATAGTGGAAGGGGTCCGTGCCCCTGGATGTGTGGGACTGGATGGAATTTAAACTCCCTCCCAACCATTCCATGATTCCCACTGAGTGTAGAACAAACTCTCTGCACTGGCTCATCCGTGGGGTTTGCTGGTGCAGCCCAGCCCGGGGCAGATCTCCCATCCCACAACCAGGGGCTGGGATCTGCAGGATCAGGGATGTGACAGGAGTTTATTGCTCCTGGGACGAGTGGCTGCACCATCAGCTCAGCACGGTGGGGGCCCTGCAAATCCACACCAAGTGCCCGTAAATGGCTGCTCTGGGAACTGCCTTTTGTTACCTGATTTCCGCTGAACTTGATTGGCAGCACGACACGAACACAGAGAAAAAGTCAAAAAAAATTCAGAGGGAGAGAACTGCACTCGCATTCCACCGCCTGTCAGTGCCACCTCGCCTCCTGTAAACGCTGCCCTATTTTGAGGGCTTCCTGCTGGCGTCAAAATTATTACAAAGACCTCGAAACCGCCCCGTTTCCTCCAGCAGCGGCTGCACGAGGCACCCGCGGATGAAACGTGTCAGCTTTGCCTGCTTTTTAAACCCCGTCGCTGTGCGATTTCCTCGGTTAGCGCGTAAATTCCTTAAAGTTTCAGCAAATCCCGGCCGGATTGGGTCCCAAAGAAACCCAGTAATGGCATAAGAGAGGATAGCACACCACACAGCGCGCATTGATTGGCAAAGTTCTTGGCTTGGATATGCAGAGGGGTGATTTTGGGGTGTTAATTTGGGAACTGCAACAGCACAGCAGGGTTTTCTCCCAGCATGGTCCCATCAAGGACCATCAAGAGGGAATGGGTTGCCCAGAGAATCTATGGATGCTCCATCCCTGGAAGGGTCCAAGGCCAGGCTGGATGGGGTTTGGAGCACCCTGGGCTAATGGAAGGTAGGAAATGGACGATTTTTAAGGTCTCATCCAACCCGAACCATCCTGGAATTCTCTGAACACAGATGGTCCCAGAGAGTTTTGGTTGGTTCTCGTGACTAAGACCAGCTCAAAAGAAAATACAGAGGAAAACAAGGAAGGAATAACTCAGTGAATGAATTCAAAATCATTTTATCAGGGAGGCAGGGGAGAAGACTTTAGTCTCTCAATTGATTTAGCAGTCAGGAGGGGGGCTGAAATTAGATTTTTTTTTTTTTTTGTATTTTATTTCCATCTTCTAATCTTGGGGGAGGATCTGGAAAAGGGAAATAATCAGGGAAGGGAAAATCTCCTAACACTTACAATGAGAGCGACTGTCAGAAAAAAAATGATCCAGCTCAGGTAAAATTCTCCACAGATATTTTCTTTTTTTGTTCTGCTTTCAGCAGAAAGTACTCATAGAGCTGCTGTTCTCACTGCCCCTCCGGAGTGACACCGTTTATCAGAGAACAATTAAGAGTGTTCCTGCCTAAAAATTCCTGGCAGCAGGAGATTGGAATCAAAAAAGCTGTAACACAACAGAAATCCATATGAGTGGCTCGAGGATTTTTGCTGGATTGATTGGAGCTGAGGAGCAGGCAGATGTTTTGACAGCAGCCAACTCCCCCCTGATTTATTGCTTTACAATTCTAATTTACCAACAATTGACACAATTTTTTAGTCACACAAACCCTCCCAGTAAAAGGCTGAGGATGGTTCATGTTTACACCCTGTGGCACCACCAGGAGCTGATGGTGGGTGCTGCCTCCAGCTCCTTTCAGGCAAAATAACTAGGTAATTCTTAACCCCAGGCATCAGGATTGGGGAATCTGTGGGTCACCAGGTGGTTTTGGGATCTCTTACTCTGAACTCCACTCATTTTCCTCTTCAGGGAGGGCTGGACTCCATCACTTCAGCACCTACGGGCTGTTCAAGCGAGCAGACGGCTCCAGCTGCTTGGGTCATTCCTGTTTGAGTTTCCAGAGGTCAACAGCTTTCAGGGAGTTGTGCAGAGCCAGAAGATCCCCCTGAGCCTCCTTTTCTCCAGGCTGAGCCCCTTTCCCAGCTCCCTCAGCTGCTCCTGGTGCTGCATCCCCTTCCCCAGCTCCGTTCCCTTCCCTGGACACTCTTCAGCCCCTCAATGGCTTTCATGTCGTGAGGGGCCCAAAACTGCCCCCAAACAGCATCCTCCACTCTCCAGCTTTGCTTGCAGGGCTCATCCAGACACATCTTTAAGTCCTCCCAAAGGCAAGGTTATTTCTTGCTCTCCCAGGGCCGTCTCAGCTGCAGGCTGTGTTTCTTCACCAACAAATAAGAAAAGGGTGTTGTGCTTCCCGCTTCCCATTAAACACTGCTGGGAGTTATTCCTTTCAGCTGGAGTCAGTCCTGTGGCACGTCGTTCTGTCCACCACCCACCCCACTCCTGGGTGTTTCCTTGGGAAGGGCAACACTGGAGTGAATTATGTGCCATGGCTGGAAGCTGTGGCATGTTCTCTGTACAGAATAGTTCTGGTGGAAAAATAAAATTCTTAAAGCATTTTTTATTCCTGAAAATCAAGCTTTTTAAAAGCATTTTTATTGCCCAGGAGACCACGCAGAGTTCGGACTGCACTCAGCAGTTCAAGGACACCTCCTGTCATGGACTCCCCTTTCCTGGACGTGGTCAAGGCCAGGTTGGACAGGGCTTGGAGCAGCCTGGGATAGTGGAAGGTGTCCTTGCCCATAGCAGGGGGTTGGAATGGGATGGTCTTTAAGGTCCCAAACCATTCTGTGACTCCATGCATGGGGTGGTTGCAAGAAAGCGGTGGGAAATTGTCAAACTGGGATGTTCAGCCATGTGAGCACATCCCTGGGGAGCTCTTCATTTGGTGAATTTATTTCTTGTCCCCTCTGAGGGGCCAAAACTCTCTCTCACAGCTGGTTAGGAGTGAAAACCACCCAAAAGCATCCACTCCTCATCCCTTACAACTCCTCCTTCCCGCAGGTACCTGGGCATCACGCGGCCGCTGACCTACCCCGTGAGGCAGAACGGGAAGCTGATGGCCAAGATGGTCTTCATCGTGTGGCTCCTGTCGGCCTCCATCACCCTCCCGCCGCTGTTCGGCTGGGCCCAGAACGTGACGGTGCAGCGGGTGTGCCTCATCAGCCAGGACTTCGGCTACACCGTGTACTCCACGGGCGTGGCCTTCTACATCCCCATGGCCGTCATGCTGGTGATGTACAGCCGCATCTACAAGGCGGCCAAGGTGAGCGCCGAGAAGCACCGCTTCATGAACTTCCCCAAGCACTACGAGGAGGAGGGCGTCTACTGCCTCGAGGCCTCCAGCCGCGCCCACCACAGCTCCCGGCGCACCAAAGCCGTGGAAGAATGCGCCACGCTCTCCAAGCTGCTCCGGCAAGACCGCAAGAACATTTCCATCTTCAAGCGGGAGCAGAAAGCCGCCAGGACCCTTGGCATCATCGTGGGGGCCTTCACGTTCTGCTGGCTGCCCTTCTTCCTGATGTCCACGGCGCGGCCGTTCATCTGCGGCATCCGCTGCAGCTGCATGCCCCTGCGGCTGGAGAGGACTCTGCTCTGGCTGGGCTACACCAACTCCCTCATCAACCCCCTCATCTACGCCTTCTTCAACCGGGATTTGAGGACTACCTTCTGGAACCTGCTGCGCTGCAGGTACAGGAACATCAACAGGAGGCTCTCGGCCGCCAGCATGCACGAGGCCCTGAAAGCCACGGAGAGGCACGAGTGCATCCTGTAGTGCCTGACCCACCGGCTCCTGCCTCTCCATGCCGGGTTCCTCGCTTCCCCGGCCTCCCAGGGGCTGGCAGGAACCGTCCCGCCCCGCCAGACATCGCCGCTGAGAGTGACGGCCCTTCCCCTCGCCCCGCGAGGAGCCGCGGTTTTCCTCACCCTGGGAACAAGTGGAGGGAACTCTGGGAACAGCCCTTCCTTCTCACCGTGTCCCAGGTGGGAGCAAGACCCGACGGGGTTCAAGGTCTACCAACGACTGTGGGCAAGTCACACCACCTTTCTGTGCCTCAGTTTACCCACCTGTTATTAAAGTTAAAAAAAATTAATTAGAAAAAAAAAAACCTGAAAAGAAACCTTCCCAGCCAACCAACCAAATGAACAAAAACCCTAAAAACTTGGTAAGACTGTGGCGCTCCACCTTTAAAAAGGGCTCTAAGGTCTGTGGAGGGCACACAGAATCCCGTGTAAAGATGACAGGGGCTGCACTTCTCTGTGGAATCTGACAGCAGCTCCGTTGTACATCCAAGCCCCCGTGCCATCCCAGCTTATCCGAACCCTTTCCCTGATGTAATTGCATTTCACACCCCGAGCTCATGTCCAGGTTTGCACGTCAGAGCAGAAATACCAATGACCCCGTTCCCCCCCACGATGTAGCACTGCAGCACTTGAAGGAGACGAATTTGCAGGATGAAACACAAACGAACACGGAGTTTCCTTTATGGTTGGATAGGGAAGCTCGACGCCTCCTCCCCCTCATCAGGGCAACGATCAGAGAGCGAAGCCGGTTGTGTTTATTGGGTTGTACTGTAATTCATTCCCAGACAAGTGACGTGTGTTCATCATTTGTGGCTAATTGACTCCATAAAAGCACGCTTTGGTTGACAACAGAAAAAAGCATATAATTTCTCTGACAGCTTTACGGTGTTTCAGTATGATGTCCAGCAAGCTTGAAAAAATGCACTGAATGATGTTATCTTTTTCTAAAAAAAAAACCCAAAAAAAAGAGGTTTGGTTTCCTTATTTTGGTGTAGAATCTTCGGTCTCTCTGACTTCAAAGCGTCTCTTCACTTTTTTTTGTGGTGGTGGGACTCGTTTTCTTTGCAGCTGTCTTTCCTCACGATCAGCATTGTTGTGTCAGCCTTGCAGGCCCACAAACCTCTGCCTGTTTGATCATATAATCCTAAAATCCCAGCATGGTTTGGGTTGGAAGGAACCTTAAAAACCATCTTAAAAACCATGGGCAGGGACACCTCCCGCTATCCCAGGTTGCTCCAAGCCCCATCCAATCAGGCCTTGGACACTTCCGGGGTGGTTGATGCCTGCTCCAGTTCTTGTCGGGTTTTCTTGTCAAAGCCAAACTGCTCAGAGGCTCAGGGAAAGTTGTTTGTAGCCCTCTTTTCACTCCAGATTTGCTTTATCCGGCACGAGTGGTGTAGTCCCACATCTGGCACCATCAGGAGGTGTGACGCCTTCGCCCTTATCCAGGCTGGGTGCTGGATGTCCTGGCTGACTGCTGGCATGGTTTGCCTCAGTAATATTCCTCCTGTGATGTGTTTTGTGTTCTCATTTGGCCTCTTCTCAGCAGCCATCTCGACCCTGTCTCATTTTAGACCTGCTTTTTCTAGGGATGCCCAAGGAGATTTCCAGTCTGGACTGGTGGGTCGCAGCAGGGAAAGCGGCTCGAGCCCGCTGGGAACGTCCCGAGGGGCTGCGAGGCTGGACGCAGCAACGTGCCCAGATGTTCTCCGAGCTCGTGTCCTCACAGATGGAGCCAGAATTGCACAGAGGAGCAGGGGAGGTTGTAGCTGCTGTCTCCAGAGGGAGATGTTTTAAGACAGAGCAGAGATTTGAAGGAGAACCTAATCAGGAGTGATCCTAAAAGATTTAACCCGAGTGCCCACACACCACGTCCGCGTCTCAGGACCTGCTTCACAAAACCAACCCCTTTTTCTCCCAGGAAACACTCCAGGCCAGCATCTGCACTGCCACAACATCTCAGCAGCAGCTGGCACTGCTTCTGTCCTGCCACGGGGACATGAAGCTCCTGCAGGGTCCCATTTCCTCCCTCGGCTCCTCCAGCTCCTTCCCTGCCCTTCTGACAGAGCTGTCTGCATTAAAACTGACCAGCCGCTAATCCAGGCTGTCTTGGCAGGGTGGAGAGCCCCAAGACAGCTCATTTCACATCCAGAATCTGCCTGTGCTGCTGCAGTGCATTTATTGCTGTGCCTAAGGTCATCGTTTTACTTATTTTCTGTGTTAGGGGTTTTTAAACTGCCCTAAAAAAATCATAATTTTGTTTAATTTCACTTAACATCCTCATTCTGATGGCATTTCTAGCACTGCTTAAAAGTATTCTGCAAAAGAGCCATGAAACAGTGTTTCACTCTTTAAATGAAATCATACAAATATTATTTTTCCTGGTTTGATGGTTCTTCCAGAATTAAAAGAGTAAGGGAAAGAAGAGGATTCTGGATAATCCAAACCTCAAACTTCTTCTAAGCAAAGGATCAAGCAAAATGGTTTATTTATCTTTAAAAAACCCCAAAACAGTGTTTGCCTTGACTTGGAATTGAATGTTTTGTTGCACTCAAGGCTTATCTGATAAATGCTTCTACAGCTTAAAATGAAAATATAAGGGAAAAAAAATTAAAAGAAAAGCTTTATTCCCAGAAACAATTCCAGGAGTTTGCATCTAAAAATATTTAAACACGACAGCTCCACTAAAACAAAACGTTTTGTTCCAAAAAATAATGAGATAGGTTTCTTTTCCTAGTAGTGCTTGACTCGAGCTTTGAGACATCAGCCTAAAGTCTGGCTTTTTAACTCCCAAGATTAAATTGTGTTTGGGTTAAATAGAATAATGTGCATCCAAAGACACCAGGGCCTTTTCCACACACGAGTGAGCACCAACCATTTAGTTAAGCCAGTCAAGATCCTTGTAGATGAGCTGCTAAATCATGCTGAAAATACTCCGTGGGATTTATTTTTTTTTAATCAGACAGGAATCAATGCTTTTGGCATCTGCAAAAAAAAACCCCAAAAAACCTGGCTTAAAAATAAATCTGAGCCATTTTGAAACCGATTTTAGCACACACACACACGTGTGCCTAAGCAAACTATGAAGAGAAATTAGCTCAGAAAGAGTCCATATTTAGGCAAAAATCTGAGCTCGGGGAGAAAATCATCAATTTAGGAGGACGAGAGAAACTTTTGTGGACAATGAGAGATTCCCAGCAGGCCAACAGCAACACAGTGGAAAAGAATGAGGAGCCTCGGGCAGAGAAAATGGAACTAATTCAGGCATTAAATGAGGTCTCAAGTCAGCTTTTTATTCCACTCCCTGCGCAGGGGAAATGCAGGAACACAGGCAGGGAGATCTGAGGAGCAAAGGCACTTTTGAGAAACCCCCCACAAGGGTTTGTCAGGTTTTGAGAAGGACTCTGAGCAAAGCCAGGCAAGACCAGCTGGAGGTGTAAAGCCCAAGCAGCAAAACCCTGTGTTTCTCCCCAAAAAACCCGAATTTCCGCGCTCTGAGCCCAGCACTGCATGGACTGACAGGCAGAGCTGCAGATTTGCAGGGACAGCTCAACAAACCCACCCTGTTCCTCACCTCCACGAGTGTCCTGCCACCTCCTCCATCTCCTGGGGACAAAGGAGTATCAGCCACGTCAGGCTGGAAGATGATCCAACCCGGAGCACAGACCAGTGGTGGGTTCTTACAGACCCAGACCAACACAAACGTTGTGGAATCCTTCCCTGTGCCACCAATTAAAGGTTCAGCAGCTTGCTGAGCTGGAAGCGCCTTTGGAATGTTTAACAATCCCCAACAGGTGCTCTCCTTCCTCTCTATTTAAGTTTTTCCTCACTCTGCCATCCCGAGGTAACGAGTTCCACAATTTAATTACATTTGAGATGAAGAAATGCCTCCCTTCACTCTTTCAAACCACCTGCTGAGCTCTTCAGGCTCTGGCTGACCCCTGCCTTGGGAAGGAGGATGAGTGATCACCCCTGATCACCCTCTCCAGGCCAGTTATGATCTTGCAGCCCTTTGCCACGTTCTTCCTTTCGAAATAAAAAGTCTGTTCAGCCCATAATTCCTTTTCCAACAGGAGGAGATACTTTGGGGAAAATACTAGGACTAGGACAGGCTGGATCATGTCCCTTCCCACCCTTTGGTATGTTCAAGGCATCAAACCGTATTTAGTTCAGGAAATTCCCTGTTTATCCACGATTTCTGTGCAAGGCTCAGCGTAACCCCCCGGTTTTCCCCAGGGAATGCCCGATCTTCCATCTGGGATTGGATAACCCCACGTCAGAGCCCTGGACCAGCAGGACCTGGTGCCCAGGGCACTGCTGAGCTTGGCAAGCAGAAGGCCGATGGTGGCAACTGAGGGGGGATTTTGGGGGAGTGGGGGAATCTCTTTCTTTGGCCAAACCTCAGCTTCAGGAACCTGACCTGCTTCTGAACCTGCCTTTGCTTTGAGCATGACACAGACTCCAGGCTGCCCTTCCAAGTTCAGTATTTTAGGATTTGGATGATTCGTCTAATTTCCCACTCGATTTATCATCCAGATTTTTTTGGCAAGATGATTTACAGATCTCCTACCTGCCATGTGAAAAAGCTCCTGCTATTCTGAGTCTCGTGTCAATAAAACTGAAAGGCAGCCGCAAGACACTTTCCACCTGTGTCCTGAGGTAATAAATGGGTTTTATTTTTTGTTTTATTGCCATTTTAACCTGGAAATGTTTCATGTTCACTATGCAAGATCTTTAGCAGCCTGACTATTCCATTTCTCTATCTTGTGCATTTCTCTGAGGTGGAGCTTAAGCAAAACCCCAACACCACCAGATGAACGGGCAGGTCACCGCTTTAAAATCATCACACTAAGGCAAAAAGTGGATATTTCATAGAATCACATATTCATTTAGGTTGGAAGGACCTTAAAGATCATTCAGTGCCACTCCTTGCCATGGGCAGGGACACCTTCCACTATCCCAGGTTGTTCCAAGCCCTGTCCAACCCAGCCCTGAGCACTTCCAAGGAGTTTTTCCAGCCCTTCTCAGCACTGGCACCCAGGGAAGGAAGCAGCTGGCTCTGCTCTGGCGATTCCACTTTTTTTTTTTAATGACAAAATCTTCCATGTAGAACACACAATTTCAGAAGAAAGCAGGAGTTCAAAGATGATATTATACAAATGCCTCAATCTGTGAAGAGCCAGACCTCCCTTGCAAACAAGCATGGAACTGGGTGAGATTTAAGGTCCCTTCCCACCCAAACCATTCAGGGATTCTCTAAGGTGGAGGTGTCCCAGCGATGTGGGACAGGAGCTCTCTCTGCAGCCTAAACTCCCACCAGGGCCTGACATCCAGCCTGAGGGAAGGTGACACAAATACAGGTGAGCTCCACATCCTCTGACTGCTGGACAAAAACATCACCTGGGTGGGCAGGAAAACCCAGCCTGGAGATGGTCCTTGCCAGAGTCAGGAGATGTTCATCCCACCACACATAGAGAAGCTCCCGGGATTTCTGTGCTGACCCTGCTGTGTTCCAGCATCCAAGTGCTGAATCCGAACCCTGAGCCTGCCCCTCCAAGGGGGGCAGACTACGTATTATTATTATTTTTATATTTTTTTTATTGTTTCCCAAGCCCCATGCTAATTGCTCTTCATTTTAATCACATATTTTATTTCTATTGCCACCGTGCAGATTCTACAGCCCTGGCTTTGTGCTGACAAGGTCTCGAAGTCTCAAAGGGTCTTTTCACCCTTCTTCCAACACTTTTCCACCACTAAACCCAGACTATTTCCAGGCTCGGATCCCGGCAGCCAACACACGCCGGGTGTTTTCCTGCTCCTCCCGCCGAGCACACGGACCTTGGACAGCAGCAGCAGGACTCTGCTGCTGCACAACTTGGCAAAGAGCTGCTCTAGCAATTAAAAAAAGCAAAATCCTTACAGGCTGCAGCGTGTGCTGTGCTAGGGGATAGCTGGAATCTCTCAGCACTTGCTCAAGACGGTGAAAATTAACTCCTGGGTGATGAGAAAATCTGCCTTAGTCGGAGCCACTTTCCCGGCTTCTTTCCCACTCTCAGCTTCACATTTCCGACCCTTTGAACACGATCAGCGGTCTGTTAGCACAGCAATTAGGAGAAGAGGGAGGCAGAGAGTGGCCAAGCGCCAGACACTCGGTGACAGTGTGTGACAACGCAGCCGTGAGCTCGTAAATGGTGAGCGCGGCTCGGGAGGGCTCTGCTCGCAGCCTGGGATTTGTCTGCTCAGGGCAGACAATCTGAGTGCCAAATGTGCACTTCCAGACTGTGGAATGCCTCGGCCATTCCACCCCCAGGACAAAGCTTTGGGCAGCAGCTGCTGCCGGGCGCTGGGGTGAACGTGTCCGGACAAACTGCAGCCACCTCTCGGGAATTGGTGCCGCAAAAAAAAAGGAGGATCCAAAGCTATGAGGGACTGTCCAAAGGAGGGCTATGAAGATGGTGAATGGTTTAGAGGGGAAGCCATACCAGGAGTGGCTGAGGTCCCTTGGTTGATTTAGCCTGGAGAACAGGAGATTGCGGGGAAACTCATCGGGGTCAGCAGCTCCTCCCCAGGGGCAGCTCCGATCTCTGCTCTCTGTGACAGGGACAGAACCCAAGGGAACGGCTGGAGCTGTGTCAGGGGGATTTATGTTGGATATCAGGGAAAGATTCTTCCCCCAGAGGGTGCTGGGCACTGAACAGGCTGCCCAGAGAATGGGCACGGCCCCGAGGCTGCCAGAGCTCCAGAAGTGTTTGGACAGCGCTGCCAGGGACAGGGTGGCATTGTTGGGGTGTCTGTGCGAGGCCAGGAGCTGGATCAATGGTCCTGGTGGGTCTCTTCCAGCTCAGGACATTCTGTGGTTCTGTGGCAAATTAGAAGCAATAAGAGGCCATGAGTGTGGTCCTAGGATCACCTGCGGTTTCCACCAATCTTTAACTTCACATTTCCGTGCTCCTTCCCATCTCGAGGCTGTGTGCAGGTCTCCTAAATGAGAATCTAAACCCTCGGGTAGGGGTGGCGTGGGAGAGCGTTGGACCTGTTAATCTGGGAATTAACATCGCAGGATCTTTTCTAGAGAGCTTTGGGAGGGTTTTTTCGTCTCTCCTTAAAGGCCGAAGGGGAAATATTCGCGATAACGAGCCGTGCTTTTTCCAAGCATCACATTTCTACAGCATTGTCAAGCAAAGTCTGGGCTACATATGGAAATGGATGCAGCTCGAAGGAAACCGTTCTGGTTGACTCTCCTTGGAGACATTAATCAGAGTTTTGTGCTGTCACTTCTCAAGAGCCACTTCTCTGCTGTATCTTCAAGAGACATCAAAACGCCAACAGCCCCGAGCAAGAACAGATCCTGCGTGGAAACGGAGGGATGTCTCCCAGAAATCTTGATCCTGGGATCCAGCCCGAAGGCTCAGCACCTTGGGGAGCACCCAGGCTCACCCAGCCCTGCCCCCTGAGCTGGGCATGGCCTCCCTGGCACAACAGTGCATGGGGAAACACCTCAAACAGCTCTTGGGATAGGATTTGGGGCTGTCTTGGCTCTCAGAGCCACAATGTCCTCCTGGTGTGCTGGAAAAGTGGTGGAAGAAGGGTGAAAAGACCCTTTGAGACTTCAAGACCTCGTCAGCACAAAGCCACGGCTGGAGAATCTGCACGGTGGCAGTAGAAATAAAATATGTGATTTAAATGAAGAGCAATTAGCATGGGGCTTGGGAAACAATAAAAAAATACAATAATAATAATAATAATAAAAAAAGCATTTTTCTCTTGGGTTCCCAATACAGTTCTGAAAATTGGTCCTAATCAGGAAAATCTCTGTCACCATCAGATTTTAGCCCAAAGAACCTTCAATAGTTATTTCCCACTAGTTCACAATGCAAGGTTGTTTTCCAACAGGCAAACACCCCACAATACATTTCTGAGAAAGGATCTAGGGTTGCATCTGTGGTTAGAAAAATGATGGCAGGAGTAATAGAGATGTAACAGAGAAAGCAAAAATATCCCTGTGAGAAAAAGCTGCCAGAACCAAAGATTAGGGGAAGAAAAATCCAGCAATTCCTGATGTTTTTTTGAAATCAGGGTGATGTAGAGCCTTTCCACCTCTGCTTTTTTTTTTTTTTATTTTACAGCACATCCTTGTTATCAAAATCCCTGATATATTTTTTTTAAAAAGCACATCCTTCTTATCAAAATCACTGATGTATTTTTTTAAAAAGCTTTAAGGAAACTATATCAACAAAGATGAGCTACTGGTAACACTGGAACCTAGAAAAGAATAAACCAGCTCAACCATCAACAAATCAATGCAGCAACACCATTCCGTTTTTAGGTTTAAATTCTATTATCCACGGTCCTAAATTCTCAAAAAGAGCTGCAATTGGAGCAGAAACTCCAATAATATTTTGCAATGAGTGAAAAGGTCAGACTTAGAGGTGGGCAAGTCTTGGGCACAGCCACTGCTGTACGTGGTTGCCACCCAAAACCGGGGGAATTTATATATTTGGGAATAAATATTCCCAAAGCAAGGAATATTTCAGGCACGCTGGGCCTGGGGAAATATTCTCCTGGCAGCCTCTCCACCCAGGAATTGTCACTGTATCCAAATTAAGTTTTCTCCTGCCACAACTCACACGGAGATCAGCCCAACCTTCGACCCTGGACTGAGGCATTGAGCAATTTGGGAAGGGGGTTCAGGCCATCCCAGTGGGCTTTGTCAGCACAGCAGCAGGGATTTGGAGAGTGAAAAGGAGCTAAAAAGGCCTGAGCTGATGTCCTGTGAAGTGGCCACACTCCCTTCCTCCTCCTGGGTCGCATCCCAGCACGACAGAGCCGTCTCCTCCCGCAGCCCATCGCCAGGGGAGAGCTTTGGGATCTAAACTCCGTAAGGGATGGTGTCTAGACATTAAAGGCCACATGTTTCCTTGAATTTCTTTCAGGGAACACTGCAAAAGGATACGGACCTGACTGGCTAGAAAATGAGCTTCTCTTGCCTTTCACGGCCCCTGCCAGCGATGCATTCCCAAATCCTCGCAGTATTTGGACGCACAGCTTATCTCCACCACTGATCTCGTTTCCAGAGTCACCAAAACACTTCGTCAGAATTCACAGTTCTCCACGGACCACAGGAACAGGTGGAAATACTTAATTTTAGATTCCTGCTGATGTTTAAGGTAGTGGCACAATGCTCCCATTGCAGTTGCTGGGGAGAAATAAAGTTGGGAAGTTATTTCCACGACCAAACGGAGATGTCTGCTGCGGATGAGATGAATTTCACCCTAAACAAGCTGCTTCTTTCCAGGCACTTATAAAGAGAGCCCTGAGGGATTTGCTTAGAGGAGATGGCTACACTGGAGGTACCTGAATTTGATCTGAATCCTCTCCTGTGTAAAACTCTGCCACAGCTGGAGCTGTAAGTGTGTCTTGGAAAGCTGAATCCAAACATTTGGCTTGATTACCAAGGGCTTTGACCCCGAAACCCCACACTGATAAGGACTGCCGTGGTCTGTGTGAGTGACACCATTAAAATCAGACCCCAAAATGGGTGAGAAACCTTTCAATTCCTGCCACAGAAAAGTAGGGGGAAATAAAAATGAGCAGGATGCCGAGGCCTGGAGCACCTCTGTTACAGAGACAGGTTGAGAGAGTTCAGCCTGGAGAAGAGAAGGCTCCAGGGAGAGCTCAGAGCCCCTTGCAGGGCCTAAAGGGGCTCCAGGAGAGCTGGAGAGGGACTTGGGACAAGGGATGGAGGGACAGGACACAGGGAATGGCTTTAAACTGCCAGAGGGCAGGGATAGATGGGATATTGGGAAGGAAATCCTCTCTGTGAGGGTGGTGAGGCCCTGGCACAGGGTGCCCAGAGAAGCTGTGGCTGCCCCTGGATCCCTGGAAGTGTCCAAGGCCAGGCTGGACAGGGCTTAGAGCAACCTGGGCTAGTGGGAGCTGTCTCTGCCCATGGCAGGGGATGGCACTGGCTGATCTTTAAGGATCCCTTCCAACCCAAACCAGTCTGTGCTTCTATGATAAAATTTTCCCCTCAAATTGAAGACCCATCTTAAGTATTTTTCAGTGTTTGCTGGAAGCTCTCCAAGGGTCAGAACTGGGATGAAGCTGCTGCAGGAGATCCCAGCGTCCGTCCTGCCCCAGCTGGGTCTCCTGGGGATGTGTCAGGAGATACCCTTGGCCCAGCACTTGGTTTTCCACTCCTCTGCCCACCTCCACATCTTGGGCTGAAGTGGCACTTTGGAGCAGTCTCGTGGTTTTAATCTGAGTGTGACAAGTGCACAAATGCTCAACTGGACGTGGAAAAGTCCCCAGAGGGGCTGGGGGACCTCAGCCTTCCTTTCAACTGAGCCAAAAGAAACATCTCCTCGGCTTTTCAGTCTCATTACTGGCAAATTTAGCTTACTCAGCCTCACTAATGTGACAAATCAGGGTCAGGGCTGACCCGGGAGGGTCCAAGCGGCCTCAAACGAGGTCATCAGGGGCAATCTTTGTTTTAGTTCAGGGATTAAAATAAAAATACACGCTCGCAACATCTTGCACACCACAAGGACTAAGTCAGTGACACTTCAAAAATATCACAGCTTTCCGAAAGCTGAGAAGACATTACTTGGGATTTAACCAGAAAACATCTCTCTGACTGACACGATGCCACCAGCTGATGGGAAGTTCAGTTCTCTCCCCGCCCCCCCAGTGTCCTATAAAAATAAGTGATGGAGGAAAAAAAGGAAAAAAGAAGAAGAGAGCATAGTGAGAGATCTCTTGGCTGTCAAAACATCCATCAGCAAAATGAAACACAATGTGGACACCTCACACTTAGCACTTTTGTTCTTTACTGCCGGAACCAAGGCAGAAATGTTCCAGTTTAGGATCTGGACAATAAATCAAACAGCCAGCCTTGGGAAACTTCTTCTGAGCGCCGAGAAAAAGTTACCTTGATACCTACGGAGACGAGACCCACTTACATCCCCGCGAAGCTTTTATTAAGGCTTTTCTTTGCACTTGTGCTATTTTTTTCCCACCTCACAATATCTCACAGCAGGTGGGAAGGGGGAAAAAATAGTCTGCAAGCCTGCTAATTAACGAGGTTTGGTTTTAACGCCGCAAATTACGGCGAGATGTGACTGTCTCAGGTATTTCTAATGCTCCAGTCGCTGTCACACCTCGGTGCTCTTCCCTCGCTCATGTGCTCAGTCTCTCGTCCCCCTGCCAGGCGTGCAGTGCCATTATCTTGCATTCCAGAGGGAGGGAAAGGAGGGGGAGGACTGGAGGGACCTCCTGGGCACCCCACAGACAACACCTTTGTGGGCATACCAAGAACAAGCTCCCCCCGTGTTTCTCCCCTTTCAGGAGCTTTTCAGCCCACTCTCCATCCGCAGCCTGGATTCCTTCACCACGAGGTGAAGGGCTGGGCAGTTTCCAACTCGGCAGCGAGACCTTTCCATGAGGTAGCTCTTTGTTTCTAGCACTTATTTCCTTCACTCCCTGCTCAGGCTATTTATAGAGAGCAGTCACACGACGTCTTAGATTTCACTGTCAAGGCAGGACGAGGCGAAAATCTTTTTGTCTCCTCTTACAAGAAAAACTCTTTGTTCCTGTGCCTTTCAGCTGCTCCAGTTTGGATCCATTGGCTGGACACAGGTGACCAGGAGAGCACGGACACAAGTGCTCTTCCCATGAGGTCAGAGGGGGTTTTACAAGGATATGTAGTGATGGAATTGGGGAAATGGCTTTAAACTGCCAGAGGGCAGGGATAGATGGGATATTGGGAAGGAATTCTTGGCTGTGAGGGAGGGGAGGCCCTGGCACAGGGTGCCCAGAGAAGCTGTGGCTGCCCCTGGATCCCTGGAAGTGTCCAAGGCCAGGTTGGACGGGGCTTGGAGCACCCTGGGACAGTGGAAGGTGTCCCTGCCCCTGGCAGGGGGTGGCACTGGATGATTTTTGAGGTCACTTTAAAGCCAAACCATTCTGTGAGACACATTAATGTGGGCAACTGGTGTCCGTGGCACTGGAACAAACTGGAAAGGGAGGTGGGTGGCACTGGTGCACCCACAGGCCTCGCTCCTCCAGCAGATACCAAAGCAACTTCCTCGACCTCCTTGGCCCCAGGAATTTGAATTTCAAGCCAAGCTACCTAAATTTACTCTGTGTGTCTAGTCCTAGATGCTACTGCTGTTGGTGCTGCCTCACCAGCTGGGCTCTGCACGCCCCCAGGACAGGAGAATTCCCAAAAGGAACGCTTTCCAAGGCCCACAGCAGATCCAGAAAAACCCCCCTTCCTTCCTTCACAACGCACAGCTGCAGACTCCCAAAAATTCAGGAGAGCTGTGTGCCAGCCACACACCTTAGGGTTTTTTAGGGAGGATTTTGGTTCAGAGAGAGGCCCTACCCCACGAGAAGGGCTTTCACCAGGGGAAGCTGTGCTGGAGCAAAGCTTCTGCAGCCAGAGAAGGGCCTGGAGCTGCCCTGCAGCCTGAGCTTCACCCAAAAATCACCCAGAGCTTCCCCTTGGCTCCCGTCACAGCCAGGGTCGTCCCTGGACTCGCAGTTCTGCAGGAAAGGAAACGTGAGGGCAAAGGCCTCTCCTGCCCAGCCTTGCTGCCTCTCACAGCACAACTTCACTGCTGCAAAGAGAACCCAAAGCTGCTCCCACCTCCAAAATCCCTCCAGAAACACCTGCAGCAGGTGAAATACCTGCACCAAGGAGTGGGAAGGTCACCTCAGCTCTCTACCAAGCTCCATTTATGACACAGTGCCAGCCTGGCCTGCCTCCCTGAGCTCCTGCTTCTCCTCCAAGCCCGAGTCTCTTTTATCTCCTTTCCCTGATTTTTGGTGGATGAGGAAGAAAATATCCAGCACCTCAGCTTCCAGTCAGCTCCCAGTAAATCCCTCTGGGGATGTTTCTCCTTCATCACAATCAAGTATGTGACCTGTTCTGTGTGACCAGGCCCAAGTGACAGTCACCATTTGTTAAATATCACCAACGGATGTTCCAGGAATTCAGCCCAGAGCGGGGAAAAAAAAGCCTTTAAAAGCCAATAAAATAAACACATGTTGCATAAAGTGACAGGCAGAATAATCTAATTGCTGAATTTTAGAAACAAAAGGAAAATCCATTATCTGCTGAAAAGCAAGAGATGAACTCTGCTGTTTGCCTGTTTAAATGCCTCTTTGATCAGCTCTCTTGTTTGTTTGCTGTGTAGCCCACTCGAGTCACTCCATCTCCAGCTCAAATTGCATCTGTGTTTCTACTTGAGCAGAAACACGAGTCACCTTGGAAGGAGCACAGCAGAAAATAATCTACATCTATTAAAAAAAACAACCATTGGCAAATGTCTGAGCGGTAACTGAGGAACTGCTATTTCACTAAAACCAACTTCAAGTCACTGTGCTCTCTCTCTCTAGGCCAAAAAAATGTTCCTTTCTTGGGATTAAAGCAGCTCTCCTAAATGAAGCTGGCTATGATTGACGCTTTAATTGACTGGCACAATTTCATGCTTTAATGACTCTGGGCTCCTCAGTTTAGCCATGAATAAATTTAACTGTTAAGTCCTTGCGTATAAATCCTCCTGCCTGGAAGTTCCAGTTCTCCCTTTAAAATGGAAACTCGGATTAAGGAGACTCACCCACACGCCAGGAGCTGGGTGCTGTGATCTGCACGTCCCCCTGCTCACCAGTTCCCCCAGTTGCTTCCTGGGCCACCACAACTGGCTGGAAGAGGGTTTCAGGTGGGATTTCTTTAGGAGAAGCCCTCAGGAATTTTGGTTGCTCGGCATCACACTGGTATCTGGTCAGCAATTAGTGGGATAATCAACTTGTCCTGAAGTTGATGACCAACAGAAGAGCAGGAAAACATCTCCTTTCTGGGAAGCGCTTTCCGTCCCAGAGGTGATTTAGTCATGCTTGTAATTCTGCAAAATCTTTTGTGTGATAACCAAGGGGAGAATTCTGGACTGATTTATCTCCTCCTGTCCTATCTTTCCTGTGGGTTTTAACCCTGTGGGTCTGCTCTGTCCCCTTTTCCCCTGGTTTATAGGATCTGGTAGTAAAGCAGGGTGAAATGCAGCTCCCAGGCAGGCTCCACGTTTCAGGCTGTATTTTTAACTTTTCAGTCATTTTGCTTTTTTTTTTCCCCCCCATGTGTCTAAATCTCCTGATTTAGCCATCACAGCTGGTTCCTGGACTGAATGCTTCTTTTCTAGAAGCGTCCTCCTCCTCCTCCTTCAGCACCTTAAGTCAGGGATACTCAGATTCATATCAGGTTGCAGAGGAAAAAAGCTGCAGCTGAAAATTCAAGTGAGGTTTAGCATTCAGTGAAAATGCTGTGAATCCATCACTCCTCAATGGCTTCTGCTTTCCCATCCCTGCATCACCACACGGAACAGGATCATTCAGGCACCTTTTAGTCTGGAAAAGCTCATCTTTTCCAAATAGATCTTTGCTTATGTGAGAATCACACCCATTTCAAAGATCTCCCCACCCAGCTCCACCCAAGTCCTTTGTGCTGCCCCTTTTTCCCCCCGGGAAACACTGGGATGCCTGAAAATTCCGTGAGTCCGTGCCCATGGCAAGGAGGATGCCCTGAAGATGCTCGTGGAGGTTTCTGCATGGCAGTGACTGATCCAGTGGATTGTTGGTTCCTCCCAGAAGAGCTGGAGGAAAACGGATAAAAACCACGAATGGGAAACTTCTGCAGCTCTGAAGTGGGACTCTGGAGCCCTCCCTTGCAGGGGATCGTGTCAGATGTCCCCAACAGCACCAAAAACCCTGCCAGGAACAAAACTCCCTGATCAGCAGCTCTGCCCAATTAAAGGGTCTTGGCGGATCACAAATCCTTGCTCCTTGTGCCAAAAAAAGACCCAGCAGAGATGGATAATTCATTATTCCATGGTACCGGAATATCCTAGGTGTGTCCAGGTTTGGTCCCTGCTATTCCAAAGGGACATGGACAGGCTGGAGAAGGACAGTCAAAGGACTGGGAAGCTGCCACGTGAGGAAAGGCTGAGAGAACTGGGTTTGGGGAACCTCATCCTCGTGTTCCCGAGCTTAAAGAGTGGCTGCAAAGGAGATGGAGACTTTCCTTTTATGAGGAGTCACATGGAAAAGATGACAAAGAATGGAAAAGTCACTCCTGGGGAGGTTCTGATTGGATATAAGAGGAAAAAAATTCCAAAATGAGAACCATCAGCCACTGGAAAAATCTTCCCAGGGAAGTGGGGGATTTTCCCACTTTTAAGATTCAGCTGGACGTGGTGCTGGACCACCTTCTCTGGACACTGCTTTTGCCAAGAAAGGTTGGACCAGATGATCCTTGAGGTCCCTTCCAACCGGGAATTCTGTGATTCCATGAAAATCTGGATGTGATGCTCAGCTGAGTGGTGTTGATTTACTACCATGAAACTTCTGCAAGGTTTCTCTCTGGTGGGCATCAAAGCACCAGTGGGTGTTGAAAAAACAGATGACCAGTTTCCATAAAAATAAATTAAATATCATGATTGATTGCTTGCTAAGATATGAGGGGTTTCATGTTTTCCAGGACTCTCCTTCTGTTGTAGGAAAAGTCGTCGTGAAACCTCATCTGAAAGCTAAGCCTTGACCATGCCAGTCCTAAATTTAGACCTTGTCCCTTTTCTTAAAGAAAAGCAAAGCCTGAGGGTGCCATAAATAGGAAAAATTCTTGTTATTTCTGCAGCAGTGCCTGGTAGCTTTTAATAATTAGCCCAACTTTCCATTTCATGTCGGCCTCTGATGAATCAAAATATCCCTGGTATCAAAGATTGCTCTCCTTCACCAGATGGAGCAGTTATTCCATGAACCAGGGGCAGGGAGGGAACCAAGAGAGATGGGAAATTGGATCAGCCCAGGGAGGATCCATCATCCCACCAATGTAAATCTCAGAATCCCAGGATCGGTCAGGCTGGAAGGGACCAGAGTGGGGTCACCTGGTGCCACCTCCCTGCTCCAGCAGGGCCATCCCAGAGCACACGGCTCAGGATTGTGTCCAGAGGGTTCATCCCATTGAGTTCCTGGGTGTTTTACTCAATGGGAACTCCTCAGGTGTGCAAAGGAGTTGTGCTCTGTTCAGATAAGGACAGGTTTGCTCAAAAGGAACCCTGACACCTCCCTCCCCTCCTTGGAAACCCCATCCCAGGGAAGGTCTGCCAATTGATAGGGGATATCCCGAGTGAACTGTATTGGGCAAATGCTGACAAACCCCAAACCTGCTTCGTTTCTTCACAGAAGAACTCCTGGAACGAGCAGAAAATATTTGAAGGAGGTTGTGGCGGTGTGGCAGGAGGAGTGGGGCTGCCAGGCACCTTCTTCCGAGGGTTTTCTGGGTCACTTTTCTCTGTTGGTGGCCCCTGCTCTTCTCCTTGGCACCACAAGCACAAGAAATCACCACCTGGGTGGTGGCCAGCTCGGCCTCCTCCTCCTCGGAGGGATGAAGCTCATCCTGCTCATTCCAACATCCCTGACTGCAAACCCAGGATAAACCCTTGTGTTCTCCCAAAGGAAAGGTCCCCTTCAACTCCAGCCTAATGAAAATCCTGGCAGCGAACAAAGATCCACCGGTGGAGCTGGGAAAAGTTAATTTGCTTGGAGGGAAAACAAACAGGGACTGGGTTGCTCCTGGAGGGAAGGCAATGGGACACAACTGAACTGAGACTTGGGAGATGCTTCAGCAGCACTGAGGGATAAACAGCCTTTCAGAAGCTCTTGTTGTGAAGAGAAACTGGCAACAGAAACAGACTCTTTTTGTTGGGAATGGTGGGAGGAAGGTAAAAAATAACAGTGGTGGAAAACTTCACCAGCTCTTTTCTACGCCTCATCTGCTGCTTTATTAGTACTCCTAAATCTGTTCTGCTAAGTATAAACATCACCAAATTTACATAAACTTCATTAAAAGCCTGTGTCTCAACTCTGCTGCTCCTGTAGCACACCCAGGAAACAGAGAACTTCAAACTCCTCTGCAGCAAAACAAGAGAAACAAAACAACATTTTAAGGGTGGTTTTGATTTTTTTTCCCTGTTTGTTTATTTATCTCTGCATTTGTTTTTTTCCCTGGTTCACAAGGCTTGTGGGTGACTTCTCTTTTCCTTTGGAGTCTTTTCTTCCCAGACCTGGAGCAATGCTTCCCATCTCCTCAGAGCCCATTAAAAAAGAGAAGTGGAATCATGACAAAATACAGAATGTGATGTGTTCTTCTAAGAGCTTTTCTTTCCCTGCTGGTCCTGCTGCTCGTGTCCCCAGCCAGGCTGATTGGAGACACCCAGAAAACATTCCAGCAGTGCTGGGACAGGATAATTCCTCTGAGAGATGCTGCGGGATTCAGGATGTGCTGCTGAGGAGGAAGAGGACCCTATTTCTGGTTGGTCATCACTTAAATAAATCCTAAAGGGGGTTGGTGGCCAGCAGTGGTTGCTGGAGCCACAAGTGCTGGTTCATCTTTGGGACCTCGTAAGGGTTTGCTGGGATTTGGGGTCCTGTCCCAAGTGCACCCAGTGCCTCAGTTTCCCCAGGAAATTTGATCTTTATCAGATTTGGGCCGTTCTATTCACAGAATCATAGAATGATGGAATGGTTTGGGTTGGGAGGGACCTTAAAGATCATCTCATTCCACATCTTCCACTATCCCAGGTTGCTCCAAGCCCCACCCAACCTGGCCTTGGACACTTCCAGGGATGGGGCAGCCACAGCTTCTCTGGACAACCTGTTCCAGTGTTTCATCACCCTCAGTAAAGATTTTTGTCCTAATATTTCATCTAACCCTACTCTCTTCTGGTTTGAAGCCATTCCTCCTTGTCCTGTCACTCCATCCCTTGGAAAGTCTGTCTCCATCTTTCCTGTAGCTCCCTTCAGGGACTAGAAGGCCACAATCAGGTCACCCCAAAGCCTTCTCTTCTCCAGGCTGGACAATCCCCATTCTCTCAGGTTTTCCTCACAGCAGAGCTGCTCCATCCTTCTAATCAGCTTGGTTCTTCCTCTGCATTGGTGCTGGAGCAAAACCAGGGAGGGAATCCAGGGGAAATGTTTAGATAGGATCGAGTTCACCCTCATAATGCGATGCCTCTCTCAAGGAGAGCATCTGGCCAGACAAATTTAATCACATCTTTCCCTTGCTTCCCTCCCCGCGGATGCTCTGATGGGGAGAAACCTGAGAACGCTTAAATTCCACACCAGATCTGCTAAAAAAACCCAAGTGGACGAGCTGCTTTTTCATTCAGCAGCGAGGAGCAGGAGGTGGGGGCAGAGAATTTGGCTACGTGCCCTTCCACGACGCATTTCCCCCTCACTCCTGCCCTTCCCAAGCGCCTCAAACGCTGCCGGGAACAAAGTGTCCCCCTCCAAGATCAGCCCTCCCCGTGCTCATCAGCAATCGCTGCCCCCACCGGAGCTTCCCGAGATATTCTAGCTTGTGCCTGCTCCTCTCCCACCGATTTGAAGCGCTCCTGACAGCTTGAGGGAGAGGGTGGGATGCTGATGCTGCAGCTCTGCCGTATGTCCCCAGCCACGCTCCTTCCCCAGCTGCCTCCACCCGGCCAAGGCAACCTCTCGGTGAGGAAACGCCAAGCCCTGCAACCCTGAACCTTCCAGGCAATCCTGAACCACCTGGGCAAAGCTCAGGGCTGCTCTGTGGCCACAAAACCTCTCCAGAGTTTCTCCAGAAACTCCCACACTTGCAAATGCTCCCACAGAACTCCGAGCCTGCACTTGGGCCTTGTCCAAGAGCTACGACCATGGTGAGGAGGGCCCTGATCAGCCCTTGCCTCCCTTCAGCTCTCAGGTGATTTAATGAGATGGATTTATTTAATGAGATGGATTTATTACATAGGTTTAAGAGGTGATCCAACCCCTGTGACGGAAATAACTTTCCCTGCGATGTTCAGGCAACGATGACCAGGATGCAGCTCCTGTGAATGGTTTGAGAAGGGGGCAGAGTGCAAATACATGGCTTTTGGGAAAACAAATCCTCAATTAGGGCTTTAACACCGTGACTGTCTGCTGCCTGGAGAGCTGAAACAGGAGGAAACACCAACCCAGTGAAGGAATTCTCTAAGGACCAAACCAGACCCTGCTGAAGGTGCAATTTCCTCCTTTCCTTCCCGAGGGTTGGATTAAAGCTCTTTGGAAAAAAAATTGTCAGCAAAACACCCTCACCCCTGCACTGAGAGAAGTCTGGACATGGCCCTCAAAGATTTGTAATCCCCCAGCCACAAAACTCTCCCTGAGATAACAGGGGGGAAACAAAACCCTGCGCGGGAACCGGCGTCTGCAGCAAAAAGCCCTCTGGATTCCAAGTATTTCCTTTCAGCTGAGTAAATGATGTTTTATGCCTATAATTAACTGGGAGCCAGTACACACTGCGCTGGTTTTAAGCTGACTCAATGCTGTCTGCAAGGCACAGTGTGATAAAACAATATTCAAATCAACTTCTTAACTGAGCTGGCGAGTGACACAATCTGGAGACGGATGCCAGGAGTAAGTGGAGGTTTGCAAAGCCCCAGGCGCAGGGAGGGATTTCAAGGAGTATTTTCTTTAAAGAGTTGCTTTCCAATCCACAGGCTGTGAGTTCTGGAGGGGTCTGGTTTCTGGAGCAGCTGAGTTCCTCCAGACTCGCCGTAATGTTATTTTTCTAGAAAAAAAAAAGTATTCAAAAGCATTGGAGACAACTGAGGTTGGAAGCCACAGCCGCTGGGAGGTTTAGGTTGGATATTAGGGATAATTTCTTCACGGAAGGGGTTATGAACCACTGGCACAGCTGCAGTGGTGGAGTCCCCATCCCTGGAGGGATTTAAAAGCCATGTGGATGTGGCACTTGGGGACACGGGTTAGTGGTGGCCTTGGCAGTGCTGGGGGATGCTGGATTTGATTATCTTGGAGGGCTTTTCCAACCTTAATGATTCTATGAACACCAGAATCCCTGGAAACATTCAAGGCCAGGGTGGGTGGGGCTTTGAAAGACCTGACCCTGCCAAAGATGTCCCTGCTCACTGCAGGGGGTTGAACTAAAGGACCTTTAGAGGTCCCTTCCAGCCTAAACTGTTCCATGATTCTCTGGTTTGCCAAGGTTTGGATGGGTGGGAGATACCTCAAGTTGAAAAACCTTTTGTTTAGGGGGGTCTCCATGTCGTCACCTGCTGAGGGGCCCCTGATGGCCCCTGGAGGTCGTGGCTGTGCCTCCAGTGGGGCTGGAGAGCAGCTCAGCCCAGCCAGGGGCACGGAGTGGAAACTTTTCCCCACAACAAAGTGATTCCACCTGAAGCGTTTGCAGCTCCAGCACCTCAGGATGAGCTGCTGGAAGTTTGACTCGTGAGGAGACCTCCCAAATGCTGGTGGATGGATCAGGAACCTGAAGGTCACCCTGAGAGTGCTGGTGACCGCCTCAACCACCTCCTCATCTCCTTGTAGGACATGGCCATGCTTCCAGTGGGGCTCCTAATGCCCATTAATCCCTATTAATCCCCACTTCTTGGAAAACACCGTGGTTCTGGAGGTGTTTGAATCTTCTAAAGCCTGTAACTGTGCCTGTCCTTTAATAGGATTCCTTCCCTTTAAAAGACTCTTTCCTTATCGCTGCATTTCATCGTGTTGAACCCCACAGAACTGCAAACCCTCACCAGGTTTTCTTTCTGTGTGATAAAAACCAAATTATAAAAAGAGACTGAAATTGAAATGAACCTTTTTCATTTGAATGAAGTGGGAGCATTTTTCCGTTTGGAAAGTTGATCCCACCTGGAACAAAACTGCTTGGCGAGATCACAGATTCCTGCACAGCTGAAGGCAAAAATCCTCCCCTTAGTTCTTGATGTGGTGGTGGGAGTCACCTCCATGCACAGCCAGCTTTGCTTCCTCAGAAGAGGTGCGGTTTGTTCGCTACTATTTTAGGATTATTGAAAATTTCACATTTTAGATCAATATAATAACGAACACCATTTATGTCCTCAGAAATTGCTGTTGTGTCCGGAGAGCTTTCAGTGCAAGGAAAGGAGACTTTGGAGCTGCACTGAGGCAGGAGAGAGGAGAGGAGAGGAGAGGAGAG
>VZTF01003767.1:150499-201745 GCA_013397755.1 Cnemophilus loriae | reverse complement strand
GGAGAGGGGAGAGAATTTTTGGGGGTGCTGTTGTGCTTGTGACCTATTCCAGACTTTGGGGGCGCAGAGGTGGAGGTATCCAACACACCGGGGTGGGCAAACAGCTCCAGCTCTCTCAGGATGTGCTCAATCCCTATTTTCACCTGCCAGGGCTGCAATCTCTTCCCCCTGTAGAACAGGGCTGTCTCCAGGCCTCCTGGAACCACCTGAGGAGGCTCTCAGGAGGCTCTGGAATAGATGTGGATGCTTCAGCTCCACCCTTAAGGAACGGGCCATTGCATCACTGTGGTCCCCATCAATCCCACACTTGTCGCTCTTTTTTTTTATTCTTTAATGAAGCTGGACAAGAGAGAATAATGGATTCACTGTTCCTGACCCTCTGGCTGGGACAGACACATTTCCAGGAGAGCACAGGGGACATTACCCCGTCTCCTGCCCTGCTGACCCCATTTGGGACTGGCAAAGGAAGCAACTATTGATCTTAATCCCTTTTATCCTCTGCTGTGAATACTCTGAAGCCCCTACTGACCCTTTACTGACCAGTGAAGGTTCTGGTTTCCCATAGTCTGGATGAGTTCTAGCACTGGCAGAAGCTGTCTGGATGAGAAGCAGAAAAGAGATACAGCTGGAGGGCAGCTATTACAGCCAAAAAGATGAAGGGAAAAGAAAATAAAAGAAGGAAAAAAAACCTAATAAAATTGTAGCAAACTTCCTGGGGGAATGGAAAGAAGGGAAATAGACTTTCAAAGAGCAGATGTGACTTGCAAGGCAAGCACTTGCAAGGAGACACTTCCATTGAGCAAGGATTTGCCATCATTTATGATATTCCTGACCTGCAGCTGCTCGTAACCCTGGACAAGGGGCCAGCAGGGTGGAGCGTGAAGGACATCCCAGTGTCCCCTTCAGGTCTGACTGCTCTGCTTAAGCCACTCCTGCAGCATCTCGCTCCTGGATTTACACTGAGGCACCTCAGGAAGAACATTTTGTTCCTGATTTGTTCCTCTGATGCAGTCCTGGGAGTCAAAATGTCTTCCAGAAGCACCCAAGTGAGGAGCTGGAGGGAACCGGTCCCACCTCCTTCCCCTGCTTCCCAAGGACACACACGACGGCTCTGCAGCATCCCATCCTGCCCTTCCCTGAGCTCTGAAATCATTTGGGATAAAACACATCCTCCCTGCTCCCCAGGATGTCACCAAGCATCCCTTTCTCAACTTCGGAGCTGTCCAGGCACTTGGAGATGACGGAGGAGCAGTAATGGATCACTTTGTGTCGCCAATCAGAATTTATTTCCCTTCTTCCCTAAACTGAGAGTTCTTGAAAGTGTTGTCATGGCTACTGAGGAGTGAACTTGACTCACTTGGGCAGCCTTTGTTCCCTCCAAGTGAGCTGATCTAAAATTTGTCAAGGCTCTCCTGTCACCGGCTGCAAAAATATTGTATCTGTTTCTCGAGAGGAGCTTCCTCTGCAAGCTGAATATAAAGGGCACAGCCAGAGTCCAAGCCCACTGTAATGCAGGGGTTTTAGTGCCCCTGGGTGCCCTCAGCAAATAACTCTTTAATTGTTCCCTTCTTTCCAGCAATTTCCCTGCCACACAGCAAAAGGTCAGTCTGCCGTGAGGTCCTCTGCAATCCCTCTGCTGGGCTCTGCTGCAATATTTTCTGATCAATGGTTAAAACTGGCGGCTCTTTATTCTAATGGAACCTCCTCCACTGGAGAATAAATTCCAAGAGGGTTTCCAGGAGCACTGGAATATATATTGTGGTTCTGGCTCAAATGAGTGCATGACATAATTCCACTAAAATCGATGAAATTGTGCTCGGGGATGCTTCACCGCTGCTGATATTAAAGCTGCATGGATGTGGTTTTATTGCTACTCATTGCTTACCCTTAATCTGTTTGATTATGATCCCAGTCCCACATCCATCAGGGGGAATTCCCGAGGGTTTTGAACAACCCATGCGGAAATCAATGGGCAGAAGCAGAGTGGGGAGAGTTACCCCGTGTGAGTATTGAAGTTCCTGATGATAATGTGGGAAACAAGCAGAGGCTCTCCTCAGGAGTGTAGAGTCAAAAACAGATGATGCAGATGCATGGCAGATACTGGTTTCTGTAGCTATCAGCATCAATAAAAATAATCTGGTTTATTAGGAAAGCTGCTCAGACAACAGATTTGTCACCATCCGATAAACAGTCCCTTACCAGTCCTTAAAAAAAAAAAAACAAAAAAAAGCTATTGAATTCAAACATGCAGAAAGAAAAGAGATGTGCAGATACAGGCTTGAGGAGGAACAAGGTGAGACTGGGGTCAGAGCAGTTGGTGAGGCTGAATCACTCTCTGTCACAAGGATGCCCAGAGCTCCACTCTCCAAGAAAGTTCCTCCTGCAAAAAGGCTTTGGGAAATGTTCTAACTCGAAATGGGGGCTGAGAGCTCAGCAGAACAGATGAAACCCCCTCGGCAAAGTCTCTCGGATGCAATGAGGATAACACAAGTTAAATCCCATTCTATTAAAAGATAAGTAGAGAGAAGGAGAATAGGCCTTTACTCCTTTATTTTCTTGTAGTGTTTCAGCTGCCTGGACTTCTATATCATCACCTCCTTCAGTTTATTGTGCCCAAAGATCCATCCTCCTCTGAACTTCCTTCACTTTATTGTGCCCAAAGATCCATTCTCCTTTGAACTCTCCAGCTTTCAGATATGTGTTAATTTCAGTGCCTCTCACCCAGCTATTGACTGAGGCATTTTTGCAGATGAAAACGTTTCCTTCATATCTCTCCTTCCCACAGTTGCTTGTTCATTCTGTTGCTGCTGCTATTTTTCTTCACTCAACATCTTTCCACTGGAGGATTTCTGATCCTTCCAAAACTCACCAGCCACGTGTGAGGCTCATAAAGTTGCTGTGTTCAAAGAGCACCCGGCCTCACCGAAGGGCTTGAGCCTTTTTCCAGTGCATTAATCCTGTCAGGACCTGAGTTTGGTGATCTATTCCAGCCAAGCAAGCATCGCTCAGAGTTAACTGCAGAAGGATTGGAAATGGCAGTTTTGGAACGCCCTGAACGCCCTTGAGGGTTGGTGCTGCAGCACCTAAAATGCAAGGGGAAAACTTTTCTCGGCTGCTCAGTCGAAAGACAGTTTAGAAACACTCTCAAATACACCAAATATTGCAGCAGGTGCAGCAGAGGAGCTGCAAATTCTCCTGGCTTCTCCCTGGCTCACCCTGCAAGCTGCAGTGACCTATTGCTCATCATCCCCCCTGGCACCTGCCCTCACTTGTCCCTCAGCCTGGGGACAGAACTGGAATTCAAACAAGAGGAGGGAAATGCTTTCCCATCCCAGCAGAAACCGGATTTCAAAAAAATATTCCCCATCTTTCTGAAGGCAAAATGGATTCTCTGATGTTTGGTGCAATCTCACACCTCTCCCAGATGATGCAGGAGGTGGAGGAATGGGGGGATGTGGTCGTGGAACCTCAGAGTGAGGCCTCCACTCTGCTTCCAAACTTTGCTCCTCTTCCTTGCCTCCACAGGAATCCATCCACAGGCTGTTACCCCTGGAGCCCAGCAGCTCCAGGAGCTTCCAAGGTTCCAAAGAGGAATCCTTCTGGAAGGATGGTGAAGGTACAGACAGGAGACTTCTGTCCCACTGTCCATCAGCACAACCTCTTTACAGCCCTTGGGTTCTGCAAATCCTGCAGCCTGCAATGCTTTGGGTTTTTTGCCTTAGAATGCACTGAAAATGTGACCTTTGGTGAGGACTGGAACGGCTGGGAAGAGATTGGTGCTCTCAGCACTGAGGTCTTGCTTAAAACTGTGGGAGAGTGTTCCCACTTGCTTCCCTTCCCTGCTCTCCTCTCGTTAAACAGAGGCAATTTGGAGCCGCAATATTTATAAATGATTTAGCCCTGTGCTGTGCTGAGCCACTGAAAGAATCATTGGTTCTCCCCCACACCAGGACTTCACACCAGTGGGCATTTGGACACGGGGAGGGCAGGTCTTTTGAAGTCCCCCTTGTAGGTTTTATCCTCCCCTCACTCCTTCCATCTGCGGGAAAACGCAATAATTCACCTGTCCCCGTTTCTGGATGTATTTTCAGGCACTGAAGAGCTTGACCACTCACTGTTAATCAATAGAGTTGGAGTGTAGCCATCAGTCTATTACTGTTTCAAGCTTCTTCAAAGCAGAAAATGTCTGGAAAAATGAAAGGCAGAGATGAAATACACACATTTTTCTGGTAATATTTCAGAGGCAAGGGCACAGCGGTAGCTTTCTTTTTTAAGCCTGTACCCTATATATAAAATATATTTGAGGGATTTGGAGAATGAAGAAAAATTAAAATAATTAAGGAGCTGACAGAACTGATTTAGAGTCAGGGGAAAGAGGCAAAGAATGAAACCTGTGCAATGTGGTGGAGCAGGGCTGGCAGGGATGGAGGGGACCTGAGGGAAGGGACCTTGGTTCTGCTCCAGGGATATGCTGCGTCAACACATTTCCACCTTCATCCAGGGATGCTCTGAACTGGTGGGAAACCAGGAGCAGCCTCCTGAGGGTGCCAAGACCCATCCTAAGCAGTGCTGTGACCTCGAGCTTTCCAAATGTAAAGTCCATCCAGGGCTCAAGCTGCGGTTGTGGCCCCTCAGGGACATTTTCAGGTGCCACACTGAGACCCTCTCCATGCAGCTGAGGTCTCCTGGAGCAGCCAAAGCAAAGGATGTGAAATTCCCAGCTGAGGGCTGAAAGAGGGAGCAGTTCCCTTTGGCATGGTGGCATTTTGGCTGGGCTGGCCAAACCTGCACCACTGCCTTCCCTCCAGGTGACATCCAGCCTTCACCTGTAGGGACACCAGCACGGGAGAGAAGCTGAGAGAGCCTGGACCAGGCAAGGCAGGGGTGTGCAAAGCCTCTCCCAAAGTCCTGGGTTATTTTGGGAAGGCAGCAGCTCGGTGAGCACGTCTGTGCTCAAGGCAGCAGATGGAGGATGCATAATTTAAAATAGGAGTGACCAGAGGAAGGTTTTTCCATCTGCTTTCCAAGCAGTTGGACAAATCCTCTCACAAACGATGGGACTCCCCCGGGAGCTGCACTTCCAATGGACAAGCTCTACAAACCCAGACCTTCACAGGTCCTTCCCTCCTCTCTGGTAGAGGACAACCCTCTCCTATCCATTCCCAGCACCTCTTGGGAGCAAGAATCCTCAGTTGTCACGTTAGGCCTGTCCTCATTCAGATCAGGAGCACGGAAAAGAAAAAACAACAACAACATTTGATGTTGCCCAGGGAGCAACTTTATGTGCACCCTCCCTCTGGTAGTCAAGAGCCCTTCACACAAACCAGTTTAATTTCGGTGTAGCAACTGGTCCTTTCTGTCCTGCAAGAGTGAATTCAGGTATCTGGAGCTGAGCACATGAAGCATTCAGAGGAGATTTGACACAGGAGATGGCTGGAGAGCTTTCACTGAAATGCCTGGATTTTCTTGTGGGAAACTGTAGAATCATGGAATGGTTTGGGTTGGAAAGGACCTGAAAGATCCTCTTGTTCCAAACCACCTGCCCTGGGCAGGGACACCTTCCAGTAGGCTTGAAATTATTTTGGAATGAGAAATATTTTGTGGGGAAGACATTTCAACACAACATTGGAGACCCTGAAGTGCTGCTTTGAGCAGCTTAGAATCAAGACTTCCAGACATCCCGTTCATCCATCTTCTCTTTGAATGTCTCCAGACCCACTTTTACTCAATCTAATGAGCATCTGGACACCAAAGATGCCGTTCCTGCATTGATGAGCTTCACAAATCTATCTTCTGGTGGAGCTTTTGCCTCACCTCCCTCACAGAGATCAGCCCACATTGTCCTTTATTTCCAATGCCTGTCTCCATCCCAAGGAAATGCTTTTCCTCTAACGTGATTAGGTACTCACTGGCAAGCTGCCTAGAAAGCAAAAATTTGGGGTGGAAAAGTGGATTTTCCAGTGGTGAGACCAAGCCGAACGCTGGGCTCACTTCAAAATGTTTGCACAGCTGAAATATCTGTGGCGTGAGAGATGCAGAGAAAGAGATTCTTCCTCTTCCTCCTCCTCTTCCTCCTCCTTCTCCTCCTCCTCCTGCTGCTGCAAGGACACATTTCCCATTAAGGGGGTTGGTGAAGGTCATTGCTCACTCCGGATCCGTTGGGCCACTTGAAAGCCGCCGTGGGCTATGATCCTTCTTCTGCCTTTCGCAGCCTCTCAGCCATCTGGACAGCTCAGAAGAGGCATCTGTTCACTCTGGTTCCTTGCTGGGATGGAGATGGGAGCCAGTGGAGTTTATCCTGCAATTCTGATCCCACAGCACGCAGTCACCCAGAACTGGTTTGGTCACTAACTGGACGTGCCTGTTGTCCCGACTGGAGCATGGGCAGGGGCAGAGATCTCAATGAATCGATGATCTCACAGGTCTTTTCCAACCTAAATGATTCCATGGAGGATTAAGGAGAGCAACGCCATCCTGAGGGCAGCACCACTGCCACGGGTCTAAAATGGACAAGGTTGGACGGGGCTTGGAGCAACCTGGCCCAGTGGGAGGTGTCCCTGCCCAGGGCACGGGGTTGGAACGAGATGATCTTTAAGGTCCCTTCCCACCCAAACCATTCCGTGATTCTAAGATGATCCCATGGGCTTCCATGAGCTGCATGTGGCTGGAAATGAAATGGGGCAGGATGAGGAAAGGCACCGACGCAGCGACAACAGGTGACCCTGTGAAAACCTCCCAAGAACTTGTGCTCACCGTGAGAGCTGCGAGGAAGATCCACAGCTCCTCCTCAGAAGCAGGGCCCAACCTCAGACCTTCCTCTGGAGGTTTTTTCCAAACCTGTTTCTGATCCCTGCTCCCAGAGAGGGCCTGAAATACTCACGGCAAGTTCCAAGCATTTTCCCAGCCTTTAGAGCTTCCTGACTGCCAAACTAAATTCTCCATCCCTAGTGGATAGCAAGTGCATCCAGTGAGTCCTACACATCACAGTGCTTTAATTGTGGGAACTGATCTTTTCCTTCCCTCCTTTATCCCAGTTTTACCATTCCTCGTGCTTTGTGCTGTCTAAATGTTAAGTCTTCTTCCCACTTGGATGCACTGTCCGACTCCTCAAGGCCCTTTTTGATGGAAAGGACCCGAGTGTGGACACCAAACCGCGTCCAAGACCAGCGTGGAGCCCGTGTGAACCCTCCAATCCCTCACTTTCACCCCACAGGAGAAGGAACCAACCAGTCCAATTCTCCACCATCCGGCCTGGAGATTGGGAAGGAGGATTCTGTCACAGTCCTCCTGACCTGTTTTACCAGCTGATGTCCAGATAACCTCCAGTGCACATCAGCACTGCTGGAAACTTCGGAGAGGACCAGAGGATGACCCTACAGAAGGGCTGGTCCTCCCAGCTACCTCATCCAGGAATTGATGAAATACCCAACAATCCCATTTTCCCTTGGTCTTCCCTTCGTTTTTTCCTTTTTAATGCTTGAGTCAACCTCCTGTGGCTGAGTTGCTGACAGGGTTTATTTCCGCTTTCTTTCTTTTCCTGGACCGTGGAGCAAGTAGGTGCAACTTCATGTATAAAATAACAGCTCATCTTCTTTCGACTCGCTGAAAAACTCCAGCTGCTTCAGCAACCCCTTCCTGCCTCCAGGCCATGATGCTGGGAAGCAGAAACATGGAAAAAACGACAAGAAAAGGGAATTTTACCATAATAAATGTCAATGCACTTAAGGAGCACATGTTTGCTTTCACTGGGCTCAGTTCCAGCGTGTGTTCTCTTAATTACCCAGAGCTGGGACCTCTCCTGGGGTGGTTTGAGTGCCAGGAGCTGCATGAGATGGAGCTGAGCTGGGTCGTTTTTCCTGCCTACAGCTGCTGGAAAGTGCATTTCCTGAAGTGGCTTCCCTTTGGGGATGGGTCGTGTTCATCACTTTCAGGGGAGATGTTTGTTGCGAGGAGGGAAATTGAAAAGGATGGCTTTCCCTGGAAATGTCTGTCCCTGTAAAATGAAACGAGGGACAACCCCTGCTCAGAAGTCACTTATTTCTAGGGCTCATCACACTCACTTGACACCAGTGTTATCAGATCAGGGTCTGTCTGTTCATGGCAGTTGGACTCTTTCAGAATAAAACAGCTCAAAGGCATTTCCAAGCTGGCCTCAGGCTGGGTTGTTCCTTCCACAGGGAAATTTTTAATTTTCACCTTTCCGCGGCAAAACCTTGCACTGAACTTCCCAGGAAAAGTTGCGATCTCCACCCTGTGCTGCTGCTGACCCTCAAAAGAAGGGGAAGGGATGCTCAGTGATTCCCAAAAATGATGTGTAGCCTCCTCTCCTCTGAACACCCCGGGCACTCTGAGCTCCCTACAGGCACAACAGCACTCAGCTCTTCCCATGGATTTCCTGCCCTGCAGCACTTTGCTGCCTTGCAAGGGGAGAGTTTGTCCTTGAGAAGGACATTTTTCCTTTCCCTGGGAATATTTACAGTGAGGAGAATGAGCTGGATGCAGCAGAGGCCTGGGGAGAATTGGGTAATGGTGGTGAGACTTCTCCTGCCCTTCCTCGTGCCCTGGGGGATCGCTGGGAGCCTGGGGCCACAGTGGCAAAGCAAACCAGAGTTTGGGGAGCTCATTTAACAAATTGAATCTTCTCCCTCTCCTCAGGAGCTTTTCCTTCTCTGGCAGCCTTAGGCAGGATATGAACCATCCTGCTCTGTGCCTTTAGCATCCCTATATCCTACATATAGATATAGATATAAAAATATAAATATATTGGGTCTGAATCCCTTCCAAGTCTGCACCCACCAACTACGAACCAAATTGTCGTGTCCAAATTCCTCTTCTCACCAGCCTGAGTCACAGAATCACAGAATCATTTCGATTGGAAAAGGCCTCCAAGATCATCGAGTCCAATCTGTGATCCATCACCTCCTTGCCACCCAGCCCAGAGCACTGAGTGCCACGTCCTTGGACACCTCCAGGGACAGGGACTCCAACACTGCCCTGGGCAGCCCCTTCCAATGCTTAACAACCCTTTCCACGAAGAAATTCCTCCTGATGTCCATCCTGAACCTCCAGTTCTGCTTTTCCCTTGCACCCAAAAACCCCTTCCAGAAATCCTCCTTTCCCCCCTGTAAAATCCCCCTAGAAATCTCTTTTCCACCCTGTAACACACAAAACCAGCTGTGCCAAATGCATCCCCAGGGCTGGAACGGCTGCAGGTCCCGGAGTCTTGGGGGCTTTAGTGGGGCTGGTTGATGGTAACACCTGCCTTTCACAGCACACTAAAAGCACAGGAGTGCCAGCACTGGATCCTGGGTGCAGCTGGACGGGGCAGGACTTGCCAAACTCCACATTGGAGGCTCAGGAGTTGAAGAGTTTGAAGACAGAAGCTGCTTTCGCTCACTTTCAGGCCTGGGGTTGTAGGTGGCTTCCCACCTGTGGGTACGTTGTTTGAGCATCCCAAAAATTTGGGATAACTCACCCTGTCTTCATCTTGAAAAGCCAGTAACACTTAACTCTGGAAAGATTTAGTCCAGGGGGGTTTTCTAAATTTCTTTCCCTCTCTTTTGGCACATTCCCTCCTGGACAGACTCTCCAGGGAATGGTCACAGCCCCAAGGCTGCCAGAGCTCCAGAAGGGTTTGGACAACACTCTCAGGGACAGGGTGGGGTTGTTGGGGTGTCTGTGCAGGGCCAGGGGTTGGACTGGATGATCCTTGTGGGTCCCTTCGAACTCAGACTATTCCATGATTCCATGAGGTTAAGAAGGGCATCATCCAGCTTAAAAAAACCCCAAATCCTTCTGATTTTCTTCCTGGATTCCAGGCCTCCAGAGGAAGGGCTCAGTTGTGACGTGGTCAATTAAAAAAAGCTCTTCAGCAAAACCAGGACTGTCCCAGTCACCTACAGTTCCACCACAGCAGCTCTGCTGGACGTCCTGGTGTCTCCAGGTGTCCCCAGGGAATGCTCAACACTTGTTTGATTCAAGGATTTCCATATTTGCCTTGCCCGTGATTTGCAAAATGCTGGACTGAAAGACACCTTGGGTAGGACTCACGAGACTCCACTCCAAACGTACATTTCGAAGGCTGGCCTGGACTCAAAATGTGGTATAACATCAAATTATGGTTGAGCTCTTGGTAAGAAAGGTCTTCTCCGAGCCAAAGCCATTTCTGTGGAATCATGACGCCAAAGCAAAGCCAGCTGTGGGCTCGTAGGCCCTGGCTGGTTGTGGGATCACAATACTCCAGCTGTGTGTGCTCAAACCACCCCAAAACTGCACAAACATCGACCATTTCGTGTTTCCTCTCTCAGAAAGAAATGAAGACCAGACGTTTGGGTGAAATCTCTGCCTATTTGTCAGTCCTGGAACTTTGGAATGTGGTGGGCCACCAAGTTTTCCACAAAATATCCCAGGGAAGGTGAAGAACCCTCGAGTTCTGGGTCTCGGCGGGCACTGGTGGAGGAGAGAACACACTTAACCCCCCAGCTCGTGTCCCTCTAACAGGATTAACCACCGATAAAATTTGGTTCTGGCTGTTTGGAGTTAGCTCTAAGCAGCAGTTGCTGCAGGGAGGGAAGGAACACTGGGGAAGCGGCATCTTATGGAACGTGCAGAGATTTTCAATTCCTCTGCATCCTCCGAGTGGCAAAGGCCGAACAGATTTTGTATTGGGGTGGGTTTTTTTGCTTTTAAAGGGGAAAGGGTGTGTGGTTCTGCCACGGCAGGAGGGGTCTGAGGAGAGGGAGGCAGGGTCAAATCCCGGAGGAGAATTCAACTCCTTCAGCAAAAAAGATTCCAAGTTTTCTCTGAATCCAGGCAGGACCATGGGAGATAATTCAGACCGCTACGAATTCTCCTCAGAAGCCTTTTCTGCAAAGCTGCTTTCATTTCCAAGCTACTTTGGAGATAGGAAGGTACCAGGAGGATATTTTCAGCCTAACATGAAAGCACCATTTTTTCAAGTGGAGAAAAACTATTTGAGGGGGTTTTTTTCCCCCTTTTTCTGTGCACTGCCCAAGAAATGTGTCGTCAGCTCGTCCCCGTGCCAAACCTTCCTTATTTACATGTATTCCCAGGAGGGGATTGACTAAGCTTTCCATTACTCCACAGCATCTTGGCTCCTGCACAAAACCACTACAAGGCTTGGAGGACTAAAAATATATAAAGTTATACTGAAGGGGGGGGTAGAGAAGTTGCTTTCGACTGAAGATGACTTTGTTTTCCATCCTAATCTTGCTAAAGAAATTAATTAATATTAATTTTGCAATTTTGAGCGGGTCCCAGGAAGGATTCTTCCTAAATCTGGGAAGTTACGATTTGATCCAGCACTGCTGCAAATAAATGACCTGTGCTTCTAAAATCTATTGACTTTTTTCATCACTTGACCCTTTTTCTGCCTGGAAATCGTCCCACCAGGTCCTGAACTCTGCTACCTCCTGGCAGAAAACCCTTCCATCTGAGCTGCAATAAACACAATTATTTTTTGGCTTCATTGTATTTCTAAGAGAGCCACAAAGGACATAAATTCAGTCATAAAACCCCAGGATATCCGAGAGGGGCGAAATAGAAAAGCGCCACGCGTGGCAAACACGGCCTGACAGCTGCAAAATAAATAATTCCTGACTATCAAGGAATCGGAGCAGAAGTCAGCCCCAGCCACAAGCTCTGGGTTGTGAAGGAAAGGATTCCAGGGGCTCGGGAAGGGAGTTTATCACCACGTCGCACATTTTCCATCTTTGCTGGCAGATCAAGCCAACCCCTGTCCGTTCCCCGTTCCAGGGTGTCCCAGGCTGGGATGACTTCGCTGCAGTTTCCCTGTCATGGCTGTTCTGCTCCTAATCCAGCTGACACCACCAATTAGAGTGCTTCTAATTAACAAGGAGGGAACAGGATGAATGAAACCTCGAGGCGTGAGTCATTAACAATTGAGAGCAGTCAGAAGAGTCGTTTTCCCTGCAGGGTGGTGTTATTATTAATTACAATGCTATTCCTCGGGATCCATGGCAAGGTATTAAACATTGCAGGGGAAGAGTTTGTGCAATTCAGTCCACAAGAAAGGTTCAGAATGGTACTGGTGCCCTTAGGGCCTGGCACGAAGCATCCATGTGGATGTTCCCAAATTTTGCCAGTCCCTCTGGCTGCTGGGGAGGAGGTGTCCAGCTCCCAGTGATCCCATGGCTGACCAAACACGTTGTGCTTCACGATTAAAACATTCTGCTGAACGATTCGCCTGCATGCCAAGGATGGGAAATCCCTGATTTCAGGTACATCTGTATATTATTTATTTTTTTTCAGGGCTTTATAGATGGATGGCCAGCACAGGTGAGGTGTCAGAGGGATGAGAATGGGATCATCCTTTGCTCATCCTCCCAGGGCACTGGGAAACTCCTCCCTCAGCACTTCTCAATCATCCTTGTCCTGGAGCCTCACACTGATGGAACCAGGAGCTAAAACCTCTGTGGGCTGGAGATTTTGAATGCTGGATTTGTGGGTCCCACCAGCAGAGTTTGAAAGGGAGCCTGATCCCAGCTTGTGGATTGTGTTTGTTCCACGGGATCTGCACTAATTCTTCCCTGAATCACTTGGCTGCAGGAAAAGCTGCTTTTATTTATTTATTATTGTGGCCTTTCAGTGTCTAAAGGAGGCCTACAAGATGGGGACAAACCTTCCAGCAGGGCCTGTTGCAGCAGGACAAGGGGAGATGGTTTTAAACTGAAAGAGAGTCGATTTAGATGAAAAATAAGAAGCAAGTTTTTTATTATGAGGCTGATAAACACTGGCACAGGTTGCCCAGAGAAGCTGTGGCTGCCCCATCCCTGGAAACACTGAAGGTCAGTTTGGACGGGGCTCTGATGCAGCTGAAGATGTCCCTGCCTGTGGCAGGGGGACTGCACTAGATGACCTTTAAAGGTCACCTGTCAGCCAGGCACCCATTTTCAGAGATTTTCCAACATTCACTAAAGCATTTTGAAAACCTTCACTGACTTGAATTTCTCAGTGCTGCTCCTTAAGGAATTTCTCCATTTGGGGTCCTGCTTTGCCCCCATCACCCAGCTTGATCTGAATTGACACAAACACATCAGTTCCAAGCTCAGTTTGGGTCTCTCAAACCTCTTCTTTTCTTTCCAAAATAAGGCCTGAAACACCTTCACCTCCGTGACTCCCTGCGATGCTGTGTCCTGCCTCACTGCACATTACACCAGCAATCTTTTTCTCAGCTGCAAACGCCACTGTCAACGGTTTTGTATCATCAGCTGGGTCATTGGCAGAAATGTGACAGCCAGAGAGAGCCCTCAATCTCCCTGTGGTATTTCAGCACCAGCTCTGCATTGATTTTGGCCAGGAAGCCAAGGAGCAAAGCCGTGATCCATCCCCTTCCATGCTGGGGTTGGAGAACGACTCATGAATTTTGGGCAGGCAGCACCACACAAGATTCCTGCACCAAGAGCAACGCTCCGCTTCCCTTCCTGACATCCCTCCTCCTCTCACCCACACACCCACTCACACTCGGTTTATTTAAGCCCCCAGAGAACCAACCAGGAGAGAGAGAGAAAAAAATAAATATATCTCTGAGACAACGTGGAAAAAGCCAAGTGGTTGTGGCCAGAGAGCTTGCAGAGCCCAGCGAGGGGTGGTTGAGGATGTGGTCGGGACCACACCGGGGGTGCAAACAGCATCTCCACCACTTATCTCACCGAGGCAGAGCTATCACAACTCTCCCACACGCCAGCCCAGCAGGTTCTGAAACACGAAACGGCCTCAGACTTAAAAGGGAATTATTTATTTACCCTGCTGCGAGATGTTTTTAATTAAGGTTGCAGCCAGAACTCCGCCTGGTGCTCGTAACTGACGTTGAGACGCCTTGTTATGGATCCAGAAGCCTCTGAAATTCGGATGGGCTGGTCAGCAAAGTGATGCTGTTTATTGCAATTGAACTGGATTAAATTTCTGGAGAGATGTCCTTGCTCGAAAGGACTCAGTGACCCACTGACCCTCCAGCTGACCCCTGTATTTCCTACAGAGAGCAGGAAGGTCTTGGAGGTCTTAAACCTCTGGAATCCTGGGAACCTTCAGCACCACAAAAATAACAACAGCTGAGTGCTCTTGACCACAGGGAAGGGTTCAATGCTACCTCTAGGTTCAATGTGCACAAAAAAGGGGAAAAAAACCAAATTATTCCGCACCTTTGGAGCCAGCCTGAGATGTTTGGTGAATTTGCCTCATGGTTCAAATCTCCATAACTGGTGCTATCAAACATCTTAGGAGGAGTGTGCAATAATATACTCAATTCAAAAAATCTCACAAAACCTATTCCTGGCTGGAATATGGAGGGAGGAATATAATCCCAGCCCACTCCGAAGCACTTTTCATCAGGCGAGGTTTTCTTTCTCTCGCAAGCCTCTGTTTCCGTTTTGATGTGATTTTAAAATAAAAAAAACATATAATCTAAACTGTTACAGCAATTTTTCATGTGTTTGAAAACCACAATGAGCAAATATTTTAGGAACAGTTGCTCTGAGGGGAAAAAAAAAAAAGAAGCTGTGGGGGGAAAAAAAAGCAAGGATTTTCTTCAGGGGAAAAAACGCCTCTTCACCCAAAGCCCATGTTTGGCCTTTTTCTTGAGAAAAGGGGGGAAAAAAGACACGGTTCAGTAAAAGCTGAACATTCCAAAGGGTGTGAAACGAGCTGGCGTGAGCATTAGCCTTGTTCTGACTCTTTTAGAGTCTCGACTCACCTCACAGCTCTGCTTCTTTTCAGCTCGGAGACAGAGGAAACAATTTGTACGAATGATCGCTCGGAGAAAGGCCACAGCAATTTGGATATGCTGATCAGGCTGTACCTGCCAATCATGCCTTATTTTCAGTAGTATCTGTGGTTTGCAAATGCACAGAGTCAGAGCAGGGGATCTATTCATAGCCACAAGCCAAAATAGATGTATTTTCTCTGGTCAGAGGCATCACAAAAGCATCCTCCTGAAAATTATGCAACCGTTTGCTATTAGCAGTGATTCACGGATGCCAGCCGGAATAAATATATAAATAGACAAAGCTGATCTCTGGGACATTCCTGAGTCATCTGGAAGCCAAGCTTGGCTTCTGGGGGACAAGATGACCCAGCTTTTCCCTCTGCCAGTTGTACTACTGTGAAAATTAGGTGTGTGTGCCTGTCTGTGCCTGGCACAAGCCGTAAAACAGCGTTTGTAACCTTGCAAGGAGATGCATGGCCAGAATTGATACCAAGGCAAGAATTAATATCAGGCCAGAACTGATACCAAGGCAAGCATTAATATCAAGGCACAACAGCTCAAATCCTCCAACTCATCCCTTCTTTTCAGGCTGATTTTGTCTTTCAGTTGAGTCCTGTTAAAGGGGCCCCATTTATGACAGCAGCTCCTGCTGATGCTCAAGACCTTGGGAAGCGCTCAGCACTTTGGAGAACTGGTCAGAAAGGGGGAATTATTGCTTCCTTCTGAGCTGTTCATAGCACCAGCTCAGGCTCTGTGTAATTCAGTGCTTGGAGAAAGGGATGGCCCTGATGACAGCAGGATATGAGGGTTGTTGTTGCTCTGAGCACGGAGCAGAGCCGTGGGAGCCCACATGCAGCTGGCTTGGTGCTCCCAAAGCTGGGAACTTCCTGCATTTCCTTGTTTCCCTCCCTTCTTGAAAGAGGAGAGTGCTGCCAAGGGTTGGGAGTGGAGGCTTAGGGAGAGATCAGCAGGATCTGTTTGGGATCACCGCGCCTCAGGCTTCGGCAGCTTCTGAAGAGCAGCAGACAGAGCCAGGGGTAAGGTCTGGGAAGGTCTGTAAGGTCTGAGGGCTGATTTGATCCTTTTTGTTGCTGAGCTGAGAAGCCCCGGTGACTCTGGGCTCAGCCATGGACCAGACCAGGGAAAAAGTGACCTGAGGATCACCCAGCTGCTTCCCTGACTCGGAAAGAGATGAGCAACAGCATGAGGGAATAGCAAGAGGCTGCCCAGGGAAGTGCTGGAAACACACCCCTGGAAGTGTTTGAGTGTGGATGTGGCACCTGGGGACAGGGTGGTGCTGGGTCAAGGGTTGGACTTGATGGTCTCAGATCTTTGCCACCCTGAATGAATCTCTGATTGCATGAAACTGTTCCAGCAGGGCTGGTTTGGGAAAGCTGCCAGCCAAGTCTTTCCCTGGAGCAGTTTCACTCCGGCAGAAATGCCAAGGAAAACATCAGCAGCACGGGAAGCCCGGTCAAAAGCCTGGGGAGACTCCCCCGTCCATCCCGCTACTGGTGCTGCTTGTCTGTGTCACCATCCATCACAGGGGCTCTGAGAGAGGTAAAAGTGAATTTACTCACCCATACTGTGAGTAAAAAATCGCTGGTTTTCTGTGAGCTGAAGAAGCAAGAAGCCAGGTATTTTTGGAGCTGCTGGAGCAAGGTATCAGCTGCTCGTGTGCATCTGAGAGCAGCTATTTGAGAAATTTTTGAGCCCAAAGCTTTTAAGTTTTCGCTGCTTTACAGAACATGGCCTCAAGTCGTGACTGGAAGTGAGTTTTTCTCTTTACTGGACTGTAAAGAGCAGAGCTTTGGGGTGGAAATCTCAGCTAACACAGCAGCCACAGCAGCAAGAGTTGAGTTCATGCTGCATGTCACCAGCCAGCCAGGGACAGCTAACACCTCCCTTAGCCTGGCCTGCTCCATCGAGGGATCTCAAAGCAAATAAAAGTCTTGGAAGCTTCCTGGAAAGCTTGGCCATGGCTGGAGCCCCTCTTGATCAAGCACTTGGTCTCTTCTGGAGTGGGATAAATCCACTGTAGAAGAGCTCTTTCAGAAATTCACGCACAAGTAAAATAGGGATGAAAAAGTTTCCCTGGTTGTGGAGGAGCTGAGACAAAGTCCGATTTTCCTATTGAAGCCCCAGACCTCTGTTTTCCCCTCATTTTTCTCCCCGCTCTCCCCTCCAGGTCCTACTGAAGCTGCCTCTCCTCCTGGGCTCTGGTTCCCAACACGGAGCTCCCTCACAGCCACCTCCACCTCCCAGCTCAGCTCCACCGCCCTCCAGCTGCTGTTCTCAGCTCCTTGGTCTTTATTCCTTCAGATTTCCTGACCCAAATGGCACCTCCTTTCTCTGAGAGAGGAATTTCCACACCACATCCACCCCAGCCTTATTTCTGCTCCAGTCTTGCTTTTCTCTCTAGTGGCGACGCTTGAAGTTCCTCACCCAACTTAAACCAGCGCCCAAGAAATGTCCCTGCTGCTCGTGGAAATCAAGAACACGTGAGATTTGCATTAAAACTGCTGGCTGCAGGTGTGTAAACTCGGAGTTTGTGGGAAGACAGCTGAGGTTTAGGCTGGAAATTATGTTTGTGATAGTGTCTGAGAGGGGTGGATTGAAATCTTCATCAGGGACCATGCAATTGGCTAAAGGATTACTGTACCAGCTCAGCATTCATATTTCACCCAGGATCCCAAATGCTTTAAATTATCTGCAAGGAGACGAGAGGGAGGGAGATGAAATTGGGCATCCAGCTTAATTCTTAGCTGGAAAAACCAACAGAAATCCAGGTCGCTGAGACCCAGACACAAAGCCTGGACACAGAGCACTCCCCTGGTGACCAGGCAGACTTTGACCGAGCCACAGCCTTGCCCCTCTCTGTGCTTCTGAATCCATATTCTAATTTTCCAGACTTTGTCTCCTCCCATTCCATCACCAATCACCTGTCCCAGACAAACTTCTGCAGGCAGACGCCTCCCACCACATCAGACTTTTCCTGGCACTGGAGATGGGAAAGGAGAGCAGGCAGAACCCACCTCTCAGACAACCAATGCCACAAGGAGGGAGAAAAAAAAATAAGGGCGAGGGGGAGACAAAAATAAGGGAGTGGAACCATTTTTTTGCTCGTCTAGGAAGTGGCAGGATGACTTTTTGCCTCCCAAACTATGAATCAGATGAGTCAGGATGACCCAGCTCTCCTCTCCGGGCCTGTCTTTACCTGTCAGCTGGATTTTGCTTGTTACAGAGCAAAGCTGGCCTCTGAGGGTTCGAGTATTCAAACAAGAATACAACAAAGGCAACAACAAAAAACAGAGCAAGCCATGTCTCAGACAACTAATGCTACAGGGAGAAAGATGGGAGCAGGGCAGGGAACCTCTTTTTGCTTGTCTGGAAAGATTTATTTATAGCTCTGCCATGGCTGTGCAAGGGCAGGGCTCGGACTCCAGCCAGCCAAAGAGGTTAAAACCAGATGTTCCTTCCAGTTTTGGATTAATCACATCAGCTTTGCCAAATTTGCAAAGAATCTTTTCAATATCAAGTGCTCAAAACCAGTGGCTTGCTCCACGTCTTCACCCCCAGTGTTTGGGCACATCCTTGGGCACTGAACACCAGGCTGCAAATCCAACGAGGAGAGGCATCTTTGGGATAACTTCCCACTCGTGGAAGAGCCTCTGGAGAGTCCTGTGGGTTCCAGTGGAGCATTTGGGCTCCACTGCCTGGGTCTTGCAGTGCCAGCTGGTGCCCAGGGACAGGAGTGGGCACTGCCAGGGGCTGTTCACACCAAATGGACACAAACCCTGAGGAAAAAAGCAGAGCTGGGCTTCTCTCCCCTTACCTGAGTGTCCTTCACCACAAACATGCACATTTATGGAATCACGGGCTCAGAGGATGGTTTGGGATGGAAGGGATCTTAAAGATCATCTTGTTCCAACCCTCTGCCATGGGCAGGGACACCTTCCACTGTTCCAGGTTGCTCCAAGCCCTGTCCAGCCTGGCCTTGGGCACTTCCAGGGATCCAGGGGCAGCCACAGCTACTCTGGGCACCCTGTGCCAGGGCCTCCCCATCCTCACAGGGAAGGATTTCTTCCCTTTCTTCTTAATCCTGCCCTTCCTCAGCTTCAGGCCATTCCCCCAATTTAGTCCAATCCCATTATTTAATCTCCTTTCAAAAGATGCAACCCAGTGTGGCTCTTTCTGCCACAGGACCTTGTTTCCCCAGCTAAGAATCCACATTTCAATCATAATTCCTGGTTCCTGCGTGCTGTTTTCCCACAGCAAGCAGCAAGTGATTTTCTCCAGTCCTCAAGGGGCCCACCCGGAGATGCTGGGATATATAACATTTATTGGGATGGAGGTAAGGAAAAAAAAAAACCCTTTTGAGCAATTATGTCTAGGCACAGATTTATGGATTCACGTCTCCCACGCCCTGCCAATCACACCGTGCTGTCTCCAGTTCCCACAGAGCCTTCCACTCCCTGATCACAAAAATAAGCACGAAATTTAACTCCAATAATGAGCAGTCACGGAGAGTGGGTTCAGCTCCCTAAACACAGCCCTGGGACAGGCTCTGCGTTCTCCCAGCTGACCTCCAGCACTGCCTCCATCAGAGGGAGCGTTCCCCACAAACCCTCTGCTGGAGCTGTGCTGGCTCAGGGACCCCAGGTCTTCTCCAAAGGCATTATGACCCCTCCCTTCAGAGAAACAAATACCACTGGGGGGGTATTTAATATAAACAAATACCACTGGGTGGGGGGGTTGTGGGTTTTTTCACTCTCAGCATGGACTTGTTGGAATGACTCCAGAGGAGGCCACGGAGATGCTCCAAGGGCTGGAGCCCCTCTGCTCTTGGGCCAAGCTGGGAGAGCTGGGGGTGCTCACCTGGAGAGGAGGAGGCTCCAGGGAGAGCTCAGAGCCCCTTGCAGGGCCTAAAGGGGCTCCAGGAGAGCTGGAGAGGGACTGGGGACAAGGGATGGAGGGACAGGACAAGGAGGAATGGCTTCCCACTGCCAGAGGGCAGGGATGGATGGGATATTGGGAAGGAATTCTTCCCTGTGAGGGTGAGGAGGCCCTGGCATAGGGTGCCCAGAGAAGCTGTGGCTGCCCCTGGATCCCTGGAAGTGTCCAAGGCCAGGTTGGACAGGGCTTGGAGCCACCTCGGATAGTGGAAGGTGTCCGTGCCCATGGCAGGGGGTTGGAACAAAATCACTCTTAAAGTTCTTTCCAACCCAAACCATTCCATGATTCTATGATAAGATCACACCAGAAGGGCTCTTCAGCCATGATCACAAATACTTCACTGGTTTTTGGTTGAAAATGCATCATTTTGGGCACCATGGAGAAAACAAATCTGTTTTCCTCTGGATTTCTCTTTGAGATAACTCCTCTTCCATCAAATGTGGGGCTCAAGAGCTATTTGGGAGCACAGGCAGAGGCTGCTGCTGTTTTGGGGCAGGATCCCTCTGCCCCATCACAAGCATCTTTACCATGGACGTCTCCACCGCTGCCTCACTCCACTGCCAACAAAGACAAACCCACATTTCCTGGGCACAGGAGGACACACATCGAAAGTCCAATAAATTGTCCTTTCAGTGACTTTTTCACTCCATGGACCACAGCAGGAGCTCAGGGTCAGAAGCTCAAAGAGGTGCATTTTCCAGCCAGGCATTTCTTGTTAAGCAGAGTGAGTCCTCCAAACACCCAGACGTGCTCAGAGGAACCCGAGGTGATACCCGTGGATGTTACTCAGTGCTGTTTTCAGGCTTCATGACTTCACTGTTTTATTCCTGGCCTTTTTCACACCTGGCAGTGGACTCAGGACAAAGTCTGGATCAAATTCTCAATTACTGCTGCTCCCCCCAAGGATCTGGAATGCCCTGATCTCCTAACACTCCCAGACACTCTGTGCTGAAGGAGTTCACCTCAGGGACTCCCACCACACAGATTTCAAACCCACAGACCTGTGGCGACAGCAGATTTGAAATTGGCCTGTTTTGTGTGATTTTAAATGGTGAATCCAGCCAGGAAGCCAGGGAGGAGAGGAAATAAGCCCAAAGAGCAAAGCATGGCCCTCAGTGGCCTTTGTTTGGGTGTGATGGATGCTGTGTTTGTACAGATCAGTGATCCAGGGAGCTGCAGAACAAATTCATTACAAGCAATGCATGATTTTAACCGTGAACCTTCACTCCTTTGGGTCTTCATTTTTTCATGAATATTCTCAACAAAACACGTATTTGAGGTTTCCCCTTCCCAGGCTTGGCCATCCTTACCACACCAGGCCTGTGAAAACAACTCACCAGCTCATTTTTGGGCTGGACAAAAAGCCCAGCACAGTCCTTTGGACAGTATTTCATGGGGAACAGTTAATCATCTTAACTGCTCCTGCCTTCCTGAATAAAAGATTGCAGTGCTTTTGCTTTCATCTCCGTACAACTGGAGAGGGAGAACCCTCCAGCTCGTCCTGTGAATCCCCTTATTCCTTTTTACATTTCAAAAGGCAGCTATTGTGCAAAAATGCATCTTAAAAGCCCAGCAGCACTGGGGGTTTTTGCTTTATTTTCCCTTCCCAGCACCTCAGTGGATTTCATCTAACAAACTGTCACCTTCAGCTGGGGTTTGGGCATAATGGGTTTTGCTGCTCGGGTTTAGGTTTTTTCCTAGCCTAAATCTTTGCTTTTTGAGGCTTTGGTGTGTCTGGGATTCATTTCCTGGGCTTTCCTCAGGTGGGGTCAACTGCACAAGATTTTCATCTGTTAAAGATGGGGATCTGAGATGCAGAGACTCTGGCCCACATCTCCCGAGGCGTTTTGCCCACCCAAGCCCAGCCTCTCTGTCACCTGGACTTGGTGACCCATGTTTGTGGTGGCTCAGAGGACTGCGCCCACATTCTCACCATTTTAACCTCCTGAGCAAATTCAACACCACCTTAGGAGCATTTTTATCTTTGCATCTTCATCCTGCCAGCTTCTGCATTTTAGCTCCAGCCTGGCCAAGTGCAGCCTCCTCCCAATCCAGTATCCATATTTCTTTCTCTGGGGAAATGCTGGACCCCTCTTCCTTCCTCTCCACCATCACCTGAGTGCCTTTGAGTTGTTTAATCTCCCTTTTTGAACCCCAGCCTTCAGCCCAGTCCTCAAGCTTTGCTCCAACCCCAAACTGGTCTCGGGAACAGCTATTAGACAACAATAGAAGCTGGAAGCTGAAGCTGCAGAAAGGATTTGCCCTTGGAGGAGATTTCTGCAGCCACAGGAGGCAGGACTTAGCAGAGGTCCCACGAGAAACCCATCACTGCAGCAGAGACAGCCGTGGTTCATCTGTGCATCATCAAACTCCTCAGTGCTCCACTCCTCCAAGGCAGCCGAGCCACCAGCGGTCCTGGGGGACCTGCACACTCCCAGAAAACCAAGACAAAGGGTCACAGGAAGCTCTGAGTGGCTCTAAAAGCCCCAGGCTCTGTGCAGCGAGCTGAATTTTTAATGTCCAGCACTAGTCCTGCGGCTGCCCGTGCCCACGTTCAGTGCAGGGGTGTTGCAGAGCAAATGTCTCGCCAGAAAAAATAATTTTCTTCACATGTCCCAAAGCCAAGGTGGTGAATGAGCTCTTCTGGTGCCCATCTCCTGTCTCTGTTAAAAATAAAGATTTTTATGAGTGCAACCAAGTACCTACAAGGGCTTTGACGAGGTTTAGGGATGGAAAGAAAAAAAGGGAGGCTGTGAATTTATTGTGTTGTGCTGGCGTTGTTGTGAGCCTCGGGAACACCAGGAATAAACTGGGGTGGCTCCAGCCATGGCTGACACCTCCCAAGGTCCAACTCTGCCCTTGTCAACAGCAACCTCTGCACACAATCATGGAATCATGGAATTATTTAGGTTGGAAAAGGCCTCCGAGGTCATCAAGTCCAACCTGTGACCGATCCCAACCTTCTCACCACCTCCAGTAGTTCCTTGGACACCTCCAGGGATGGGGACATCGACACCTCCCCGGGCAGTTCCAATGCCTGATCAACCCTTTCCAAGGAGAAATTCTTCCTGATGTCCAAAATTCTTCCTGATGCCCAACTGTGTTGCTTCTTCTGGTGTAAATGTGTTTATCAGAGCTGTGCCTATAACCAGACTTGGGAAAAAAATAAAATAATTGGAGCCTTTGTGACACTGAGAAACAAGTTCTTAAAAAGTACCTGGGATCTAAGGATGTTATTATATTATATTGCATTATATTTTATTTTATTTTACTTTATTTTACTTTATTTTATTTTATTTTATTTTTTCTCAAAGGGTGTTTTGAGAATCCTTTAAAACAAAGCAAGCTGAAAAAAAATTAAACAGAACTTTTAAATGAGAAAATTGAAGTGTTTTCATGCAAGACTGCTAAAATGTTCCAGTTGTCAAAATGTTTCAGCTTGTGCATCCTTCCAGCTGAACTGATGGGTGTATTAACAGGAATTCAGGGAATGCTTCTGACAACCAGATGAGCTCTCTTGGTTGTACCTCCCATTGCCCCGGCTCCAGAGGGAGCAGGTCAGGTTCCGCTCCACCACCAAATCTGAGCTGCTGCTCTGACAAATGCAGCCGATTTTTGGGCGAGATGAGACAAGGCTTGGCTCCCACCGTTCCAGCGTGGGGTTTGTGCCCTTTTGTGCATTTATTTGTCAGTGTTGAGAGCGAGTCTGCAGCCAGCAAAGCTCAGTGCAGGGAGCGTGGCACCCCGAAGGAGCTGGGGCTGAGTGTGTGTGACGGATGGGGAGGATGGAAAATGTCAAAACCAGCACGGTGGGCGCTGAGAACAACCAGAGCCAGAGATGCTGGAGCTCCAGAGGTGCTGAACTCCAACCCTCAGAAGTTCAGCCCGGGGAAGAGAAGGCTTTAGGGAGACATTTCAGCACCTTCCAGGGCCTAAAGGGGCTCCAGGAGAGCTGGAGAGGGACTGGGGACAAGGGATGGAGGGACAGGACACAGGGAATGGCTTCCCACTGCCAGAGGGCAGGGGTAGATGGGATATTGGGAAGGAATTCCTGGCTGGGAGGGTGGGGAGGCCCTGGCACAGGGTGCCCAGAGAAGCTGTGGCTGCCCCTGGATCCCTGGAAGTGTGCAAGGCCAGGCTGGACACTGGGGCTTGGAGAACCCTGGGATAGTGGGAGGTGTCTCTGCCCATGGCAGGGGGTGGCACTGGATGATCTTTAAGGATCGCTTCCAACCCAAACCATTCGGTGATTCTCTGTCTTCCCTGGATGGGTTTTAAAGGGAAATGTTTGCCTCAACCCCTGCTTAGTGTAAAAGAACTCAAGAACTAAAATTCAAAACTTCTGGCAACCAAAAGCTACAAACTCTTCTGTTTATCCTTCATTATAATCTCACTCCCATCTAGTATCTTTTTTCTTTTCTCTATTAACCTTTTTCTTTCCTCTATTATCTCTTTTTTCCCTTTCCCACCATGGTCCCAATTAGGACCTCCTCCACTGATCCCAATTACCTGCTCCTCCAGAGGCACAAATCCCTCCCCAGACAAGCAGTCTCAGCTTGGAGATCTGCTGGTTCTATTTCAAACCCCAACATTAACCCTAAAACCTGTTTGATTTCTTTCCCAGCTGGTTTAACAGAAGATCCTACCTCTACCTACTAACCTTGACCAGCAGAGAGAGATCTAAAGATGGGAAAAATCAGGGATTCTCCACGCTACTCTCAAAGGTGAGAAGTTCAAGATGAAAGCACTGAAATTCCCATCCTCCTCCAGCCCCAGAAATCACCATAAAGCTTAAAGGGACATTTCAGGCCTGGAAGTGCCTCTGTGTGACCAGGCAGCAGCTGAAAAACCAGGGGAAGGTGCCAGGATCTCCTGCTGCTGGTGCTTTCATTTGCACCATCATTCCCAGCTGCCATCCCACATCCCACCTCTCCAGGGCTGAACGAGCCCAGCGCTGGACTTCTCCATGCCCAGGCCAAAACATCATTTTTCCTGTTTAAAAAGGACTTGATTACATTAAAAGACCCTTTGAGGATGGAGATTCCCTGGGCGGGAGGGAGCCAGAATTCCCGGGTTCCTCTCTAATCACCGTGCAGTGCTAAATCGAGGTTTTCCAGCCTCTTGGAGAAATTTGTAGGCGAGGCACCGGAAAGGCTCCGGAGGCTGCCGTGGAATTTTGATGCTGTTCATCCATTATGGATGAAGAGGTTTATGTAAGAGTCTTTCCCTGGCGTTCATCTGAGGCCAGGCTGTCCCGGGCTGCAGATGGCAATTCCCAGAGCACGGCAAAGGGGAGCAGGGACAGGAGGAGGGACAAGGGACACAGAGCTGGGATCGCTGCTTTTCTCCTGACAACTGGGAGCGCTCAGCTTCCCAGAGACAAAAAAAAAAGCCTCCAGCACTTAATAAAACCTTGTCCTCCCTGCAAGGTACATCCTTGTGTGTGAAATATGCATAAAGCCTCTGTTTGGACATGGATCACGCTGTGTTTTTTGGATGCAAGAACACCTCTCTCTGTCAGCTTTGCACCTGGTGGATAGAGAGACTTCCCGTGGAAGTATTTCCCTCCCGTCCTCTCGGATAATGCTCTGACCACATTTCCCCTGTGGCTGGTGAGCCAGCCAAGCCTTGCTTGCTCTGCTCTCTTTAAACAGGAGGATTAATTAAGCCGGAGAGTTTGCTAATGCACTGTTAGATCTGTCCACAGACAAGGCGGGGAAATGAACCACAGTTAATTAGCAAAGGTATTATTAATAAAACAACCAGATCAGAACCTGCCTGGATGGATAATCTCTGACTGTTCCTCAGCTCAGCCCTGGAAAGCTTTTTAGAGCGCCTTTGGACATCTCTTTTATTTTCTCCTCTCGACTGTGCCATCCAGCATGGAGGATTTCCCCGTATTTGTTCATTCTCCTGCAGGGACATCAAACAGACAAGGGAATGTTGACCGTGTCCTGCTGACACCCTGCCTGCGTTTGCAGGGCCCACAGGGCCTGGCTGCTGGAGATGCTGGCGTGTTTCCATGTCTCCATGCTTTTGGATAGGGCATGGGAAGTGCTCAAAGCCCTGGAAGGGTCCTCGTGCTGTCCACAACTCCCTGACAGGAGGGGGCAGCCAGGGGAGACGGACTCTGCTCCCAGGGAACAGGGACAGGAGGAGAGGAAACGGCCTCAAGTCATGCCAGGGGAGGATTAGATTGGCTATTAAGGGAAATTTCTTTATGGAAAGGCTGTCCAGCCCTGGCACAGCTGCCCAGGGCAGTGCTGGAGTCCCCATGCCTGAAAGGATTTTAAAGCCCTGTGGATGTGGCACTTGGGGACATGGGGTAGTGGTGGCCCTGGAAGTGCTGGGGGAATGGCTGGACTCGATGATTTTGGAGGTCTTTTCCAAACCAAAGAATTCTCTGATTCTACAGAGGGATGAGATGGGCCACAGGGAGGGCGGCCACAATTTTTTAGCAGATCTGCCCACAGACAAAGCCCTTCACAGCCGAAGAGCTTCAGAGCCAACAGGACATCTCATCATCCTTTAAAAAGCCAAGGATTGGTATAAACACACAGGACAGGGGTGTCACTGCACGGCATCCCCTGCGGAGCCCCATCACAGCTGGGCCAAATCATACAGACTTTACACTCTCCTGGAGCACAGTAATTCCCATCTGCAGCCTCCCTTCCTGTAAAACCCACCCAGGAACAAGCCCGTTCCAGTCCCTGTAAATCCCATTTCCATGGGAAGTGGCATTATTCCAGGTGAAGCTGCCCCTCAGTGAGTGGAGGACTTTTTGCTGCCCGTCCTGTGCTCCGTGCCTGCTCCCTCATGGCTCCACTGTGACTCTGAGCACTGCTGCAGATCAAAACATCTTCACTGTGCTCAGCAGCAGCTGCTTCTTTGCCTTCCCTTCTCCCCTCAGAGGTTTCACTGCTTTTACAAGTTCTCCATGGGTAGAAGTGTGTCAATTTGCATCGCCTTCCACCCAATTTGAGGCTCCCAGCACATCTCTCAGAGTGGGTATTCCCAAAATACGTGGGACTCACTGAAGCAAGAGCGAAGCAGAGACATGGCAGAACAGCTCCTGTGCTTTCCAGGATTTTCTCCTCTTCCTCACAAATTTTACCGAGTGGCCTTGAAATATCACAAGATTGCAAATAAAAGAATTGAGGATAAAACCTCAGCCTAGGGAGAAAGTGGCTGCTCATTTTTCCTCCTCGTTTGCTCCTCCCATGATTTGTTTTGTCTTTGCTCCGGGATTTCCTGCACTTCCCTGTATACAGGAATTTCCTGTACAAACCTATAGGTTTGTCTACACTTTCTTCAGATTCTGGGACAGCCTGTTTATATCTGCTGGGACATCCAAAAATCCAGCTGGAGCTTTAAACCCCCTCAGCTAAGCTGAGTTTGTGTCTCAACATCCCCCTGACACCTCTGGACAGGTAAACCTGACTTTTAACACTTTTGCTGGCTGAAAACCATCCTGAAAGCACAATGCTTTATTCATCCCAAGGGAATCTGGGGTAGCCAGAGTCAAAGGATCAAACTGCCAAAGGGAAGGGACTGAGCCCCCTGCATTCAGGCTGCAGGCACAGGAAAACAGGCAGCAGGGATCTCTGCAATTCCCTGCTCCTGGATCTTGCTCTTATCTGAGCATCTGCTCTTCCTTCCTCCCACAGCGGCGCGAGGACCAGCCTGAGATGGGAGCTGAGCTTCCTGAAGACCCATTCCAGGGAAATCGAACTCCTATCAGATAAGGAGAAGGTGGGGAGCTTCGGGATGAGCTGCAGGACATGAGATGGGTGGAGGTAGGGCCAAGTTAGTGATCAAAACAGAATCACAGAATTCCAGAATGGTTTGGGTTGGAAAGGACCTTAAAGACATTCCAGTTCCAACCCTCCTCTCCTTGGGCAGGGACACCTTCCACTATCCCAGGTGGCTCCAACCTGGCCTTGGACACTTCCAGGGATCCAGGGGCAGCCACAGCTTCTCTGGGCACCCTGTGCCAGGGCCTCCCCACTCTCACAGGGAGGAATTCCTTCCCAATATCCCATCTAACCCATTCTCTTTCAGTCTAAACCCAGGCTGACTTCAGGACAGGACAGGCCCACGATAAACATCACAAATAATGTCAGTGTGTGATCAGAGCTGGTTTTCTTGTACCTGTGGCTGTTTTCAGCATCCAGCACCTGCTGTCTGGCAAGACCCACGAGTCCAGGGAGCAGGGAAGGGAGAAACACCACACAGAGACACATTCCTATCTGCCTGTCTCCAGCAAGAGGCAGAAACAGCTGGGAGAAAGCAACATTTTCCCCTGAGGTGATGAGTTGTTGCGTAGGACATCACACTGAGGCACGGCCAGCTCCTCTGGGCTCAACCTCAACCAGCTCCTCTGCTCTGACCTCGACAAACTCCAGGGGGAAATCACCGGAATCCCAATGGACAGGACAAAAGTTCATGGCTCAAGCACTGCAGCCACTAAAGAGCTGAAGATCTCGCAGCTGGAGGATGAAGTCAGCCCAGGGATGGCAAAAAGAGGGTGAAAGATGCAACTCCTTGCAAGTCCTCTTCCTAGCTATTTACACCGCTGCTGTGTTCTGGTGCCTGGCAAGTTCAGAGGAACCTTTTCACCTCCAAGTGTGGAGCCTGCAATTAATAAATCTCCTTTTATTCCATGAGCGTGGAGCCATCCTCCAGCTTTGGAAGGAGTTTCCAGCAACAGTGTGAGCACTTAAAAATAAAATTTAAAAAAAATTAAAATATACTTTTAAAATTAAACTTAAAGTAAAATTTAAAAAATTAAAACAGACATTAAGGTTTCAAGTGTGAAAAACCAGGGACACAAATGACCACGATCCAGGTGTAATTAAGCCACTGATGAGTATCTTTTGGGTTGGAGGAGGCTCAGGTCCCCCAGCACGACATGGAGCACTGTTAGAAGGAGGCAGCTGGCAAGAGAGGCAGGTAATTTTTTTTCCTGTCACGAAGCCAGCAAGTCTCCTCTTCCACAGCAATTATTTACCTCAGATGCCTAAAAATACAATGCTCTGGGATTTGGAAAACTTTTATTTTTTAAAACACAGTGAACGCTTTGAACTCTTTCGTCGTGAAGCAAGTCAGAGCTTGCGTGGATTTTGTCTCAGCTCCATCGCAAAGCCTGCCCAAAGCCCTGTTTCAGTTTTTAGCTTGTTGTGGATTGTTTTAGGCAACCCCATCACTTTGGAGGTGTTAAATCCGAGTTTTTGTTAACCATGGCTTTGCCACCACCACACCCCGGGCACAGGTGATGAGGGAAGGGCAGGCAGAGGAGCCCCCGCCTTAATGAAACGCCGCATCTCGATGCACTCACACCGAAAATATCCCGGTGGCAGCAGCTGCAGAGCTTGTTTTAGCTCCAGGCGTGCCTCCAGCCCACACGATGCAGGCTGGGTGCTCTCCTGCTGGCTGCTGACAGCAGGGCTAATGATCACTAATCCCTGCTTTATTATCATTTAATCTTTCTTTGCAGGCTCCCAAGGGAAGGAGAGCCGTCTGTGTCACTCCCCTCTCCTCTGCTTTGATCTTTGCCACCTGTTGACCAGTTTTCAATGGACTGGAGTGAAAATATCCAGCAAAGGGATGATCTTAAGGAGATGAGAGCCCTTTCAGGCATCACCACTCACAGGGGATGATCACCGTGAGCCAGACTCCAGCTTGTGAAGAGCATTCATGTTTCTCATGTTCCCTGGGGGAAGATTTACATTTTCCTCCTCAAAAGCCTCTCCAGCAATCACAGAATCACAGGATCATAAAATCATAGAGTCATGGAATGGTTTGGGTTAGAAAAGACTTTAAAGCTCATCTTGTTCCACCCCCTGCCATGGGCAGGGACACCTTCCACTAGCCCAGGTTGCTCCAAGCCCCATCCAGCCGGGATTGGAATGTTCCCAGAGATGGGAACTTCTCCAGGCAACTCGCACCAACGTTTTAACATCCTCACTGTAAAAAATTTCATCCTGATATCTCATCTAAATCTCTCCTCTTTTTAGTTTAAAACCATCAGCCCTTGTCCTGTTACTACAGACCCAGCTAAAGGTCTGTCCCCATCTCTCCCCTTTGAGAGCTGAAAGGCCACAAAAACGTCTCCCTGGAGCCACCCTTCCTCTGCATCCATGGGTACCACGTGTCCCCTGCCTGTGCCACCAAGGAGGGAGGGGCGGCCCCAGGTTTGTTTTTCAGTGTTGTTTGGAGATCCCAAAGCTTCGGATGTGTGAGTCATTCGCAGCACCAAACCCACCCGTGCCATTTCAGAAGCTCTTCCCTGGGAGTTCGTTCGACTGCTCGGCTTCCAGCTCCCGATCTGCCGCTCCCAGGCATGTGCTCTGCAAGCTGTGGGAGGAAATACTTTCTCAGATCCTCCCGGGTTTGCCCTGAACTCCTCAAGAAACTGGGAAAGGGATGAAACGGAGCGTTTCCTGCCAGCAGAGGGGATGTGACCTGGCACTAAACCCATTGCCTGCAGAACAGTCGCTGGAGAGGAAAGAAAGGATGGAGAGGAAACGCACAAGTCCTTTTGCACTCCAGGCTCCCAGTGAGGAAACCCAGTGCCAATGAATTATACAAATGCTTATGCAATTAGAAGGAGCTACAGTCAGTCCTCCTGCAGCCAAAAATAGCTGTGTGCACCAGCAAAGGGCCTGCCTGCCTTCACATCTCGTTAGGAGGAGAAAACACTCTGGGCTGGTGAGTGGGAGAAGCTTCAGACAGAACAAAATATCCCTGCCTGGGAACGCTGGAGGGCAACGAGACACAGGGGTGGAACACACAGCTGGCCCCACGTGTCCTCCTTCCCAATGGGTGTCTTGGAATCGTGGAATCATGGAATGGTTTTGGTAGGAAGGGACCTTAAAGACCAACTAGTCCAACCCCTGCCATGGGCAGGGACACCTCCCACTATCCCAGGTGGCTCCAAGCCCCATCCAACCTGGCCTTGGACACTTCCAGGGATCCAGGGGCAGCCACAGCTTCTCTGGGCAACCTGTGCCAGGGCCTCATCATCCTTAAATTCAGGTCACTGGATGATCTTTAAGGTCCCTTCCAACCCAAACCATTCTGGAGTTCTATGAGAGATGGCCCTGAAATTCTCCCCAAAGCATCTACACTCCCAAGTGGGAGAAGGTTGGAAAATGGACCACTCCCAGCAATCAGACCTGGGGCAAATGTCCAGACTGATGGAAAAGGTTGCCATGGGACAGGACTGAGCACAGCTCTAACCCCTGCTTGCCTTTGGGCAGAAAGCTGTGCAGTTTTATCTTGAATCCACAGTAATCTTCCAACTGGGATTTGGAGACACCCACCCCTGTGTGCTGGCCGGGGCGTGGAGAGCAGCCTGAAGGAGAAGGGAAGCAGAAGCGCCATCTGGGCTTGGCAGAGACGCTCCTGAGATCCCTGTTCTTGGCAAACCCCAGCACCGCCGAGGCCTTCCAGGATAAAGTGGCAACGGACCAAAGATGCCAACTCAGCTGCACTTGGCCCAAGGTGCAGAGAGGGGTGGAAGGGGGCCAGGAGCGCCCTGGGAGTCCGTGGAAGTCACCGGAGATGTTAAATCCTTCCTGGCATCGCTGCTGCCGGGGGGAGGCGGATGGCTGCGAGGCCCAGAAATGCCAGCGTGGCACGAAGATGACGCGGTGGGAAGATGTCGAGGTGGTACACACCGTTGCTGAACAATTTTGTGGAAAAGAAGGTGGAAGGACAAGTGATCAGCAAGCTGGTCCTCTTCTGGTGGTCCATCCCAGGGTGGGAAATATCCCTGCATCCACAGAGGTTGAAAATCACTGTTTAAAAACTTGCCAGCATTGCAAGGCTTGGAGAAGGCAACTGGGCCTGGATGTGCAATCAGAGCTGAAAAATTCACCTTTCCCACCTGTGTCACACCTGACAGCCTCCCAGATTCCTGAGGGCACCTCAGGAGGCTTCTGGCACAATGATCAGGCCACCAAACCACACCCCGGCACTGCAGACACTGGTGTGGGTGTCTCAACTTTGGCAAGACCCCACACTGGTGATGGTGGTGGTGGTGACAGTGGAAGAAATCACCCTGTCCCCAGAGCCTACATCAAAGAGGGACCAACAAGATTCCTGGGATTCATGGCACAGTCCAAGGGCGGTCACTCAGTGCAAGATTTCACATCTCAGTTTGTCTGGGAACAGCACAGAGGCTCCAAGCCCTGTGTCTGGGAGCGTGTTTACTATTTGGGAGCTGGAGGTGTTGCACGCAGCAGGATCTCTCCAGCCTGCCAGGGAACTGATGTCAAAGTTTTGCTCATGGAAAAAACATATTGGGGTAGATAATGTTCTTGCTGACGAGCTAGATGTCAAAACACGGCAGGATAATGTTACTGAAAGCCTCGGCTGCTCTGAAAGGGAAGTGAAGAGATGATTGTTCCTTCATTAGACATCAAAATTTGATGGCAGATCACTATGGCTGAAAGGCTCATGAATGCTTAAAATAAAACAGGGCTGAAAGCTGCCTGGCATATCGGCTGGGGAGTTTCCTGGGAGAGGCTGACCACGTTTGGTGTGCGTGCTCAGAGCCAGGAGATGGGCAGGGCTGTTGCGAGCCCTGCACACCTCTGGCAAGAGCTGATCCACCACAGGCGAGTCTAGACAGCAGAATGGGAGAATCATTTAGGCTGGAAAAGCCCTCTGAGATCATCCAGTCCAATCAGCACTGCCAAGACCACCATTAAACCATGTCCCCAAGTGCCACATCCACACATCTTTTAAATCCCTCTAGGGATGGGGACTCCACCATTGCCCTGGACAGCCTGCACCTTTCCAGTGAAGGAATTCTTCCTAATATCCAACCTAAACCTCCCCAGTGCAAGCAAAGCTCTGTCTAAACCCATGCTGGACAGCAGCCCACAGTGGGTGGCTTCAGGACCGTGTAAGAGCTGCAGAGTTTGGGACAGTGACAGGCAGCCTTTCCCAGGACACGCCACCGCGGTCACTCACTGGAGCTGCCACGGCAGAGCTCTCTCAGCCCATTTCTTGCCCTGTCTCCTGGGATCCTGGATGTCCCCAAGGAAGGCTGGTGAGTAGCTTTGCTCATAGCAGGTCCCAGGGTGCCTCTAGTAGATGAATTGGACAGACACCATTTTTTTCTCCTTCCCAATATCTAATCTAAATCTTCCCTCTGTCAGTGTGAAGCCATTCCCCCGTTGTGTTACTCCATGTCCTTGCCCTCTCCAGCTCTGTTGGAGTCCCTTTAAGTATTGGAAGGACCAACAGCAGCTCAGTCAGAGGAGTCACTGATTTAGTGACACCTCTGTGACCCTGGTCCTGTGACAGAACTGCTGTGCTGGGAGCACCAGAGAGCTGTGAATCATCAGCTGGATCATATCTTGCTGTCCTGCCAAGGTTGTAAGGAAGCGAGAATCCTGAAAAACATAAAAATGAGAGGGTTTGGGTTGGTTCTTGGCTTTTTTTTTTTTCCCTGAACAAGTGTGCTACTATTTAACTTTAATTTTACATGCATAGAATCATGGAATGGTTTGGGTTGGAAGGGACATTAAAGACCACCCAGTTCCACCCCCTGCCATGGGCAGGGACACCTTCCACTATCCCAGGTGGCTCCAAGCCCTATCTGACCTGGCCTTGGGCACTTCCAGGGACACTTAGCAAAGATTTCATGGGGGAAGGTCTCCCACGTCCTTTGGTTAGCAAACCAAAACACAGAGGGTGCTACAAGTTGATGGGAAGTTACAGGGGATGGAGGGAATTGCCTGCCTGGTTTGGCAGGGAGAACCCTTGGCTCTGTGCAAATTCAAAGGCCTGGAAAGCCCAAGTCTGCTGCACAAGGTCTGCTTCCCTCTTGTGCCACGCTGCTCCTAGACTGGTGTCTGAACATGCTGGATGGATCATGCCAGGATAATACCGGACAGATGGACATAAACCTGCTGAATCCCACCCAAAACAACAGGCAGAAATATCTCCCATGATTTACGGGCAGAGCCCTGTAAATCCTGCCCACAGAGGGGCTCAAGTTAGATCAACACCAAGGGCCAGGGGACGGCTGCCCGATTCCCCATCACTTCCTGCCCAGATCAATGTGCCAAACACCAGCCTGAGCTCTGCCACGACAAACACGGCTCGGGGGTACCATCCAGAGCAATCATCATCCTCTTTACGAGCCACAGGACAAGCAGCAACTGTTGAGGCTGCTTTTGAACTTCGCTGGTATCATTTATCTACATTCAGCGCTCCAAGCCCCATCTGTCTCACAAAGATTTTTCTCTTGACATCAGCTCTTCGTGGATTTCTTTATCAACTTCACTGTGTCTTTCAGCACAAAGGCAACCTGCCACGACTCTTCCAGGAGGCTTTGTAGCAAAATAACATGGAAATGATCCTGTCCTTAATGCTTTACCTACCTCACGAGTGATTTATGGGTGTTGCTGAATGCACGCAGAGATAAATCTCAGTCGGTTACGCCTGGCTCATCTGAACACCTCAGAAGTAAAGAACGAGAAAAAGAATCCAAACACAAAACTAGAGCAAAGGCCAGCTCAGAAAAACGGGGGATTCTTGGGGTAACCCATCCTCTGCAGGATCTCAAGACCTGCGAGGGAAGCTGTCGGTGCCACCTCCTCATTTTAGAGATGAGCAAACCGAGGGAGATGGAAAATGCTGTTCCCACTTGCTTATGAAAGGGTTACTGAATTTAAATAAATAAATAAATAAATAAATAAATAAATAAATGGTTAGAAGTGCCAGATAATAATGCTTGCTGCCACATTTCCCCAGTATTAGAAATTCCTTCACTCTGCAAAACAAAAAGCAACAGGACTGTGCACTGCCTACAAGTTTCAGCTCAAGCTCCCACATCTTCCCAATCCCAAGCAATTTCCTTTCACTGAAAAGGGGAAAAATTACCTGATCACACATTTCTAGCACAGCAGTTCTGACTTTCTCCAGCACTGGCTGCCCTGTGCACACCAGAAAGGCTCCCACGATGACAAGCAGCTCTTTTGGCCAATCTTGGTGCTCTCAGGGCTGGTGTAGCTGCACAAACCCTGGCTATTCCCTGTGTTTGGGGTTGTCCCCACACAAACACAAGTCTGGAAGCCCAGAGCCACAGCAGATCTGAGCACGCTGAGCACATCTGCCCAGAAGATACAGAGCAGAGCAGCCACACCGTGCACACAGAACAAAACCCAGCTGCAGATGGAGCGAGGATGGGATGTGGGGCTGGAGGCTCCTCAGCCTTGGTCTGTTCCTCCCTGGGAGCTCGGCCCTGGGACCTGCAGGAGCCATTAGCAGCCCCGTGTCCCTGTTAATTAAACAGAATTAGTTAAAACATGAAAAAGGAGGTCCTAACACAACCGAGAGTGCCTTCAAATCCCTTTTGCTCGCCTGGGAGCAGCGCTGATATGAACCTCACATCCTTAATTTCATGTTAAAAAGCATTTTAGTGCTGATCAGAAAGCAAAGCTGGGAGTGGAGCTGGTGCACAAATGCTGGAGCATTCAGCGGGTTTGTTCCCAAAATGATCTCCTGTTTCTGAACACCTCACAGAGACACAGCCCCCACAACCTTCTCCCAAGTGCTTTTTACGTGGAAGCCCTAAAACAGCAGGCAGAGCATTTTCTCCGTTTCCCAGTGATGAGGAGCAGTTTATTCATCAGCTGTAGCTTTTCACCACTTCCTTTTAGGGTGTTTTAGACACCTTTTGAGGAAAAGAAATCTGGGCATGCTCTTAATCACCCGCATGCTTCACTAGAGGCTTTCACACCGAGCCGGGAAGGTGACACCCTGTTACATCCGTGCTGTGTCTGGGGACCAAGAGGAGAAGGGATTGATGCAAGGACATCCAGGCTGGCTCTGGAGGGAGCAGGATGCAAGGCCAGATCTTTGGAAGCTGTGAGGATGATTTAATTACAGACTCTGCCACACCACTGCCCTGGGCAGCCTGTGCCAGGGCCGGACAACGATTTCTGTAAAGAATTCTTCCCTAATATCCAACTTAAACCTGCCCCGGCACAATTCGAGGCTATTTCTTCTCATCCCAAATGCAATTTATTGTGACTTGGTCTCCTGGACTGCATCAGGGAAAGTGATCCACAACCTTCCTGCTGCAAGAAGCCCCCCTTTGATGGCATTCTTCCCCACACCCCAGAGCCAGCTCCCCTCTTACATCCCTCAGCACCCTCTCATTATCTCTTTCTCCTCTGCTCCCCTCCTCTGGAACCCTACAGAATTCATGCCCCTGGGTGTCCCCACCCATGTGGGTCAGGCAACATCAACTGGCCAAAAACCCAGCTGAAGCTTCCTGAGGGCACCTGGAGATCTTCTGGCCATGTGTTATCCCCACTCAGCTCAGTCCTGGATAAATACCAGAGCCAGGCTGAGCACCAACCTGGAGGAGAGTGGATGGAAATCCAGGAGGAGCAGGGAGTGAAAAACACTGATTCCCACCCCACCCAGCCCTGATTTTTGGATAGTGTTCTTCATCACACCTCACTCCTCACCCACACAGCCCAGAAGAGAAAAACAAATCAGCCACATCACACCTCGAAAACCATTCCTCTGCTTTCAGTCCCCAAAAATGAAAAGCTCCTTGGCCTCTGAGCGAAAGGAAGTTTTCCCACACAATAGCTCAGATCCCATTAAAGCATTGACAAGCAACCACTTTGTGCTTCACTTAAAATTTAGCCAGGAGGGAAAATATTACTTTGGATGGCAAGAAGAGATTGCTTTTAATTGAAACTCTTTCTGCGCTGAACTGCTGTTGACACTCAGTTTTCAATTAACAGTTCCACGGGTTTTAGTTCAGTTCAAGTCAAGGCTGTAAAGCGAGAAAAAAAGAAGTAAAATCAAATCAAATCAGAGCTTCTGGCTGATCTTGGAGAAATTCAAAGGGATTTAAATGCAAGTCTTTGTGGGTTTTTTCCTTCATATCCTTGACTCAGTGGTGTCCTTGCCATTCCCAAGGTCGTTTTTACAAACTATTGAAGGATTGAGGTTGGGAGGGACCTCTGAGGTCTTTAGTCCAACCCTTTGGGTCAACTTGAAGGTCAGGGCTGGTTGCCCAGAGCCTTTTCCAGGTGGGATGAACACCTCAAGCAGTGGTGCACAGCTTTTGGGGGAGGTTTGGGACATCCAGGGTTGGCCGCAGCTGGGATGTGCCCACCCTCGGTGTGGGAGCCGTGGCCACGCATCCGTACGGCACAACAGCCTGGGACAGGGTGGGGAAAACCCCGTTTCTGACCATGGAGAAAGGTGCAGATCAGGTGAAATCACTGCAGACACAGATTTAACGGAATTGCACCAAAAATACTTTATATGGGCAAAGTGGAAACACCCCTTATTTTTATATCCAGAGATGCATTTAAGTGGTGGCCTTGGCAGTGCTGGGTTAATGGTTGGTGATCTTTTCCAACCTAAATGATTCCATTCTGTACATAAAGTCAAGGATTTACTGTTGGTATAACTGGAACCACAAGTCTGCGTTCATGAAAATTATAAAAATAATTTTTAAAAGGAAACAAATTAAAAATTAAAAAATCAAAGCTGTTTTCTGGCAGTTTCCTCCAGCATTCTTATGCACGGAAAAAAAATCTCTCTTCACCCAGCAGCGTGGCCAGGGAGGTTATTTCAAGTGGAATTGCTCCAGCCATGAGCAGGAGGATGCTGGAAGATGTTTGCTCCCAGCAAAGCCTCTCCATGGGAAAACCATTTGGAGAGGAGCAGCCTCGGCAAATCCCAGCCCTTAGAGCAGCTCCTGGCAGAGTGGTCCAAGCTGCAGTCAGCAAGTCTTCCCAAAAACATCAATCTTCTCATTACAGCCTGATTCCAGCACTGGAGCTTTCATTGTCTTCAGTCCCCAGAGGTCAATAGAAGGCACGTCCTGATTGTTGGGCAATTTATTTGAGTCGATGTAATGACACTGCAATGGGCCGTGAAGACAAAACAAGATGCTCCGTGCTTGAGTCTATCCAGAGGCTGCGTTTGTCCCTTTGCCTTTCACCCCTGGTGAGAAAAGTGTGACTTTCCCAGGTCCTCCAAGTTATTTGCTCTCATGTATTACCCAGAAAACCAGAGATAAGTGCAGCTTCATCTCTTAAATTCTGTGCGAGTTGTTCGCTATCATTTTGGTCAGTTTATTTGGGAGAGGTGAAAAAGAGAAAAGTTGATTTTACTTGTGGATTTTTGCTTCCCTTTCGTGAAAAAGGATGATTTGAAAATTGTGCCAGAGAGGTTTATGTACCACAGACAGTTATATGATCCTAAAACTGGCCTTGCTTTTGATCTAAATTGTCTATCCTACAGCATATCCGGGTGGAATTTCAGCCCTCTGGAATTCAGATGCCTGGATTCTGTGGCCAGCCCTGCCAGAAACTCACCCCATGCCCCTGAGAAGATCACCCAGGCTTAGATTTGGGTGGGAAAGCTCACCATGGAGGCGCAGAGTGACAGAATTGTTAAGGCTGGTAAAGATCTCTACGATCACCAAGTCACCCCAGCGCCACCACCACGTTCCCCGCTAATCCACGCCCTCAAGTGCCACATCCACGTGGTTTTGGAACACTCCCAGGGATGGTGACTCCACCACCGTCTTGGGCAGCCTGTTCCAGTGCTGGACGACCCTTTCCCTGTCTTGCTTTGTAAGCAATTTGATGTGAATAATTTCACATCTGTTCCATGTGTCAATACTGCAGAATAACTGAGGTGGGAAGAGGGTTTTGGAGGTCTCCAGTTCAACTTTTGGATCAAAGACGAGTCCTCTTCTAACACCAATTTATTGCCCTTGGTTATGTCCAGCAGAATTTTGAATATCTCCAAGGATGGAGAATCCACAGCCTCTTTGATCCCCCTTTTCCTATGTTTGACCACTCTCACAGTGGAGACTTTTCTCTTGCATCTCACTGGATTTGTCACCTCCTGTCTTTCCCTTCCAAGAGTCCATCTTCTCTATAACCCTTCTTTTAAGGGGTGGTGGACACAATTTGGATGCACCTCAGATCTTCACCTTTCCTCTACCAGTTTGTCACCTGTCCTGCAGCCACAGAGGGGACACTGGCTGTGCTTTGGGACACAGCTGCACTTCCCATGGGCGCTCCACCACTTAGATGACCTCTGAGATCCCAGAGGATTGGGTCCCGGCTGGTCTGCATGAGCTACAGGAACATTTGGGCTCTTCTGGCCTGAATATTTTTGGAACTGTCAAAAGCAGCTCTGCAGCAAATGGTGAGGTTATGAAAAGCTGGTGTTTCACACTGAAGTAGGTTTAGTTTGGATATTGGGAAGAAATTTTTCCCTGTGAGGGTGGGGAGGCCCTGGCACAGGGTGCCCAGAGAAGCTGTGGCTGCCCCTGGATCCCTGGAAGTGTCCAAGGCCAGGCTGGACGGGGCTTGGAGCAACTGGGGTTAGTGGAAGGTGTCCCTGCCCGTGGCAGGGGGATGGAACTGGATGATCTTTGAGGTCCCCTCCAACCCAAACAATTCCAAGATTCTGTGATTCCATGGTCTGGGAAGTGGTGGCTTCCCCAGTAATGAAGTTCAGTCCATCTGATTTATTCTCTGGATCAGGATGTGCAGCAAGAAGTAAAAAAAAACAGAAAGGGGGGAGAAAAAGGGGGAAGAAAGGGAGATGTGAATCCAGCACGGAAAGCTGATGTAGGGTGGCAAAATGTGTCTGCTCAGCTCTTTACTGGATTTCTTCCACTTGAATTTGAATGGAGAAGGATGTAATTCACTGTGATACTGTAGTTCTGGTGTCCGGCGTGGGTGGAAGAAGATGTGCATGATAAGAGAACTCCAAAGATAACAGCAAATTTCAGAAAGAATTTTTAAAAATGCCATTAAAGGTGGAGGTGGCCGTGCAAGCTCTGCAGCCAGGCTGTGGGGATGGGTGAGGATCCAAGGCGAGGCATGGCCAGAAGCTCCTCCTGTCAGACTTCCAGACCTTCCCCATCCACACATCCTTGGCAGGACCAGATCACTGCTGCTCTGCTGCTCTCCAAGAGTGTGCCTGCACTTTTCTCCATCCCTGAGATAGCTTCTATTTTTATTAAAAGGAGAAAAAAAAAAAAGCAAAAAAAGTTTTGTTTTGCTGATTTTGTTTTTTTAACACGGCTTAACAAAACTCCAGATAATGACAAACAAGTGAGCAAGACTCTGGCACAAGCAAACGAGATTTAATCTGTCAGCCCGTGGGCGGCTGGAGCAGGATAGTGCTGGCTGTATTTTCTTAAGGTGGCTCTTTCCATCCCTGGAGCTGCTTAAAATAAAGCAGATGGGAATACGGAATTATCCTCAATGCTGAAATATGGTGCAGCATGCAGGAAATGTTGCTTTTTGTGGAGTCTCTGCTCTGACACACTAAATCCACACCAGCCACTCAAGCACTGACTGGAAAATGATTGCCCAGACACTTCAGTGGCAGTGCTGGAGCCAGGGAATCAGATCCTCCGGGATGTTTGAGCCTGATTTACGGGTTCAGGGAGTTGAAATGTATGACGAAGGGTCACCCGGACTCGATGAAAAGAACAAGCCTTGGATAGTTCACTGATAATCAGAACCCAGAAATCCCTCGCAGGGCTGTTGGGTGTGAGAGCTCCCGGTCCACGCTGGGATCCAGCCAAGAGCTCATTCACGGGACCTGGACCAAAATCATGGAGCTCTTAAGTCACCCCATGAGCCAGGAGGTGGCAGTGGCTGCTCTCCTCCAGGTCCTGTTGCATTTTTTGCTTCCCTCTGATCCAGACTGTGCTGGGGAGATAAAGGTTCAGCTTGGTTCACACCAAAGACGTGATACATTAAAGCAGTGGGTGGGCAGATAGACAGAACCACTGAACCACAGAATCCCAGAACCACAGAATTGTTAAGGTTGGAAAAGCCCTGTAAGAATCCAACCCTTCCCCCAGCACTGCCAAGGCCACCACTAAACCACCCCCAAGTGTCACACTGACAGAGTTTTTGAACACTTTCAGGGATGGTGAGTCCACCACCTCCCTGGGCAGCTGTGCCAGGGCTGAACAACCCTTTCCATGATGACATTTTCCCAATATCCAATCTAAACCTCCCCTGGCACAGCCTGAGGCCGTTCCCTCTCCTCCTGTCCCTGTTCCCTGGGAGCAGAGCCTGACCCCCCCCGGCTGCCCCCTCCTGTCAGGGAGTTGTGCAGAGCCACAAGGTCCCCCCTGAGCCTCCTTTTCTCCAGGCTGAGCCCCTTTCCCAGCTCCCTCAGCTGCTCCTGGTGCTCCAGCCCCTTCCCCAGCTCCATTCTCTTCCCTGGACATGCTCCAGCCCCTCAAAGTCTTTCTTGTTGGGAAGGGCTAAAACTAAACCCAGGATGTTTTTCCTCTCTCTCTGCAGGCAAAGGAAAAGTTAGGAAAGGTTGAGTGACTCGGGAGTGGCACAAGAGAAATGGATGAACACAACTCCATCACTGACAGGACCTGAAAGGACAACGCTCTCAGGGATGCACAGGGTGGGATTGCTGGGGTGTCCTGTGCAGGGCCAGGAGTTGGACTCGATGATCCTTGTGGGTCCCTTCCATCTCTGGAGATTCCATGGGTCTAGAATTATTTTAAAAATTGGGGATACCGACAGATGAAAACAGGATCCCAAGGGCATTCTCATGCCTGAAGGTGACTAAAGCACCTTTTCAGCACCTGCCCCTTCATGACCTGTCCTTGTGTTTCAGGAGATGGGAGGAGAAATCCCTGTCCCTTTCTCTTGGCTTTCACCACTCTCTGCTGGCTCAGTAGGAGTTTGTCCAGCTCCTATTTTTGGGGGGTCACTGCCAGACCGATGGAGCCCATCAAGCCCCTGCCTTGAGACCAGTCCAGTGGCTTCAAAGGGCGGTGACCATGGGATGGCAGCAAAATCCGTCACTGGGGAAGTCTCCGAGCCCGGTTTTCCTGGTCCTTCTTGGCTGGGTACCACAGCTGGCACCAGGACACAGCAGGGCTGGGGCTGGCAGTGCACAGCCCAACCCCAGGCTGCAAAGGGACAGGGATGAGGGGAGGTAAAATGATCTTTTTTCTCAGAGGTAGTTTTGCTTTTCTGTTGCAAAGCAATCCCTAAAATAACCTCAGAAACAAACCAAAGAAGAAAAAACAACATAAATGCAAAACACACCGTTCTTTGTGGATGAATCCTCCAGGGCTGGATGCTTTCCGTGGATGGAGAAGAAGGTGGATGGCAGGGGCGAAAAATGAAAAACTTTGCAACAAAATGAGCTTTTTTTTTTTTTCTTTTTCTCTTTTTTCTTTTCCCACACACAAATCCATATAAATATCTCAGGGTAGGATTCCAAGGCTGTCCCTCTCCAAGCAGCAACCCCTGCGGATGCTGGGAGAGCAGAAGGCACTCGGGGCAGGCAGAACAGGCTGTTCTGCTCAGGGATGAGGAGATCTCTGCCTAATGAATTGGCCCCGTTTCCGGAATGACTGCCAGGATGCAATGGGGTCTCTCCTCCACTTATTCATGGGAATTGGCTGCTTCCAACCTCTCTGCCTATGTCATTTCTGGGATGGGAAAAAGCGAAATGGGAAGGAAAGGAATGAGTTCACATTTATGTCCTGGTAAGAATTTTGGCTGAACCCCACTAAAACCAAGGTAAATCAGGGCTTTTTATCAGGGCTTTCTAAAGTAACACCTACCTGGCATCCTTTTCCTCGCTTCTCTCTTTTTTTGGAGAAGATAAAAACTGCAGGAGGGATGAAAAGAATACTAAAGCTGTGAGGTTTGGGTTTTGTTTTTTTTTAATTACGATGTTTTGGGAATTTTTTTTTTTTTTTTAAATAAAGTAAACTTATCCTGATTGACTTTCCCCATCCTCCTTTTTAAATTTCATCACGGAACCATGGAATAGTTGGAGTGGGAAGGGACCTTAAAGACCATCTTGTTCCAACCCCAGCCATGGGCAGGGACATCTTCCACTGTCCCAGGCTGCTCCAAGCCCCGTCCAACCTGGCCTTGGACACTTCCAGGGATCCAGGGGCGGCCACAGCTTCTCTGGGCACCCTGTGCCAGGGCCTCCCCACCCCTCACAGGGAAGAGTTTCTTCTTAATATCCAATCTAACTGTCATAAATGACAAATGAGGTTGGCATTTTGTATCTTGATTGGCAGTTAATGTAAATGGGAGTTGGGATAATCAATTGTTCATGTTCACCAGTTATAGGTTAAGATAAGTTGTACGCTGTAACATTCTAGTTCTCAATAATTATAATTAGGTTGTGATGGTTTATGAGTTATGGTTAAGTTCTACGCTGTACCGTTCTAGTTCTTTGTAAATTCCATGAGTTTAAGTGTGTTAGGATGTTATGGTTTCCACAGGAATGTCTTCCCCTCTAATAATTGAATAATGTTCAATTATAATAATTCCCATTATAAAAATGTGGGCAAGAGGCTGGCGGGGGCTTCCAGAAAATTCCCCAGGAGCTGTCAATCAGGGTGTCAGTTAGGGAAGGGTGCCTCCCAATTTTAACACGGAGCATGCCCCAAGGGGCAGGGCCGGCAGGACCAGCCCAAAAGGGGTGGGTGTGGAGGCGGGCCCAGGACTGTCAGACCCAGGATTGGACGGAATGTATCCAGACCCCTGATTGACATCCCTAGGGTATAAAAGAGACCGCACGAGCCCCGAGCCTCGTGCCTCTGGCCGGACCAGCCACGCGTTCAGTGCTGCTATTTTGTATTGTGGGCGTCCCCTATTGTTAATTTTTTTTCTCAATAAATTTTTAGAATTTACAAAGTGAAGCGTCGTTCTTCACACTAACCCTGCTCTCTTTGCATTTGAGTCCATTCCCTCTTGTCCTGTCACTCCATCCCTTGTCTGGAGTCCCTCTCCACCTCTCTTGGGACCCCTTTAGGTACTGGAAGGCTCCAGCTAGGTCACCCCAAAACTTTCTCTTCTCCAGGCCAAACAATCCCAGTCCTCCTAGCCTTTCCTCATGGACAGATTCTTCATCCCTCCTTTCCCTCCAGCTCAGAACAGGAGCAAAGCACGTCCTCCTCCTTTTTCCATCCGTAGCAATTACCCAGCACCTCAGATCTGAGAGAGGGGAACCTCCCCAGCCATCCCACTTCCAGGAAAGGATGGGGTCACGTAATCATCTTTGCCAGCAGATTTAATTGGGAGTCCGCCCCACGGACAGAGGATGGATTCACTGTCTCACTCTGAGGTCAGCGTGCATACAAATCAAATTCCTGTGCCTCCAGTGTAAAGAGATCTCTTAGGAGTGTAGGGTTAGGATTGAAGAGTCTAATAAGGGGAGAGAATTAAGCCTGCAATCACTTGGACTGATTTAAATTAGGGTTGGTTTTTTTCCCCTCTCGCTTTGATTAAAATAAACCGATTTTCCCTTCCACCTGTGTTTCTTATGCAGGCAGAATTTCCATTAACTTCAGTCAAAGCTTTTTTTAACTTCTCGAAGCTGAAACTTCATGGCATCCCTTCCTCCTGGTTGCCAGGATTTTCCTTAGCACATTCCCACCCTTGTGATATTAATTATAATATCTCGCTGCTTTCTGTACCAGTCACCTCTGTTATTAAATGGACCTCCTGTGTGCTTTTCTTCTCTTTTATTAAAGAACACTGACCTTCGTTATGCTACAGAAAATGATGAATATTCATCACGGGATGAGGATGATCTTGGGCTTACATTGTCTGCAGGAAGATTTAGGTCAGGAATAAAGGAAACCCTTGCTGTGACAGGGACAGTGATGAACTGGAAGGGTTTGGAGGTGGGACGGGGCACGTGGCTTTCAAGCACACAGTCAAATATGAGGGATGCAGCAGTAGAGGCGATGCTGATTTGGGGTGAATAGGTGGGATCCTGGGCAGCCCTTGGCCTTTTGCACACTTCCTATGGAAACAGGAGTATTGGAAGTCTTCCAGTAAGTTCTCCCAGTAGCCATCCATTAAAAGGGACAGCACAATGTTTAATAGCATAATTTTCAAGCTCTGGACTAATTGTGCAGTGCTTAAATCAAAGAGAAGACAAAGTAACCTGGGCAGTCATCTCTGGCCATCGATTCATCCTCCAGCCCTGCATTAATGGCACTAAAGACAGTACCTGTCTCCATCCCCATCCCCCTGATGTATTCATCAATATCCAGGAAATCCTCCAGCAGCCACACTGAGCTCATCTCCCCACTTTTCAACCGGCTTAGAGTTGGGATAATGCCCAGCAATGGGATGGGAAGTGATTGAGGAGCATGGAGAAGGCTACAGGAGCCCTGGGAGCTCTGGCTGGAATCCACTTTCCTGACTCCCATAGGTGTTCACAAGGTATCCACAGCCTCCTCTGGACTCACAAGGAGACATTCCTTTAAATTTCGTGGGTGGGGGCTGTCCTGAACACAAATACAGGCTGAGTGGAGAATGGATTTAGATGGATTAGAATTATTTAATTCTTGGCTGTAAGGGTGGTAAGGCCCCGGCACAGGTTGCCCAGAGAAGCTGTGGCTGCCCCAGCCCTGGAAATGTCCAAGGCCAGGTTGGACGGGGCTTGGAGCAACCTGGGATAGTGGATGGTGTCCCTGCATGGCAGGGGGTGGAATGGGATGATCTTTAAGGTGTCTTCCAACCCAAACCAGTCTATGATTCTATGATTTGGTTGCCAGTGGCAGATGAAATCCAGTGAATCTTGTTCATGGGTTTGTACTCTGTCCTGGGGATTCAGTTTAGCCACTTTAGGATCTGCAACCCAGAGCAAAGATCATTTCTGAACATCGTGATCTCTGCTGGAGACAGATCCCTGCAGAAAGAGACCCCTGCAGAAGTGTTTTCCTAGCTCCTCCTGAGAGACAGTTGTTGCCTGGGTTTCCCTGCCCTTTCCTTTAGAATACCATGGGACATCCTGAGTTGGAAGGGACCCACAAGGATCATCCACGTCCAACACCTAGAGGTTCCAGGCTTTCATGACTCAAAGCACATGTAAAATACACAGAGGCAGCAAAAGCACCCGGTACCTCTGGCAAAGCCCCTGTGTCAGTTCTGACATTTTCCCACTTCCCTGAGGGATCCCAGCTGCCTTCCCCAGGTGGTTCCCACAGATCAGGGTGCTGTGACAACCTTGACTACTTGTCCCTACAACCCACTGTGGGTCTACACCACCACCAGCAACTCACAGCCTTCCAGAGACTCTTGGAAATCTTCCTGACTTTTTAAAGCTGATCCTGCAAGGATGGCAGTCAGGGCAATATTTTGGGGAAAGGGGAACGAAATAAACAAATTTTCCTCAGAAATGATCTGTACAACTTTTAAAATGATTCCTGGAAACCTGCTATGCTGGTCATCAAAGAAAGCAAGGAACTGGATTACATGTGCCTTGAGCCTTATCCAGCCTGACAGTCCTCACAATTCCGTGTTCCCTCAGTGATCCACAGAGCAGGGACAGCACAGAGAGCTCTGCTCCCTTTTCCCCACTGCTCAACCAACACTAGGTAGGAGCACCTCCATTTGTGGGAAGACAAGGCAATTCAGTCCAGACATTTAACATAGGCGATAAATTCAGCACCAGCACGGACTGGTGCCTCCTGATCCTGCTGAACCCCTGCTAAGCGCTTTGATTTTAAGGGTTTCTTTAATTTATTTTTAAATAAAGATACTCTGTCTTCTCCTGCTCTCCCCTGACTCCCCCCAGCAACGTGATCCATTTGGATTAGCTCCAGGAAGATGAAAGCAGCCTTGCTGCTCCCAGAGTTATCTGTGTACTCCACGCAGTCCGAGGAGAAAAGCGAATATTCCTGGTCGCTGATGCAGCTCTTGGCCTGCTGTCAGCATGGAGCTGCTGAACAGAGCAGGAGCGTTTAAAGACAGATAAGGAGACTCTGCAGGCTGCATCCACACTCATCTCTGCTTGGACATGCAATTCCTTCTGTTCTGGATCATGGGCATTTGCAGAATTGCATCAAAATTCAGGCTGGGCGGTGCTTTGTCCAGCTGAGTGTGGGCCATCTCCAAGAGAAGCAATGCCCCCAGCCCCTCTGGGCTCGTGGTCCAGCATTTCACCATCCTCACAGTGAGAACACTGTTCCTTGCCTTATGGAACTGCCTTTGCTGCAGCCTATGCCTGTTGCTTCTCATCCTTTTATCACCACCCCTCTGAGGGGAGTCAGCCTCTCTGTTCCCTGTAGTCTTAATTACAAAGCTGAAAAGAGAAATTAGATCTCACAAGGCAAGACCACAACTGGCCAGGTTGTTCATATGCAAGACAGAACGATGGACAGATACATTAAGTGAAGTCTGGCACCACTAGGGCAGGGAGCAAGAGGACCTGGGCTTGCCCAGCCTCACTGAAGAAGTCTGGAAGGGAGATGAACGCAGGCAGATGAACACGCACCCTTGGGTTACACCAGTAAGGCTGTTGTGCCACAGACACACCTTTTGCTGATAAAAAGCTTATCAGAAGCCAGGATCCATTCCCTGACCCATTCCACCATGTGCTCAGGAGCACAGAGAGAAGGCAGAGGTAAAGGATGCTGAGAATGGTGGGGAAAAGCCTTTAGAGGAGGGGAGGCTTTGCCCCAAACACAACGGGCACCCCACAGTTCAGTCTGCAGCCAAGCCAAAGTGCTTTCTTCTGTGCTGCATCCAGAAAGAGAAATGCAGCCCATGACTGAAGCTGCTCATGCCAAAACCAGGATGTGAAATGGTGAGCAGCATTCCCATTAAGCGGAGTCTGCAATCCAACTGAGCCCCCTGGATTTATGGGAGTTGGCTGGAAAGGTGGATTTTTGCAGCTAAAAGCCTCCCCTCAGGCAGCAAAGCCATTACAGCTGCAAGTCCCCGTGGTCCCTAGGGACAGCTTGAGGGAGGTACTGCTGGGTCATAACTGCTCCCCTTTTCTTTACCTGCAGCAGAGAAACCAAATTCCATTTTGGCATCTCTGGTTTTCTTTCCCCTTTGTGCTGGTGGATTTTTGGAGACAGGAGGACAGTTCTTTGCTAATTTGTGCTGGAAATCCTGATCATCCAGGTCTTGGTCACTGCTGCTGTGTTGTCAGCTGAGTCACAGACTTTGAGGGACATTTATTACAAACAGAGCTGATGCCCCGAGAATGAGATAGGATTTGTAATTAAATGGGGTTTAATGGAAACATGGGAAGGGACAGGTGAAATTAAAGCTGTGCTGCAGTGACCGACTTCTTAACTAATGACTTGTAAATTGGTTACAATTTACATTTTCAAAAGATACAGGAAACTCATTAATGCTCTAGACAAACAGCTCGATGGGCATGAGCCAAGAGGAGAGAGCTCTGCAGTGGGAGCAGCTGTGAATGACAAAGACACCCACAACAGCAGCAACCTCTGAACGTTTCCACCACCGCTGTTTCTGTGATGGCTGCCCTCCCCAGGACTGACTTTGGGAAGAAAACCAGTATTTTTATCTTTGATTTTCAGCTACAAAATGCCAGGCACAGAGGAGCAGCCTGCCTGGTGCTGGGACCATGCTCAGATAATGCAGCTGGAGCTAAGCCTTGGAAAAGACCTCCAAGATCAAGTCCAACTTTTGACCCATCACCACCTCGTCAACCAGCCCACAGCACTGAACGTCACCTCCAGTCATTCCCTGAACGCCTCCAGGGATGGGGACCCCAACAGGTCTTTTCTAGGAATGTGCCCATGCCCAAAAAACACTGGTTAAGAGTCATCTGGAATAGCTTATAGCCAAAACAGATGAAGAAAAGATTGTAGATGGATTGCTGGAAAGACATCCACAGATGCAGTTACAGCCACACAGGCTGAACCCTGTGGTCAGGGACATCCAAATCCTCCACCTCTGTGGCTTCACTGTCACTGTTCACCAAAGAGCCTTTGAAAGGTTTTGGTTTTGTGGCCACAGGAAGGAAAGCATCTGAATTTCACTTGTAGGGATTTCACTTCACCACTATTTTTTCCTTTAATCCCCTGTTAGCATAACAGTCTTGATCTCCAAATGTTTTTGAAGAGCTGCTCAAAGAAATCCTTAGCCTGGCTGGATTGCTTTTAGATTTATATCTTTACTGGCATTATTTGTTTCAAATCTTCCTCCAGCTTTTAAGGCAAAAGAGGCCTTTATCTGATCAATTTCACTCCCTGCATCACTCAGACATCCTGGCCCAGAAGCAGCTGTGGCTGAACTAGACCAGATACTCAAACCTTTAGAGCAGAAATGAGCTGTTATAAAACACAACACAGAGGGAATCACCTCACAGTGATTTCAAGCCTTCAGATTTTCATGCATTTCTTAATTTCGTAATGTTGTTTTCAAGAACTAAGATTCTATTTCGATTACGACCATTACTCGTGTTTAAATTTTGCTGTTTAAGGCAGATTTGGAAGCTATCTCAAGCAACAATAAACCATCTTATTTCTCCTAAAACAAGTGACACAGCAGTGAGAAGGAAGCAGCAGGGCCTCAACAGACCAACACAGGTCTCAGAAGCTTCTTCAGAGGGTTTGGGGAGGTGCTGAGCTCCAGATGGTGCAGGGGGATCCTGGGTGGAGCTCACCCCACATCTGGGTTCACCAGCTCACTGCCCTTCAATTATAAAATACACCTGCAGCTTTTTGGCACCCCGATCCAGACGCTTCCCGGAGTGTGATCCTGCAATCCAGAGTGCTTCCTGGAAGGTGCTGTGTCCCACTGGCACAAAGGAGTGATGCAGAAACGCTCCCCTTCATCAGCACATTTCGAGAGGAGCTGGAAGAATAGCCGAGTCCATATCCAAGTGGGAGGGAGCCGGCAGGCAGCACTTCCAGCATTTCTCCCTGTAAATAAATCCTGCTGCACGAAGGTTGCATCCCTGGTGGAAATTAAGGCGTGCCCAGGCACTGGCAAGTCCATCCATGGGAGAAAATTGTTCCAAAGTCCCTCTACACAAACTTGGGTGCCAAGCTGCATTTTCCTAGATAATTCCCGGCTCAAAGCAGTCCAGGAACAGCTCCCAGCAGGCAGTTTGCATCCAGCCACCCTCTCCTGGAAGGCGAGGCAAGCTTGACAAGTGTGGAAGAGGGCGTTTTTTTTGCCAGTTGGCCCCAGGGCCCGGGATACACCGAGTTTCTGGATGCACTTTAGTTTATTAGCACGGAACTGCCTCTCCTTAGAGCCTCATTACCGGCCGTCGGTCCCTGACGCCACCGCGCGTCAATGGATCGAAGCCTCGGGGCTGCTCTGCCAGCGGGGCGAGTTCTCCCGGCTGCTGCAAAGAAGGGGCCAGCACTCACACGTGGATGTGCCTCCAGCCCCGCAGGGATTTCAGTTTAAAGGGATTTTAAGTGTATAGGTGGAATTTCGGGGTGGTTTAGTGGTGGTTTTGGCAGTGGGGGAATGGTTGGACTTGATGATCCAAGAGGGCTTTTCCAACCTTAATGATTCTGTGATTCTATATAATTCCTTTATACAATGAGGTGTTTGAGAGGGGAATGTGCTATTTGACCTTTTGTCACAATAAACTGAAAAAAGACCAATTTTCCCTTACAACAGCCTGTACTGGGATGAAGCGCTGCCTCCACGCTGGGTGAGGAAATTCCATAGGTCTGCAAATACTGGATTATTGTGATTAAGGCTTTACAGTTGCTGGGACAAGGAGAAACATTTTTAAACTAAAAGAGGGCAGATTTAGATTAAATATTAAGGAGGGAATTCTTCCCTGTGAGGGTGATGAGCCCTGGCACAGGGTGCCCAGAGAAGCTGTGGCTGCCCTGGGATCCCTGGAAGTGTCCAAGGCCAGGCTGGATGGGGCTTGGAGCCACCTGGGATTGTGGAAGGTGTCCCTGCCCATGGCAGGGGGGAAATGAGATCGTCTCTAAGGTCCCTCTCAAACCAAATCATTCCCACATTCCATGATATTCTTGCAGTATTTGCATGACTGAGTGGAACAAGTCACGCTCCAGCAGCAGTCACCAAACTCAATCACCACCCACAGCTCATCACAGCCTTCACACATTCTCCCAGTGTCCTGGTAGAAAGCCAGCCTCAAAATCCTCTGGAATTTCTATGGTTATTGAAGAAACCAGAGGGATTTTTCCAGACTTAAATTAGGAAAAATACAAAAAGGCTTCTGTGAAACACAACCCAAGGGATGTCAAATATTTCAGAAGACTCTGGAGTCATATCAAACTGACCTGAGCATCCCATGCTCTGTCCTTCCTTGGGAGTTTAAGCTCAGTTTCTACACGGGATATTGGTGACACCTACAGGAAAAACTCTTCTGCTCCCTCTGCAGCCAGAGAGGAGCAGGTGACATCCCATCATTAACACCATCTCCTCACTAAAGGCTGTAGGGACCATGCAGGGAAATAAAACACTCAACGCTGGCACGAGCGTGTGCTGAATGACAAACAGGGTCTGGGAACCTCCAGCTTCCCCACATCTGCTTTAGCCAAAGCTGACCGTGAGGGGGTGTTGGGAGCGGATGAGAGGCTCCACATGGCCCAGCCAGATCCATGCCCTGGGCTGATCCCCCAGCGTGGGCAGCAGGGGAGGGGGGATCCTGTCCCTGTGCCCCGCTCAGGTGAGACCCCACCTGCAGAGCTGCCCCAGCCCTGGGGCCAACAGCAGAAGGACGTGGAGCTGCTGGAG
>VZTF01003767.1:96466-146707 GCA_013397755.1 Cnemophilus loriae | reverse complement strand
GATCCCAGAGGCTCGGGATCAGGGGCCCAGGCTGTAGGTGGACGCCTGTCACTGGTGGTGTCCCGCAGGGTTTTGTACTGAGCCCAGTGTTCGGAAGTTGTTCAGCAGTGACTTCGATGAAGGGGTCGATGCTCCCTCATCACGTTCGGTGATGATACAAAACAAGGAATGGCCGATGTCTCAGAGGGTTGTGCAGCCTTTCAGAGGGAGCTCGACAGGCAGGAGAGAGGGGCAGAGAAAAACCTTTTGAAATTCAGCACAGACAAGTTCAGGGTCCTGCACGTGGGGAGGAACAACGCTGAGTACTGACAGAAACTGGGGTCTGGCTTCACGGGAATGACCTGGGTGTTGTGGTGGACAACGAGCTGTACCTGAGGCAGCAGTGTTCCCTTCTGCCAAGAAGGCTAAGGGGATCCTGAGATGCCTCGGGAAGAGCATTTCCAGCAGGTCAGGGAGTGCTCCTGCCCCTCTGCTCAGCCCTGTCAGGCACATGTGGGGTGCTGTGTCCAGCTCTGGGCTCCTCAGGACAGGAGGGACCTGGAGAGGGTCCAGCAGAGGCTGTGAGGATGATGAAGGGGCTGGAGCATTTCCTGATGAGGAAAGGCTGAGGGACCTGGGGCTGCTCAACCTGGAGAAGAGGAAACTGAGAGGGGTCTTCATTCATGTCCAGCAGTACCTGCAGGGAGGGCTCGGAGCAGGGCCCAGGCTCTGCTCCAGGGGCCCAGCAGTGGCACAACAGGAACAGGCAGGAACTGATGCCCAGGGAGCTCCACGTGAACACGAGGAAGAATTCCTTTACTGACACCGCTGGAAAAGATTGCCCACAGAGGGTGCAGAGTGTCCCTCACTGGAGATATTCCAAAGCCATCTGGACTCAATCCTGTGCCATGTCCCACTTCTGCTCCTTTTCCGCCTCACCCAGTGCAGTCTCGGTGTTGTGGGAAGCGGGTGGATGACGCAGCACTTCCAGCCCTGTGTCACTGCTGACCAGTGTTAGATCAGAGAATCATCTGGCTTGAAAAAAAACCTTTAAAATCACTGAGTCCAACCATAACCAACACTGCCAATTGGAAATTACCTTGTGTGGGTGGGAATTGAGTGCTGGGGAAGGAGTCAGGTGTGGTGTGAACTCACTGACCTTGCTGTGTTCTCACGGTGGAAGGAGGGAGCTTGTCTGGCTGCCTGGTGTCAGATTAAGGTGTTTACCCAGGACAGACTCTGAACTCCTGGTCAATACCTCCACAGATTTTGGCGTTATGGGGTGTTTGAGGGTTAGAATTTGTATTATTTTACTTGTGGGGGAGTTGCTTTGGTAATTTTTAATTAAGAGGGAAAACCACCACACCTTTAGTATAAACACAGTCGTTCAATGTGCTGGTAAGGAATCTGTGCTAAAAGCAGATTTTGCTGATAATAATTAAATTTTCCAACACATTTCTCACACACCTCTGCTTCCACAGACCTGGTCTAAATCTTTCTCTTGGAGAGGTTTGGGCACTGATGTAATTTCGTTGGATTCCTATGAATGAAGAGATGAACTTTTGGGGAAAGTGAGGGATGTGTGTCCTGGGGAAATACATCATTTCCTGAGCTTGACTCCTGTCATGATTTAGATAAATCAGGGACTGTGGGGCTTGGGAGGATTTCTCTTCTCTTTAAGCATTCGAAGTTCTACGTTGAAGCCCAAGCATTTGTTTTAAATAGTGTGAATTATTTTTTAAAAAATCTTTAATACTTATTTTTGAGCAAGTTGATTGAAGTTAATTTACATTCAGGAGAATTTAATCAAGTTGAAGCCTTTTTTAGTGGTAACTTTTTCACACTTCCAAATCGGTCATGCTTTTTTTACCCTTGATTTAAGGTATTTTTGACTTTAATATATTTGTTTCTGTCATGATAAAGCCCTTCACAGAATTTCAGCTGCTGGGGATGACTTTGTTCTCTGTACACGAAATAAATTATTTTTCAGAACCACTGGGACTGTGGTGTATTTAATAGCCACAAAATTTAGTTTTTAAGCAGGAATTTGCTTTCCTATTCCATTTTCTTAGGTGGGAAACAGAAGCTGCCACATTTCTGTCAATAAATCTGTGTTGCCACATGGAAAAGAATTGGAACCAGGGACACTGGACCTACAGAAGTGGTGGGAGCTCTCACCTTTTCTTGTTAACGTGCAGGGATTGGGGCAGCAGCTGCCTTTTATGTTTTCTCTTGGAAATTGGCTTTTTAAAATGTTCAAGATTTGCCTGCTTTAGGGAGCTAAGGATCAGGAGAGGTAAATCCTGTACCTTTGTACTCCTTTGAAAGGTCACTTGGAGCAGCACAGTGTTTCTAGCAGGATCATGCCTGGACTTGTTCTGCTGAAAATGAAAAAAAAAAAAAAAAGGCATTTCTGGATTTTATACATGGTTGCCACATTTCTTTGTGATAAACTGCACTGGGCCAAAGCACCTTCCCAGGCAGCTTCCACCCGTTGCATTTTGAATCCATGTCTGAATTTCACAGGTTTTGCATGGAGGCAGAAGGTGCTGAGGGTGCCACCACTGTGGTTGGAAGTGCCGCCAGCGCCAGCGTGGTGGGAAGTGCCACCACGTGTGAGGGTGCAGCAGGTGGAGCTGTGCCCCTGAGGCAGCCCTGAAGTGCCTCCAGACCTGCCAGCCCAGGTGTCACCTGCTCCTCTGATGGAACTGAGAGGAGGGTGCTGTGATAGGCAAGGGCTTGCCTCTCAAGAAAAGCATGTTTGCTGTAAGCAAACGTTTGCACAGTTTTGAGAAGGGGCAGATTTCTACCTGGAGAGTGTAAAACAGACTCCTAATCTGGGCTCTGAATGATTCCATGGTGTTTTTTGCAGTGGTGCTTCACATCCAGTTCAGGAAAGATTTCTGCTTTCAGAGCACAGTTGTGTTCTCTCTCCCTTCGGGAAGGAGATGCAAGCAGAATCTCAGCGCTGCTGCTGTGCCCTGGCTGACAGGTCGGCTGAAATAATCTCTCGACTGCACCGATGCTTCCTGAACACCGAGGCAGAGCCGCTGTGCCCAGCACAGAAATGTTCTTGGGTTTTGAGGGCTGAGACAAACCCTGGACACCACAGCTTCAAATACAGACTGAGCCCGTGTCCATTTCCCAGACAGCTGTTGAGTGTTTTGTTTGTGTTACCTGTTAATTTGAAGGGTTTATCTCATTAATTTAGTCCGGCCTGCCATTCTGCGAGGCTTGAGGATCACTTGTCTCACCTCTTTAATGCTGGCCATTAATTTTCACTTAGATGGCTCTGGATCAAGGCTGATTAGCGCTTGTGTGGCTAATCTCTGCATGATCTGACTAGCCCGGGGTGCCACTTCTGAGACCTCTGCAGCTCCAGGAAAATGAAGAGATGTGTTCAGATAAGTGCAGCAGCCAAACCCCACCCTGTGCTGCAGGAGGAGGTGAAAAAAAAAAACAACCCAGCAGGGCCGGACCCCAGAGCAAATCATTCTTGAGCTCAGATCTGATGGTCAGTCCAGGTCCAAGAAGAAGGAGAAGTGGTTTTTAAGTATGTCCTCTATTGTGTGAAGCCTCCCCTCCGTGTGCCTTCCGTGTGTGACACAGCTCAGGGGGAGAGAGAGCACAGCTTCACTTCCAGCGTTCTGCAACAAATGCTGTGGCTGGAGTCACGTAGGCAAAGCCCTGACCCCTGAGGGGCCAGCTCCAGGTGTGCTACAGCAGAGCAAAGGAGGATTTTCTCCTCCTCCTCCGAAGGACGGGAAGAAATGCAATGAGTAACATTCATATTTTCCAAATCCCTGCCCAGCTGAGTGCCTGGCAAACAGAAGCTGTAGAATGCTCAGATCAAAAAGGCTGGAAGAGCCCTCTAAGATCATCGAGTCCAACCATTCCCCCAGCACTGCCGAGGCTACCACTGACCCATGTCCCCAGATGCCACATCCACATGGCTTTTAAATCTCCCCAGGGATGGGGACTCCAGCACTGCCCTGGGCAGCTGTGCCAGGGCTGGACAGCCCTTTTGGTGAAGAATTTTTCCTAAATATCCTAAATATTTCCTAAATATTTTTCCTAAATTTTCCTAAAAATCTAAACCTCCCCTGGCACAGGCTGAGGCCGTTCCCTCTCCTCCTGTCCCTGTTCCCTGGGAGCAGAGCCTGACCCCCCCCGGCTGCCCCCTCCTGTCAGGGAGTTGTGCAGAGCCACAAGGTCCCCCCTGAGCCTCCTTTTCTCCAGGCTGAGCCCCTTTCCCAGCTCTGTCAGCTGCTCCTGGTGCTCCAGCCCCTTCCTCAGCTCCATTCCCTTCCCTGGGCTCTCTCCAGCCCCTCAATGTCTCATGTTGGGAAGGGCTCAGAAAATGCCCCCAGGACTGGAGGTGCCCCAGCAGTGCCAGCACAGGGGACGGGCACTGCCTGGCCCTGCTGCCACCCCAGTGCTGCCACAAGCCAGGTGCCACTGGCTCATGTTCAGCTGAAAAAGAATCTGCAGTCAGGAGAAATATTTTAGGGACTGGAAGGAAGAAAAAAGCTTCATTAAAAGATTTATTTTCCTACTAAATGGCAGTTCATAGTGGCTGGGTGTCTTCTGCTGCTAATGTGAACGTTTTGGAGATGTGACAGATATTCTCCAACAGCTGCCCTGTGTGTTTGACCGTGATATGGGTCAGGTTTGGTGGGGTTTCGTACATCCTGAGCCCAGTCCACACTGGTCACTTTGAGGAATTACTGAGTCTCCTGTAGAGAATTAAATGGAGAAAAGTAGAGAGCTTCGTTCACATGTTTTTCTCAGTGAGGGCTGAGCTCCTCAGTTTGAAATAAATACATGGCTTATAAATAGATTCCTCTTTCATAAAATGCAAAGCAGTCTCTGTTTCACAGGACAACAGGAACCAAAACCAGAATGAATGAGTGCTGGAACTGCACAGCTGATCTGCTGGGCAGGACCATCTTGAGAATTACTGAGAGACTCTGAAGCTTGCAGGTGAAAGGATGCTGAGGTTTGAATTGCAGCATATCTCAAGAACTTAATAAGAGAAATACCACATTTATATAAAAAGCTTTTTGCAGAGTGTTTTTGGCATTTATCAGTGTCCAAGAAGGGATCTGCTGCTCTGCCTCTGCAGGAAAATGTTTCTTGCAGCATTCCAGCAGCATTATCGTGCTGTGAATAGGACTGGGCCAGCCTTGAAGCAGCATGATGACATCTCCGGAGCCTGCAGTCGGTGATTTCTCACAGCCCTGTTCTGTCTGCAGAGGTGGATGGGACCAGGAGGGTGACAGGGCTGTGACAGGGCACTGACTCAGTTCCAAATGTCACAGCGTGTTGGGGCTGGAGTTTGTGGGGGGCCTGCTGACATCCCTGTGACATCTCTGCTGCAGCAGCCCGAGCTGCTGAGGGCTCTGCTGGCCAAAGGCTGCCCCAGGTGGCTCTGCTGTGCAGCCCTGCTGAGCTCGGGGCTGCAGCTGTGTCCTTATGAGCCCCAGAGTCAGCGCTTCGAAGGCTGAGATAAGTGAGGTGAGCTGCAGGCACACCTCTGGTCGCTGCACAGGCTCAGTCATAACGAATCTCATTTTCTGATGAGAGATATGCTAATGGGAGTATTTTTAGGAAGGCACTGTTTGGATCAGAGGATGCTGGAGACTTGGCACGGTGTGCAAAGCGTTTTGTGCTCCTGCTGGCACGCAGCATAATCCAGCAGATCACAAAATAAATGTGTCCTGAGCTGGAGTAAGTGAGTAGTTCTGCAGTTTTCCATGAGATCGTTTGAATATTTGCCTGAATTAAGGCTTAAGAGTTAATACTTTGCAGGATTGAGCAAGTAACAAATATCAGTTAGGCTTATCAACAGAATATGCCAAGCAGGTATCAAGGATGATGATATTTACCATTATCTGATTTTTTTTTTGCATGACTGCCATAGTTAATAGCAACAGGAGGCCTCAAAAAAAAAACCTGAGAGTTTTCTGTGGAAAACTTCTGAAATGAATCCACTGGTCAGTTCCGTCCTCCCAGCTGCTCCTGTTAGGATATTCTTCGTTTGCCGGATCTTAATTAGTGACTGCAGCACATCCAGAGAGGATGGCAGTGAGAGCTGCAGTGCCCCTTGGTGTCCTCTGTGTACCTGCCTGTGTTTTGAGGAGTTTGAATCAGCGGCGCAGAATGAAGTTACCCCATAACTGTGTTTATTTCATCTGTAATTTGTGATCCTTGTTTGCTCTTCAGGTTTTGTTTCATGTGTCATGATTTACATATTCCTGTCTGAAAAGTTCATGCTCTGAGGTTTCAGTCAGATGAATCTAAGTTACACAAGCACAAAATAAAAAAAAATCAGAATACTTTAGAAAGAAAAACGCACTTTTGGGTCCTTGCCGTTTGGTAGCTCAGAAATGATAAAGTCAGATTTAATGGGAATATTGTATTTCCTTCTTGCAGCTGACGAGGAGCACCAGCAGAATGTGGCAGCAGCAGCAGCGGGGGCCAGGCCCCGGCCCCACGGCGAGGAGCGAGCGGAGGGGATGCCCAGGCGCCGCAGGAACATGGGGAACAGGCTGATGGCCCAGAGGAGAGCCCAGCAGGCAGAGGAGTGGCTGGAAGGTAACACTGGCTTCAGCTTGTCTTGCAAACATTGAAACAAAGCTCCACAGCAGGTGCTGAGGTTGGGGAAGGGGTGCAGCTGCCTCCTGGAGGAAGTTGTTGAGTTTTGCTGACAGATTATTTACAGTTTGCCCATGATCTGTCTTCTTGCCCTACTTCATCCCTCTGCCTCCTCCTGAGGTGAATCCTGGCTATTTGTGGTGCTGGACTCTTCCCGTCCTTCCTAAAAACTGCCTTTCGTATTTCCTGCTTAGCCACGCAGGGAATTAAATTAAATTAAATTAAATTTGGGAAAATAGAAACCACACCTTGCATTGAATAACAAGATGTAGTAAAACACTGATTTCCTGCAAATCGGTGGGAAGTATTAATTCCCAATGTAATCTCTGCAGAATGTGGAGTTCTTTCTGAGGAGCCATCCAGGTGGTATCAGGATCATCGGGTTTACCTGGAGATCACCACAGACTGCAGCATTTTGCCAGCAGGTTGTTGACAGTGTGCTTTGTAAATCCCGTGCTGGATTTACAGTTCACAGCCACATTTCTGTGGTGTGGTTGTAGACAAAAATATGGTGATAAATAACATCTTTCTGCACCCTGTAAGTATAATTCCCTTTTCTGGTGCAGCTTCACACATTATTCTCTTTATTGCTGAAGAGATGATATCACCATGATTCACCCCCCTGGATTCTTTCTACTTTCAGCTCGTGGGTGAAGTGTTCAGGCTTTCTGCTCAAGTGGGCTTTGCTGCACTTGAGTTTGCAGTGGAGATCAGGGTGTCTGCAGTGTGCAGGAGGTGCAAGGATTGAGCACACACCTCTGTGATGCCCTGACTGGGGACTATTTGCACTTTGATCAGCTTTTCTTGCCCTGCAGTTTGTAGAAAGCCACACGTTGGCAGGTGAATGTGCTTTTCCAGCTAATTACGTTCAGCACTTTCACAGAGGGAGAATGGACAGGTGTGAACTTTTCAACTTTGGTTATTTCTTCTCATGTGATAACATCCTGGAAAGAAAATGGAATCTAAAAATACTTGGTTTTCAACTCCAGACATCAAAAGTTTGAATGCTGAAGGCCGACAGTGAAGCTGTCAAAGCAAATGGCTCATCTTATCTTATCTTACTTTGTCACTTTAGCAATAGAAGAATCTGTGTCATTGGGCTTTATAAATAATTCTTTTGCAGCTTTCTGTACATCAGATGCAAGTGCTGCTGCTTTTGCACGAAGTTCCCTTTGAAATGACATGCCTTCTTTTATTTGTTTTCTCTAATTTCTTACCCAAATTAAAACAGCTTCTCGCTCTTTGCTGCTGCTTTGTGCTGCTTCTGTGGGTGGTTTTATTCATATTTTGGGATGGTTTTTCCAAGTGGCTGAGCACAGGTCACAGCAGGAACACCAAAGCCTTCGGAGACAGAGCACAGACTGGAGCAGAGGAGCTGTGGAGAGGAACATGTGCCCCTGGTTCTCCAGCTCTGAGGTGCTCAGTGACCAGTGGCCATTATTAATTGGGATTAGCCACCCTGTGTGTTGCAAATCCTTCAGCCTGGCCCTGAGCTACCTGTCTTAGTGTGGGTTTGGGTTTTCCCCTTACAAAAGGGATGTGTTACGTGATGTAAAGCTCTCTCTGTGGACATGGAGCATAAGCCTGGAATCACTCTTGGATTTATCCCTTTTTTTTGCATTTTCTCTGTGGCACTGCAGTATAGAGCAGTTTTGCCTAATTGCTGCCTGCATTTGAACCAGCTGGAATAGCAAGTTCTCTCCACAGCAGAGTTTCGTGCTAAAGAATTTGTTGTCTCCATGGAAAGAGAGCCCAGTGCAGCACCAGGGTTGAAGAGCAAAGTCATTTGGCAGTTTAGACAGAAACACCAAACCCAAGCCAGTCTGGTGTCTCCACTCTTGCCTTGTAAATGCTCTGAAACGTCTGAACATCTGCAACTGAAGTAGATTTTTTGTTTTGTTTTGTTTGAGTTTGTTGCAATGTTTTACTGGTAAGTTTCTGTTCCGCGTGTGGAATTTCCACTCTGGGCAAAGCTGCCTGATCCTGTTCCGTTGTCCCTCTGACTTCTGCCAAGAAGTGATTTCTTCACCAAGCCATCGCTGCAAGATACCAAGCACTGACCCCAGGGAGGGTGTGAGGGTGCCCTGACCACCCCTGTGTCCCTCTAATAGTTACAGAGTGGACTCAGGTACGAAGTGCTGTTGCCACCAAAGAGTTCTGCCTGTTGGGAGCCAGTTCTGCTGACTCTAGGAAATGTCCCCAGAACAGCACTTGCAGACTTTGGAGTTGTGGTTAGCACGAGGGTTTTCTGTTTTCCATCTAACAATCAGATTTCAATTCCAGAATGAGAAAGAAGCTTTGAGGGGAAAGTCGTAGCCCACGGTTTCTGCTGCATTTGTGCCAGGACTCAGATATCTCACAGAGTCGTGGGGGGGGAAAAACACCCCCAAACCCTGGGCACTACGATCAAAACCTTGAAAACTTAATTATCCCTTCTGTAGCTTAAATCTTATTTGCACGTCTGGATAAGGAGTCATTTAATACAGACAGGGATAGTAAATGATTCTTTTCAGTATTCAAATCCACACCCATTGCCAGTGGAGCTAAACCAGGTTGTAATTCTTCAGCTTGCTGGGGTGAGGTAAGACCTCTAAATTAGTTACAGGTTGTCACAGACAGGAAATAGTGCAGCACCAAATACCTTGACTTTCCTTCTAGAAGGAAAACCCACACAGGTGCTGGGTTCCTGATTCCTGAGTGGGCTGTGCTGTGGGACAGGCCCAGCCAGGTGCCCACCTTGTCCCAGTTCACTGAGCAGTGTTTCTCGGTGGATGTGAGTGCTCCAAGGAGGTCACCTGTCAGGAGAACATCAGCACCTGCAAATACCCTCTGATGACCAAAGATTGCTGGGAGATGGTTCTCCTTGGTGACAAAGTAATTCTCAGAATGCCCGAGACCCCTGAGCTGTTCCACCAGCGTGACTTTCAGGCTGGCTTTAGAAAAATGGTTTTGATTGCCTTAAATTGCTCAATTTAATTCCAGCCACAGCACTCCTGCCTTTCCTGCAGCCCTCTGCAATCTGGGTGTCTTGTTAAAAGCCTCTGTGCTCTGCACATTGGAGCCTGCTCCTTTCCCTGTGCAAAAGGAGTCTGGAAGGAGAGTTGTGTATTCATGTGGTTAGGTTGAGATCCCAGCTAGCAGACTTAATTAACTCTGCTTGTCTTAATTTAAATTGAACCCAGACAGAGGTGGCTTTGTGGACTGGCTATATAGCCAAGATGAAAATGCTGCAAGGCATAAATGGGTGAGGATTCCAGACATTAATCATTTAGGCCAAGAGAGGCCAAGCCAAGCAGTGGGAAAAGGGGATAAATTGGAGTTGGACTGAGGGTTGTTTGGGGCATGGGATAGTGTAAATAAATAGCGTTACTCATTTCCAGTTTCAAATCCCTTTTGTTTACTGTCCAAGGAGAGTGTGCTTGGCTCTTGTTTTGCCTGACTGCTGCTCTGAGTGCATCCACATGGACTCTGCTCACCTCTGGGTGGACATAAGGGTGTTTTGTTGAGAGCTTTTACTTGGTTGCTGATCATGTGCAGAAAAAACACTTGTCCAGCTCTCAAGCTGGGCTTGTCCCTCCAAACCTGCTCCTTGTCCTTGAACATGCAAAGAGCTCAGAGGTGAAGAAGGTGCTTCTCTTGAGGCTGCACTTTGGAGCACAAAGTGACCCATCCATCTGATATTTACATCAAAAACATAATTTCCTCTCAAGTGGCAGAAACCCATGAGGGTGAAATAATGACAGGTACGGTTGGGTTGTCTTGATCCTGCTGTGGTAAAGATAAGGAGGGTGAGGATCTGAGGCAAATGTGTTTGCTTGGAGGACTGCTGGACATTATTTGTGACAGATGCAGGGAGAAAACCTGCCTGGCTTGGGGCTTTATGGAGAGGCAGAGGCACAGAGCCTGTCCCAGCCTGGTGAGTGGGACACAGGTTTTGCAGTCCAGGTTTTCTGGCACTTGAAGGGGTGTCTCGGGCCAAAACTTTCTGCTGTTGATGTGAGGAAGAGAGAAACTGGTGAGTGTCACTGCCCTAAATCATGGTGTGGAGAGCAAGAAAGAGACTTGTCTGAGAAATGCCAGCATTTTCCAGAGTGCCCAGCAGAACAGGGAGCACTGGGCAACGCTCTGGGCCTGGTGGGGGTGTGGGTGAAGAAAAGAGGCAAAAGGGAAGGACATGCCAGAAGAGCCTCAGCAGCCCAGTACATTTCCAGGGGAGTGTTTTTCAAGGGTTTAATTTTGAAAGACACTCATTTTCACGTCTTAAAAACGACCTCTCTGACTTGTTGCAAAAAATGTTGCCAAAAAATGGGGCTTTGTGTGGATTGTTATGTTTTGGTTTGGTTTTTTAAAAAACAAAAAGTAAGGACTCCCTCAAAGAAATAATCTGATTTTGTCAGGTTGCTTTTATTATTTACCCCAAGCTGTTGTCTTTCTGCTTCTGCCAGCAACATAAAACTGCAAAAGGTTAAATATCCCAACATCTGCATGGCTTCTCTCTGAGCTTTTAGCATTGTACATCTGAGCACAGGTGTTGGAATCTCCAGTACAGTGAACATTTGGTTAAATTCTTTTACTTCCACAGCATCAGTAATGATAAACCCAACAGCTTTTGACAGTCTGAGTGCTCGAGCTTGTAAAATAAAACATGATAAAGAAAAGCTAATGAGTGCAACATAAGTGAAATCAGAAGTTCCTCTCTTCTTTGGCATGGCAAGACTTGGAGATCGGAATCTCACCTTTTTCTTTATGAGTGTTAATCACTATTGAGAAAGAAAGCAGAAAACAAGGAAGGTTTTTAAAGCTTTTAAAATTATAATAATTGGGCATTTTGAAATGCCCTTTATTGCTTTGTGTAGCATCTAAACTCATCATTCAAATCTCGCAGCTAAAAAAAGAATCTTGTATGAGTGTTTTCTGCTGCTTTTTTGGGGAAAATAATATAAAAATAATTTTTCATCCCCATTGAGTGATGGGTCATGTGCATAATTTCAAGAAGAATGTGTCTGTGCTGAAATCTCTTAAAATAAGCACTTTTTCTGAGTGCTGAAAGATCTGGAAAATGTGTAAATTTAGAACCAGTGATGTGGTCCCACGCTGTTCTTGTGAAATGGAGCTGCGTTCATTGGCGTCGTAGTTGAAATTATTTTAATGCTTAATCAGTAGGAAAACCTTTCTAGCACAGTTAAACTTTGACTAATATCCCAACTGGTGAATCAAAAGTCAATTTTGCCTTGCTGCTACTCATCCAGTGAGTTTGGTGTTGTCAGAGTGCCCCCAGTGAGTGTCTGATCCCGTTCAGGCACACACAGGCTGTGCAAGGGGGAGGTGCGTGGTTTCTCACTTCTGCCAAATGGTTTTAGCTGAGAATAAACTCCCCATTCTGCTCTGAAGGTCTGGTGTCCTTTGTGTCTGCTGCACTTTTCTGCCCTAAGTGTTGCCTGCTTTTGTGGCTTCGGATTAATAAAGCAGTTTCTTGTTCAGTTTCTAAGGTGGACAGCTACCGAATTAAATTAAAAATTAAAAAAACATAGGAATTCAGACTAGTTCTTAGACTATTATTAATCCCACCACACGGTTGTGTTACTGAGGAATGGCCACACCTTTTCAGTGGCTGGTGTCACACATCTGTTGGATATTAATTACATGCTGTTAATTACATCATCTGCTTTTGCCTGGCATCTTTCCTCCCCTCCTTTCTCTTACTCCTTTTGTTAGGTGCTGCATAAATAATAAACAATGCAGCTGGCTGTGCCCAAAGGACTTTCTGTGAGTAGCCACATGTGCAGCTCTCGTTCTTTTTCATGGATGAGAATCCATTTGCTTCACCCAGAATTTAAAGGGAAGCAAGACAAGGACAGCTAGAACAGGTTGGACAGGGCTTGGAGCAGCCTGGTCTAGTGGAAGGTGGGAATGGCAGTGGGGCTGGAATGAGATGATTTTTAAAGTCCTTTCCAATCCAAACCATTCTGTGATTCTGGGATAACTAAAATACCAGATGCTGGTAGTTTATTTTGGAACCTTTTGTCTGTTCTGTACACAGTACAGAATTCTGCTAAATTTCTGTCCTGATAGCGACCATCAGCATTCCAGCACATTTTCTAATGGTACTAGGAAGCATTTTTAAAAAGAAGGCTGGAAATTTCCAGAAATTCAGACACCTGTGTGATTGATAACTTTCCTGTGTGACTGATAACTTTGCTGTTGTGCTGCCTCTCAGTACGTTCAGAATGTCAAGGAAAAGCAAAGATTCCCTGAAGCCACCTCTGCGCTGGCCAGCTGAGAGCCCCACGTTTGTGTAAAGCAGAATATGTCACTCTGGTTGTGCTTTCTGACTCGTGAGATGGGAACTGGTGGGAATGCTGGGCAAGCTCTGGAAATCACAGAATGGTTTGGGTTGGAAAGGATGTTAAAACTCAGCCAGTGCCGTCCCCCTGCCGTGGGCAGGGACGCCTTCCACTAGCCCAGGCTGCTCCAAGCCCCGTCCAGCCTGGCCTTGGACACTTCCAGGGATCCAGGGGCAGCCACAGCTTCTCTGAGCACCCTATGCCAGGGCCTCAGCACCTTCACTGGGAAGGATTTCTTCCCAATATCCCATCTAAACCTGCTTTCTTTCAGTTTTAGTGATGTCAGTGTTGTGGGCTTTCCCAGCTGAGCACAAACAGAGGCTGCCCAAGCACAGCGCTTGGGGGATGCTGAGCTGTTTTCACCACTGTTAACTGAACCTCTTGCATCACACCCAAAGCTCAGGGACGGATGGAGTGCAAGTTCCTATGGACTCACCCCCCACGGAGTCTCCCAGTGTTGTCACAGCCACGAGTGTGTGAAAAGTGATCTTTAAAAGCTGCTGAAACAATGACTGCTTTATTAAAATGAAATTAAGAATTGCTGGCTGTGTGCAGCATCCTGCCTGCTTTTGGTGGAGCTGTTCTGCTGGAACAACAAATTGATTCAGCAAATGCTTTGACCGTGTGTTTGTGTTGCTGTCAGCACGGTCAGGTTTATTTAGTACATGTTAATTGCAGCCAGGTTCAGTGCCCTGGTGACCTTTCCAGCTATACTGAATCATGTGCTGTGTCTGCATCCCCGTCTCTGTCTGCTGGTGGATGTAACTCCACACGCTGGAGAAAGCTTGGAGGAAGTGGTGCTGGAGGGGTCACATCAGACGCTTCAAACAGGAGGAAAGCAAATGCTCCTGAACAACAAAGGTGTGTTTGATCCAGGACTGGGAAAAATACGCTTTAAAATCGAGCCTTCCTTAGATTTCTGCCTCACCTCTGGCTCAGGTAATCTTAATACAGATGAAATCTGAGAAGCCCTCAGGTGGAATAGTGTCATAGATGGTATTTTGTACTTGGGGTGTTTGCCAGAAGTCCTTTTCTAAACTGTAATACCAGAACCGAGCTGTTAATTTTGGAGTAATAACTGCTAGTGCTGGGTGTGCTCACCTATTGTGTTTGGAACTGCCCTCGATGCTGTATTTAAAATATAAATAAAGTTGTTTTAAGCATCATTAAAATTATAGAAGCAACTGTGTCAGGTCTGAGTATCCCTCCTTGCTCTGTGTGGCGCAGGAAGGGGGAACCCTTTTGATCATCTCAGTAATCAGCCTCCAGTAATTCTCTGAAGCCCAGCTCAGCAACCAGGCTCATATTAATTCCATCTCCTGAAAACAGCTCAGTTATTTGAGAGCCACCTCCACAGCTCTCAGATACATTTATTTCTCATGGTGTCTTGGTGCTTTAACCGTAGGCTCGTTCTGTGTCTTGGAATTAGTAAAACTAAGAGTGTTTCCAACCTAATTCTGCACGTAAAAGAAGGGGGGGTGTCATTCATCCACATTCTCCTTTCGTAGCAGCTTTTTGGGTTCCCAAAAAAAGGGGACCAGGTGCTCTGGAGAGAGCTCCCTGCAGAAAACATCCTGGCACCAGCCCCGCCAAATCTCTTCCAGTTTGGATCTGCAGTCAACATCGAGCAGAGCAGCACTGGGGATGCTCAAAGCACCAATTATTTTACCCAAAAAGGGGATCCATGCGTGAGGAGCTTTCATTTTGAGCCTGCCGTGACCGTGAATATGTTGTGTGGTGTTTGTGCAGCGAGCTGAGGATTTCTCTTGGAGTGTTGAGGTCAGTCCCCAGTACTTTGGTGGGATCAAGGACTGATTTAGAGCAGCAAATCAAGTGGCCAAATGTTCCTGAGCTTTGGGCAGGGAGGAAGTGGCTGCCTTTAAAAGCTCTTCTTCCTCGGCCCCTGAGTGAGCAGAAATCCTCATTTGCACATCCTTTGAGCATAACTCTTTCATATTTCACCGTTGCAGCAATCACCTCTGTAAACAACCATTCCTCATACAGCAGGCAAATATTTACATGTCATTTTCTTGCAGGCAGACCTAAGATTTGCATTTCAAGGGGTTTTTTTCCTCCTCATCCCTGAAAGGTTATTTCTGTCAGGCTAGAACCAGTGGATGAGTGGAGTGCTTCTGAATCCCACCTTTTCAGTGGATGTCTGTTGTTCAAATCCCACTTTTTCAGTGGATGTCTGTTGTGCAGAGCCTGACAGTAACTGGGAAGAAAGTCTCTGCAGGCCATATATCTGAGCAAATAAATAATGACAACCATTAGCACAATTTATGTATCAGAAAAAGTCTCTCTTTTAATTGTGGAAAGCAAGAAATATTTATGAAAAGCCTTCCTTCAAAGGATCAAGGAAATTTTTACTTCTGCCTTCACTTGAGTGTGTGTTTGCCTTGTTACTTCTGCTCTGTGGCTTTGGCAGTCTCGTGTGATTTTTTTTTTCCTTTTTCCATCTAAAAGGTCTTGTCTGAAGTGTGTGTGTGTGTGTGTCTCCTTTTCATCTGCTGCTGCTTTCCTAGGCAGCACTGAAGTTTCTCCAAGGGACTTTTTGCAGATGATTTAAAATTTGTCATTTATGCAATGTTGCAGAGGAAGAGGATGCTGAGGAGGTGCCAGAATTTCAGGTGTCTGGGAAAATTGGAGCAAAGAAGCAGAGGAAATTAGAGGAGAAGCAAGCCAGGAAAGCACAGAGAGAGGTGAGTATTTCCTGCCACGTACTGAGCAGAGCCTGAACAGCTCAGCAGAGAACTGGGGATGAGACAGCCCAGAAGGGCAAAGGCAGTGTCATCACTAAATGGTTGTTTTATTTTTAAAATGTAAATTCAGCTTTTGCTGGCCCAAGAGGGCCGTGGAAAACAGTGTCTCATTTTCTTTCCATTCAGTCTTGGGGAGAAGAGAGGAGTTAAACTCTTGAATGCTCTTTCTTGGATGTTTCCAAGCTTAATGTCAGCACTGTCTCTCCTTGAAAATACCCTCAGACCCCCGTGGTGTTGTGCTGACACCCTGGGCACTTGTGAGGAGTGGTTCAGGTGCTCTCAGAGTGCAAGAACTTGGTTTGGTTTTCTCCGTGGTTAGCCATATTTATTGTTTTTACAGGCTGGGGGAGATGAAAAGCTTTTTTGCTGTTCATTCCAGGGAAGCAAGAGGCTTTTCAGCCTCCTGAGCTGTGCCTGTGGAAGGCAGCACTTTGTGCATTTCCCTTGGAGTCGTTCTATAAATTTTTTTTTTTTGCAGACTTTGTATTGTTCTCTATGAACATTTTTAAAGCTTGTGAAATCCCAAGTTGGGAATTTTAGTGTCACCTGAGGTTTAAATGCAGTGTAGTAGATGGAGCAGTTGGTAATAAACTTAATTATTGGTTATATATAAACTTCCATTATGAATCTTTCCTCACTCACTCAATCTCACGAATCTTTTCTCACTCAATGCTTTCATCATTTTGTTGTTACTTTCCATATTCATTGTATTTAATTCTCTTTTTTTGTGTGTGTGTGTGGAAAATCTGAGCAAAGTTGAATGAAGTTGGATAAGCATCAGTTGGTGGAGTGAGGAATCTTCTGTTTCATTTTAAAACATGCTGATTTTTATTTTCCCATGTAGACAGATAAATTCCTTGGATGGAGCTTTTTCTCTGAAACACTCAAATCCTCCACTGATATCTTTTCTGCTTGTCCTCTTAATATATTTTCAAATTTAAGTATCCTGAAGAGCCTGAAAAAAAAATCTTTAAAAAATACACCAAACACCAATTTTATTTTTCCCTCATTTTGCAACAACCTCTTTGGCTTAAAAACAAAAATTAAATTATTTCAAGAGACCATTGCAGCTTTTTCTGTAAGAGATTCTGCCCAGGTTAATGATACATTTGAATGCACTTATTTTTACAGTTTGCATTCCAAATCCTCTTTTTTTTTCTTCCTTAGGGTCCATTCTAACTAAACTTTAAATGAGGAGAAATAGAATCCCATGACACAACATTGCTTAATATCACTGTAGTAATAAGCTCATAAGCACATTCAAAATTAAACTGAGATACAGATAAAACAAGTGAGGAGGGTAATTTCTAAATTTACCACGAGGTTGAGTGTGCTGAAGGGGAGGGGAAGGGAAATGATAATGACTTTTTATTTTTCTTCTTTCTGGTGTTTCTTTCTGAGCAGGCATCTAAAAGGTGGTAAGAAACTCATGGTATCAGGATATGAAATTTAAAAATGTGTATTAAAAAAGAGTAAGGCTTGGCTTGCATAATGTTTATTTTAGGCTGAAGAAGCAGAGAGAGAAGAACGGAGAAAGCTCGAGTCCAAAAGAGAGGAGGAGAGGCGGAAAGAAGAGGAGAGAATTCGTCTGGAGGAGGAACGACAGGTGGGAAAAATTGTATTTATGCATGGAAATACTGAGCCAGGTTTGGTTTTGGGGATTGTTTCTGGGGAAGTTCTGTGACCAGGGACCTGCAGGGACCACAGGGGCTGTCCTGCTCCAACCACATCCAGGATTTGGACCTCAGGACTTTGACCAGCTCAGCTCTGAGTGTCTCCTAAGGATGGGGATTTCACAACTTCCCCTGTTCCCTTCGAGCTGCCAGCTGGAACCAGCAGGGCAGAAAGTGAAAGGCAGCAGCAACTGAATTTGCAAGCGTTGTGTGAAATGGTATGATTTCATTCTAATTCTGTGTATTTGCATGTGCTTCCCAATTAAAGATTGCTAAGCCGTGCATACGTTAGCAGGAGTGACCCAGAAAAACAGGTACTGCTCAGTTGAAATGCTTTTGTTGAATACTTTTCATTCATGAGGGAGGAAAACTCGAGTCCAGAGCTGCTTTTTGTGCTCGGGCCATCAGTGCTGCTGGCTGAGAGCTTCGTGCTCTGCTGCTGCTGCAAGTTGTGTGGTGCCTTTGCTCCTGGAGGAAAGGACAGAGGTGTTCTGCACAGTCCTGAGATGAAAAATTGCAGCCTCCAGCTCTGACTGGGAATTTTTTTGGATTTTTTGGAAATTTGTGTCTCTGCTTTGTAGGGAGCAGATTTATTTTAATTTGCTCCAAGTGCAGGTTGTGTAAGTGGGGTATTTTAAATTTTAAATATTATATTTTAAATATTTTAAAACTTATTTTAAAAAAGGAAAAGACAGTTTTTCCTTTCCTCCGTCGAGGGCATGAAGGCAGGATAAAGCAATTTAAAAATATAATCCATACATTACACATTCAGATTGTATCCACGAGATCTTTATGTGAATGTCCATTTTTCTCTGGGTTTATCCCCCTCAAATCCTTTTCCTTCTGATCTCTCAGTTCCTTTCCATCAGTAGAAGTCTCGAATTTCAGAAAAATCAGGATATGTACAATAGTCTGAGACTTTGCAAAGCAGCTTGACCAAACTTCCAGGTTCCCAATAATTCCACAACTTCCCTTCCAAGAGAGATGTACAGATTTATTCTTTGAATATTTTCCTAAAGTTCTGAGAATTTCATAGTCTTGAAACCCTGAATAATGAGCTGAAATGACACCGGTGCTTCAGGGGAATTGTGACACACTGGCTGGACACTGACATTAAGTGACACTGGAACTTCCAGTCTCTTGCAGAGTGGCAGCCAGCACAGCTCAGCAGGTGAATTTCTAAACAAATTCCACCTGAGCTGGGCCAACCTGCTCCGAGGAATCTTCAGCACAGGACTGAGATGTTCTCCTGGGATTTGACCTGGCCTTTAGCAATTCAGCTGGATCAACTCAGGCACAGTTGAAAAGTCGAGTTGAAAATAAAGCTGAAATTCTAACCAGAGGTCTCTTCACACAGAAATACTTATTTACCTTCTTTTAATTTTGTTTCTGTTCAGCTGGGGCTGTGTAATTTATTTTGGGTTGAATGAGGAGACTCTTATTTGTTTCTGTTTTAATTTGCAGTATTCCTGGTAAAGACTGCATTCTACAGCACTTCTATTCCATGAGGCTTGGGCAAAAAGAGGAATACAAACTGAGGCTCTGATTTTATTTTTTTATTTATTTATAATTTTTGTGCACAACAATCCACAGAGTACTTCCTAAAACTTGGAAAATTGCTTAAATGCCTGAATCCAGCTTGATGGTTGCTTTAGCCAGTACCTTCCTCAGCTACTTAAATCCTGTAATTTTAAGCTATTTTAATTTGGTTTAATTATTTGTTTTCCCAGTATTTATCAGGACAGCAAGCCCACCCACCAGGCTACATCAGGAACATCTTTCTGCATCTCAGAGGAAAGTGCTTTCAATATTTAATTTTTCTGCTTGTGTCTAAGTTGATAATCCAGTGACTGCTGAACATTTGGAGCGTGGATCAAAGTCAGCATGTCTGACAATATTTAACGTCTGTGCTCAGCTGTTTTCTAGTAATTTTAAATCTGTCTTCATGGAGCCTTTAGCAGGAAACAGAACAATTGAAGAGCTGTCCATGTTTAAGTTCAGTTCCTGCAGCAGCACAGGGAGTGCGATAACAACAAACCTTCAGTGATTCAGCCTTGACAGGGGGATGGGAAGGGAAACAAATCGAGTGGATATTTGATTGCTGTGCCTGTAAGCTGAGCCTGTCCTTAGGCTCAGAACATCTTCTCTTTCCAATCTTGTTACAGACTGATGGTGTGAGGGAAAAGGCACAGCCTCTGTGAGCAGTGGGGGGATCACTGGGTTTATGGAACACATCGGATAAAATGTCATTTATTTTCCTCTAGAGGAGGAATTCTTCATTGCCACAAATAATGTCTTGTCACCTTGTGGACTGCACATGTGATGATACCATCCTCCCATCGAAGTTAGGAGGTGGAAAGGCAGAATTCTGAAAGGTAACTCAAGTAGTGGCTGATAGTCAGGAGACAAAAACCAGAGGGGAGCTGGTTTTTTTTAGAGGCATTTCGGTCACTGACATTGCTGTAAGTTTATATAATCCCACAAGGCACGAAAAATTCAGAGTTTATCACTGAAGTTTGCCTGAGAAATGTTGCAGTTGTCAGATATCTCATTTTCCCCCTTCCTTTCCCAGTACATCAGAGTATTTCTGCAGGTACACTGACAGTGGCAAGTCCCCAAACAAGCACAGCCAGCTTTGGTTGCTAAATTCCACTTGAACCTTTTTTTTTTTCAGTCTCTCTCCCAAGAAGTGCTACCACAATTGTGCTGACAGGTGGGAACACTATCTTGAGGGAGTTACAGGGGCTAAAATCTTGCCTAGTCTTGAGAAAAATACCTTCTGCTTCTATTTCAATATATTTGTGTGCACTTATAAATAAAATGTGGTTGCCCCTTGGCTTGAGTGTTGCAAACCAGATCATGTATTTTTAAATTCAAGTTTCCTTTCCAGTGTTCTGCTGAGCTGATTGGCTGCAGGCCTGAGGAAGCTCCTTTATAATTGGCATTTGCTTCAGCTCTGCTTTACCCTGGGGATTTCCCTTTCACTCTTGGAGTTTTTTGGTGGTGAGCTGGTTTACCAGCCAACACCTTATCAATGAGAGTGAACTTCCTCTGATGTTGCAAAGCAGAGTCTTCAGACAAAACCTTGCAGATTGCTCACATAAAAAGCTCTTTTTTCCTTTGCCTGTGCACAGAGATTTTGGTAAATTTGCATTTAAGTGCTTAAATAAAAGTGGTCTGGATCTTCAGAGCTCTAGAAATGGGGCTCAGCCGTGATCACAGGCATCCTCCAGAAGGTTTGACCCTAAAGTTTTGACTCTTTGATACTTGATCACATAAGAAGAGGCACCAAGTTTTAGTTGTTTTATTATGTGAACATCAAGGTTCGTGTGTTTCTCAGCGGAGCTCTTCATTAACTGTTGGATATTTATATCCATTTTTCCTACATAAACAGTGCATTTCTGGAGGCTGATGGAGAACCACTCCATCACTTCAGTTTAAGCATCAGTTTTCAAGTGTGTAGACTTCCCTCAAAATTAATTTCTCCTGAGGGAGTACAAGTTGAAAAGCTTGCGAAAAACCCTCATTCTCCTCTGATTTTGAGGGGATAAGGACACTTATTCTGTCTGAGCAGTGAGGGGGGCAGAAATCCTACAGATCCGTCTGCTCTGTGCCAAATTATTCACTGCAAAGTCCCTTTTGGCTTCCTGCAGAACCTGCGCCGACAGTGCAAAAACTGGATGCTGTACAAGGAGGGTTTCTTTGGTCCGTGACCCTCAGAACGTTCAGGATGCTCTTCCTCATCCTAAAAATTAGAGAAACAACCACAAACAAAGGAATGACAGGGAGCAGGTGGTGGCTGAAGGGTGCCCAGTGTTTGCTCTGCCTTCCTCACTACCAGTGAGGTTTTTTCTGCCCAAGCAGCACCCCAGAACTCCTGAGGAATCTGTGATCCCAAAAATCAAGGTGTGCCTCCAGCTGTAAGCCTGAGAGAGTTTTCAGGCTGCTGTGGGTTTCACCTGGTAAAAGGTTGGGCTCTTGTGCAGTTGGCACAGGGAATGTGTTTGGAAATAATCCCTGGGATCAAGGTGAGAGGCAAACAGAGGGTGGTGATCTGAAAGGAGCCTCACGGCACATCCAGGTCCTTGGTGGGCAGGGGGGACTGGGTGAGAAAAAGAACAGAGGGGACAAAGGTTTGAGTGACTCATTTATTTATTTATTTATTTGTTCAATAAAAATGTTGTCAGAGTGGGATAGTTTGGTCTTCATGTGCAGTGGAATAAACTAATCAAAAAGAAAAGCTTACACTGTTCAAGCCCCCAGTCTGGGTAACATTTAGGTGGGTGAGGAGAGAGGCAAACCTGCTTCAAAAAGAACCAAAAAATAAAAGCAGGCAGCTGAAGATGAGCATCTGCAGTTACCAGATTTCCATCTGCTGGGATTTCCCCAGCACCCCACCCGTGGCTGGGGGGTGGCCCAGCTGCTCTCTGCTGCGAGCCACGAGCTCAGAAGGAACCTGAGTGCCAGAGATGCGGGGTTTGAAAGGTGGGTTTGAGCCCAGTGCCCTCTGTGTGAGTGGCACGAAATCCTGGGCTCAGTTGTGTGAGGAGACCCCGAGGGGCTGTTTCCGTGCCTGGGTTATTTGTATGGACACACCGGGTTTCGTGGGAATGCTGCTGCCTCAGTTTGACCCTGCAGCTCCCACGCAGCTGCTCCGTGAGCACGTGAGAGAAGAGACATGGTAGAACAAAAAAGCTGGGAATAAATATTCCCAGACATCCTGACCGTGCCAGGGTTCCCCTGCTCAGCCTCCACGTTGCTTCTCCCTGGGCACTTGTGCAAAAAGGCATCTCTCCTCTTGCTCTGAACCAAGCTACAGTTGGGATAAATCCTTTTTTTTTTCCTACAGATTGAATCATAGGTGAATTTAGGTTGTAAAGCATGTGAGGCTCCGCATGAATTTTTAATTTTTAGATGAAAAAAGCAGCTGGAAATACTTAATGTGATGGAGGGAGCTATAACCACCAGGCAGCTTTGAGGGCTGACACACTTCAGCTACCAAAGCAATGGCTCAGAGCACCTGGAAATGCTCTGCTGATCAGAATTTAGCATCTGGAAAACAAACTCCTGTTGGCAAAAGAGGGGCTGGTAGCTGAGTGCTTTGTCAGTCTCACAGCAGAGCTGCTTTTCTGCATGTGTTGGGAGTGGAAGTGCTGATAGGAGCGTGCTGGGATGCTTCCAAAAAAATGCAAGGTGCTGTTTTTCAGGTAGGGAAGGAGCACAGGAAGGAGCTTTGCTCATTTGTGAGACCTTCCAGAAGCAGGAAAATGTATTTTAGTTATTGTTGCTCTCAGTTACGAATGGGACACTGTCTTCTGATCTTTTCTTTTTTTGCAGAACCATCTAGAAGTTATTTACCAAAGCAATTTTGAGGCTTTGTGATTGTTTTTTTTCCCCCTCATTTCAAATCCTGCTGAATTACAACCTCTCTAATAGACCAGAGGAAGAACATTATTCTTGTCTTTCCAGGATCAAGATTAAATTTAATGCACTTACAAGAAAAGAACAATTGCTGTTGCTTCCAAATGAAATATGGTTGTGTTGTTCTTGGCATCTGAAGTGCATATAAGGAAAAAAATCTGCTGTTGGATTAATTGTTGTGGTGATGAATGACCCAAAAATGATCTTGTTTTGTCTCAAGAGCTTCCTCAGATCTGTAGATTTTTCATGAGATAGCAGTTTGAAAAATGGATTTGGCTTTGCAGATACACTAAGATCCTTTCAGTCCTGTTTTTCTCATTCTTGGATGTTGGCAGGATTCTTTCTCCTGACTTTCTGGGAATTTGATGAGACAAAACTCATACCAAATACTCTTTCTCTTTGTTTTTTATCAAAGGCCAACTCGCCCATCCTCATCTCTGGTGCCTTGCTGGTTTTGGCCTTACGTGGCATCTTTTATAATGTGGATATATTCTCTATATACTGAATGACCTGTTCCTGTCTCTCCCTGTTTTAATGGAACAAATATTTACATTCCAGCTATTGAAGGAAGCAATTACCATATGAATGTCAAAGATGTAGCATTTAGAAATCAATATCATTGTTCTTTAAAAGATCAGTTCCTCTGCTAATGGTAGAGGAATGTCCTGGGATTGTCACTGAAATTCGAAGAACTCCTCTGTTTGTTTCAGTCAGCCTCTGGAATGTGATGGAGCCAGAGGCCAGATCCTTTTGGAATCTCTTTGTAGCAGGTGCTGCACAAACATAAATTCCTCTGTGGGACGAACTGTCCTGTAAGGAAACATTTTTGTTCTGTGTGAGCCATGGAATCTTTTAGATTGGAAAAGGCCTCTGAGATCATCAAGTCCAGCCTTCAAAGTTAGTCCAACCTTCTCTTGGAGAAGAGCAAAACAAATTTTAAATGAAAATAACAGAAAGCTGCAAATTTAGGAGTTCCCAGTAAAAACCTGTTCTTATTTGAAACATTTTCTGAGTAATCTGTCACGTTCCCAAACCTTTAATCACCGTTTTGCTTTGTGAAGGTGTGAATTCTACAGAACCAGGCACCACCACGTCACTGATGCTGGGCTTGGAGTTTTGTGGGTCAGCTTTGTTGTGGGCTTTAAGGCTTTAATACTTAATTCAGGGTAGGCCATGAAGTTTTTTTATTGCAGATAACTAAGGTCAAAGCCTGAAGCTTTTGTTTAACAACCAAATATTTTAAAAACCTTTTTGTTAATACAATCATGCCTCACCTCCTGTGCCTAAAACACCTTATACAGTCCTTTACATTCCATGGAGGCACAGTTTGCTGGAAGGAAGTTTTCACAAAAAAGAGATTTTCCTTGAAAACTTGATTTTGCTTGAAACTTTTACAGGCTGGCTTTTTCTCTCCACCAGTGTAACTGCACTGTTCCTTGTGAGCACTCCCAATGTCCTGTAGTGGCAGAGCAGAACTGGGGCCAGTGACCAAAAATGTTGCATCAAAGTGCAGGGAAGGGCAGGGACTTCCTGTCAGAAGCAGCAGATTCATGCAAATGAAGCAGGCAGGTCGCTATTTAAGAGTGGTTTTCTGCCCTCTGTCAGCTCTGGTAGGAACCAGCCCTGGTGTGGAAGGCAGCACTGGGGTGTGAGATGGTCACTGCCTCGGGGGTGGCTTCTGAAACTGGTTGTGCCATCAAGAAACAACTTAGACTCGTCTTAAAAACTTTTTATGTGCTGGCTGCAGATAAAGAAGATGCTGCCTCGCTTAAAACCTGGCTTGGGAAAGAGCAAACTGACCACTTGTCATCTTTTCTGTCCAGGAAGAGGAGAAAAGGAAGGCAAAGGAAGAAGAGGAGAAGAGGGAGTATGAAGAGTACCTGAAGCTGAAGGAGAGTTTTGTAGTTGAAGAGGAAGGGGTTGAAGAATCAATGACAGAGGAGCAGGTACGTGAGGCTGGTTCTGCAGTTCCCCTTCTCTTGTTAGACTTGCTGCATTCTGTCTCCTGTGAAATAGACTTAGAAAGGAGTCAGCCAAAGGTTTTTGCTTGTGAAAGCTAAATTGTGTCTGTGGCACAGGTTAACCCTGGAAAATTTCCTGCGGAATGCTGCAGTTCCTCATACCAGACTCCTACGGGTTATTTTAGAGTTCTGAGGGAAGTTTTCTCTTGCTGGAAATGAGTTCTGTCCTCCCCGTGTATAAGAACTGAAATAAAACTCATTCTGGAATTCAGATAATCTCTCACTGTCATCAGCTCTGCCTTACCCACAGAGACTGAGCCAGCAAAGCTGAATTTGAAGTTTGAAAGTGCCCACAGACCTTGGGGGCAATTGCTTTGGTTTGGGTTTATTTTCTACACCAAGAGAGCTGCTGTGAAATCAAATTAAAAACCGAGCTCTTGTCTCAAAAGGCTTCTGATGAGGGAATTCTCAGGACAAACCCATTCTGCTGCTCCTGTGGCTGCCTGCAGAGCTGCTGGGGGTGGTGGTTGAAATGTGATACTTGATATAAAATCACAGCAAACCTGAAGAAGTTTTGCTGTTGTGGGAGGCAGAGTTCTTGTTTTGTCTGCTGAAAACCTGTTAGACACAATTTATTTGCTATCACATCCTGGAATTGCACTTGGATTGTAGCTGCCAATTTGAGCTGTCCAGAGCATTTCTTGGGAAGGATTTCTTTCAGGGCCACGTGTGCATTTGCTCCGCAGCTGAAGAGAGTCTGGAATTAAATGGATTTGCTTTAGTGTGACTGAGAGTGGCTTTGAGCACAGCAGATTGTGCCTAATGTCAGGCAGCATTGACTCACTACAAGTTCTCACTATGGACCCCTTCCCATCAAGAAAAATTCCTTCATCACACCAGGATTAACACCAAGAGAAGTTCTGTCTGCTCATGGGGAATGCCCTGAGATGCAGTGAACAGCAAAATGCACACTTTTATTGACAGTTCCTTCAAAAATCTGTACCTGTCCTGTTAGGAGATGAGCTTATCCCTAAATATTGATGTGTTCTGCTTCAAACACCCATTAAAGCTGGAATGTGTTGATTGTCCACGTTCCTACAGCTGCCTGTCAAGGAGAAAATAATCTTTCTATATGTCAGAACAGAGAAGGGTGTTCCTCACCTGAAAGAGCTTGGCAGGCAGTTGATGGTGCCTGGATCTCAACCTGAGATAACTTTTGTAGGGGTGGGGAGTTAGAACTTGGATTGCAGGTGGTTTAAAAGTCATATTCAGAAATAATAACAGGTACAGAGTTAACTTGGAGACAGCAGAAATGAGAAAGAAATTCATTAAATAGCCACCCTGGCCTCGTGGTGGCTGAAGTACTGAAGCATTTCAGTATCCTGTTAGAAAAGCTGACTCTGCCTTGTGTTGTTGGGGCTGCTGTGCCAAAACTCTGTGCTGAAAATCAAGCTCCTGAGTCCAGAGCTCACCAGTTAATTAAGGCTGATTGACTTCCAGGGTTGCAGAGTAACCTGCTCTCCTGTTAACCTCGATGCACATTGTTTGCATTGCCTCTGAGATGGAGCTGCTCCCGTTCATGCACTGGATTTCAGGTGCATGGCTTTGAAATGCGTGAGCCTCCACGGGTGTTGTGCAGCTGTGCTGCCCTTGGCCATGTGCAGGAGCTGGGTCCTGAGTCACTCTGGGTTTTCCTCTGCACAAAATGTCCTCGGTGTATGGCTTAAAAATGCTCAAACTCACCCAGACGTGGTTATTTCAGGGTATATATGATGGGAAGAATAAAAGAATTCATCACATCCTTTCAGAAAACACTTTAATTGTACCTGAGCCACATTCTGTCTCAGAAAATACCTGTCAGAAACCCCTTGCTAAGATTCAGTCTAGATTATTTTTCTTCCCACTTCAGTATCTCAGTGTGTGCACTTAAAGCTTAGGAATTATGCAATCTAAACACTTTTATAAAATTTGTACTCAGCAAGTTTTTGATGTGTTTAATGCTCATGAATTTAAAATAACAATTGTTTTCCTTGCTGTCTCCAGTCTCGCAGCTTTCTGATGGAATTCCTGGAATATGTTAAGGTAACGTGCCTTTGGTTTTTCTCCTTAGATGATGTAAAATACCTTTTGTCAGAGAGGGACATCTTTACTTCCTCTTTCATTTACTTAAATATCCAACAAGTAACAAAAGCGATACCTTCAATAAGAGTTATTTACTGAACCAGCACGAGCACATCCATCGTTGCTAAAATAGTTTAATTCCAGCTGGGTCTTGGCTTTTGGGGCAGGATGTGGCTCTTGCCCTGAGGTACAAAGACAGGCCTGGTGGATCTCCCTCAGAGTTTATGGAAGCAATTTTTGCTGTGGATTGGGATTTGGGACATTCAGGCTTTTTCATTCGTGAGCATCAGCCACTGATTTTGAAAAACTCTCTCTCCTTGTGAGCTCAGCAGGAAGGAGATTTGCTGTACCAGGAGGGTGTTTTTGGGCCTCCACCACTGGCACTGGAAACCCCAGTCCCAGCTTCTCCTGTGATTCCTTCGCGTTTTTCTATCCCTGCAGTTTGCAATGTTGTCTCACTGTTCGGCAGGGCAGTTTAAGAAGCAGCTCCCTTGTTTTAACCAGGGTGTGTCAGTCTCCCTTTCATCCCATTGTGTGGCTGGGTATTTAAAACCTGGGCTGCGTTCATGAGGATTTATTTGTGCTTTTGATCTGTGAGGACAAATGCTCTCCACTATTGCTATATCAAAGGTCAGATGCGTTTTTCTCCTCTCACTCCAACGGTGTCATGCAAATCTTTTTTCCTAATGAATCCCTTTCTTCCTTTACTGGAATCTGAACTCTCAGGATGTGTGAGGTGTGTGAAAGGCTTCTCTAGCAAGCAAATCACTTGGATACTTAGTGAGCTCCTAATCACTTTGTATTCCAAAATCTGACGCTTTGGGCCGGTTTGGCATGTCCATTATCCCAGCAAAACCCTGGACTTCCAGCAGATTTATCTCCTGGACTTCGAGATTTGCCTCATGGATAACTCTCCTGAGGGAATCCTTTGGAGTGATAGCCAGGCAGTTCTGGACAAGAGCTCTCCAAAGCTCTGCTGAGCTCTGCTGGGCTGATCTCTGCCTCTCTTTTACCTCTGTAGGTAAAAAAGGAGATTCCAGTGTCCCTTCCACAAACACTGGGATTTTTCCAAGGCGTGGCACAACCGGGGCAGACTCTGCCCATTGCCCCGGGGGTTGTGGTGGATGGACCAGATTAGTCACAAACTCCCAGCTCAGTGTTTCAGCACTAAGTTTTGTATCAGTCACTTCATCTTGACGTCAGAGAAATTAAACTTGGGCTGGAAACCGAAGTCTGAGTATTTGACACCTGGTTTCCTCTGCAGAGCCGAGCTGCAGAACTGGGGCATCGCTTTCTTTCGCAAGTTTTAAGTATTTTTCTTTAATCTTGAAAGTGTGCTTAATGTATAGATTATGGATTGCCCTCATCTTCTGTTCTGTTCACGGAAACCATTGACAGTAAGCAGTGCTGAGCTGCTCATAGCTGTCTGAAAAACGTATAAATTAAGAGTAATTGGCGTTTTTTAAAAAATAAAATTGAATTTAGCTCTTCTGTTGAATAATTTCTTACGCTGGTATCGTTGACTGGAGATAGCTCACCCCGTGCTTCATTCTAAGGGTGCTGGAAGTTAAATGCAGCCTCTTGCTCTGTTTCATCCCTTGCTGAGGACAGCATCACCCCTAAAATGAAACGAATTCAGGGAAATGTGGACATGTTTATGTTGCTGAAGGGAAGTTAAGCCTGTCTCTAGAACATGATGCATCTGGAGAAGTGTTTTATTCCCTCGGGACCTCACATTGGTGTATTCCAGAGTGTGTGAGGGGTGCATCCTAATCCCGCCCCACTCCCTCGGGCCCTCATTCCCAACAAGATCTGTCTTGGGAAGCTTCCACTAAACTTGGTCATTGAGGGGGAATACCTCTAAGTGAAGGTTTAAGTCCTGTTTTTCTTGTTCACGTGGCTTTGCACCAACCCAACCCCCCCCCAGTCCCTTTAAAAGAAGATGTGACGAATGTTGGCAGGTCCCAGCTCTGAGAACTGAATTCCATGGACTGGTTCCAGTTCCATGTGTTCAGTCCATGGTATTCAGTTCTCTAGCTTGGCTGCATCGAACTTCACAACTCCTAAATCTGTGTGTGGCTGTTTTTTTGGTCTGATTTTATTAATGAAAGAGATTAATCTATTTCAGCCTCTCTTTATTTCTTCAGTGTCCTTCCAGTGTGCTCTCAAGACCAGAACCCAAGGACTTTATTGTTTGAAGTATTTAATTTGTTCATGGAGGTGCAGCTCCTGTGGCTGTACATACATGGATTTTAGGAATGTAATCCTGAATATTAACTGAGCTTTCCAACAATTTTGTCTTTTCCAAGCTCCTTACAAACACTGCATCCTTCTGCAACTAAACAGATGAGTCCCTAAAACTTTGGCAGAGAGGAAAACAGGAACCAAGTAGCTCCAGACAAGCACTGCAGGTGTTTTCTCTGGAGCTACAGAGAAGCACAAAACCAGAAGTGAGCAGTGGTGGCTGTGCCCTGACTGAGAAAAGCTGCAGGAAGAATCTGTCAAAAGCAAAATGACAATTTGCAGTTCCAACACTGACAATTTTAATAAGGTGTTGGCTTGCTTAGGAAGATTATTGTGGCATTAATACACATGACATCAGTAAAACAGACTAAAGCACTTAATGCTGCCAGTCTTGCCTGGGTTTTATGTAAGTGCTGATACACACCAGTGATCATTTTCAAAGGTGCTTTGAAACATCCCTCAAAGGGAAAACGGGATCTTGATAAAACACTGGAAATTAAAGGTAGCAGCTGAGAAACTCAGGAGGTGGGGGAACAGAGCTGTGGCTGTTCCTTGTGCTCATCCTAATGTGAGGAAAAGTCCAGGATCAGCGCTGGCAGATGTGTTTGAGTCCTGCCCTGAGTGGGTCAGAGCACTCAGTCTTTCCACAGAGCTCACTGCTTTAGGTAGCTTGAGAGCTTTTCATCAGAGGAAAGTGCTTACTAGGAAAAGTTACTTACAGGGACAGGTTCTGCTTTGTCTGGTTAATGCATTTTTTATTTGAGTGGGGAAAAAAAAAAATCCCAGCTTTCTCATCCATCAGCTTAACTTTTGTTTGTTTCCATAGAAAACAAAGGTTATCCAGCTGGAGGACTTGGCTTCACATCTGGGTTTAAGGACACAGGTAAACACTGACTTCTTTTGGGGTGGAAGTACTAATTTTTGCTGGGCCCCTGCCTCCCTCTTAAAACAGAACTCCATTTAAATGTGCAGTGGGTTACTTAAAGGAATTTATCTGGTTAAAATCTAAGTTATAATTTCCTTCTGCAGTCATATAAGGACAAGAAAAAGAGAGAGGTAGAACTGTGGAAACCAATCCTTAAGGTGCAGTGGAACTGCATGCTTGGAGTAACTGTAGAGTAAACCCAGCCATAAATTCAGCAAGTTGTTGCTTTGGGTTGGTAGGAGAGGTTTGCTCCTAAAAGGAGCAGGAAAAGGTACAAAAAATGTGGAATTTTTGAGGAAGAACATTGGAGAAGGACCTCAGTGTGCTTCATGGAACTTCATGGCACTGCACAGCCTTTCCATGGGAAGATTCCTATAACCCCCTGCTCCTTGAAACAGCCACGTAATGGCAATAAAAGTCTCTTTTAAGGGATAGGGAATGTAATTTGAACATCCCAAAGTGAAAAAAAAAAAATCATCCCTCTAAGACCAAAGGGCTGATTGCATCTCTGTGTGGGAGTACTGAATTCCTTAACCCTGAGGGATTTCAGTGTAAACCTCTGTAGTTTATCTGAACATGTGAAATGTTTCTTGCTTCCCTTTTGATCAGTCTGTTACTCCTTTTTCTCTTCTGCACAGGATGCAATTAACAGAATCCAGGACCTGATGGCAGATGGCACCCTGACAGGTGACAGCCAAAGCACAAAGGGGATCTTTGTGGAGCTGGTGAAGAGGTGGTGGTGCAGAAAATGCCTTCCCTGTGGCAGAGAGAGAATTTCAGTGTCATTCCTGTTTTAAGGATCTAGTAGGACTTGATAGCTAGATATTTATGTTTTATTTATATTTATGTTTTATTTACCCTGAAGGCCTTTTGGGGTTGCTGAGCAGCCAGCAGCAGACGGGGCCTTCTGAAATCTGAATTTGAGAGGATCACTGGGATGATTTGGGGTGGTTCCAAGCCCGGTGGCTAAAGCCAGGGCTGGATATGGCATGTGGGAGAGGCAAACATCCCAGAGCACTGCAGGATGCTGCAGGTGGTGAAGTGTTTTTCCCAGCCACGTACCCGCCCAGCCCAAGTTGGAATGGCAGCAGAGACTGAGCATGAACAAGGCTGGTTCAGTGCTGGGCAGTCTTGTTCTTCCCAAGGCTGAAGTAGGGGAAGGTGCCAGCACAAACATTTATTGACCTCATCCTGTGCTCGTGGCTGGGGAACAACTTTCTCAGCAAGTACGTGTGGATACCCTTTCAAATGCCCTAAAAGTGCTTGGAATCCAGGGATAAGGATGTGTGCTGTCCTGGCTGGCTGTGGCCCAAAGCCAGGGAGGCTCTGCCTTGGTGTAATACATAAAAAACAGAGTTCTGTTCTCAGTCTGGTTGAAGCAACAGAAATACGGAAACTGAGCTTCATTCCCTGTCAGAGGGGAAGCTGGAAAGGCTGAGCTGGGCCCCACAAGGGCTCCAAGTGCCCTCCTGGACACTCCTGCTCTGCTCTTCTCCACCAGCTGCCTGAGCTGAGAACATGAGCACCAAAAAAAACCAGGGCCAGCAGGATGGGGAAGGGTCTGGAGAGGAATCCACGTGAGGAGCAGCGGGGGGCACTTGGCTTGTTCAGCCTGGAGGAGGCTGAGGTCACACCTCACCGTGGTCTGCAGCTCCTCCTGAGGGGCAGCTCCGATCTCTGGGACACGGACAGGACCCAGGGAACGGCTGGAGCTGGGTCAGGGGAGGTTTAGTTGGATATCAGGGAAAGGTTCTTCCCCCAGGGGGTGCTGGGCACTGCCCAGGCTCCCCAGAGAATGGGCACGGCCCCGAGGCTGCCAGAGCTCCAGGAGCGTTTGGACAGCGCTGCCAGGGATGCCCAGGGTGGGATTGTTGGGGTGTCTGTGCAGGGACAGGAGCTGGATCAGTGATCCTGGTGGGTGCATTCCAGCTCAGGACATTCTGTGATTCCATGAAAACCAGGTACCTGCAGCAGCTGCTGTGGAGCTCCCAGCCAGCTGTGCCCAGTGCACGGAACGTTTTCCTTTGTACAAAATGAGCATTCCCAGGGCCCTGGGCTGCTGGCACAGCCCTGCTCCAGCACCCGGCAGTGGCGAGGAGATAAAAACCTGCCTGGCCTAGATTGGAAGTGCTGCCTCAGCAGCTGGAACGTCCCTTCCCAAAGCAGCGAGCGATGCCTGTTGGGAAGTGAGGGGAGCCCCAGTGCTGACTGCAGGCTCGTGTCTGTGCCCTGCAGGTGTGATTGACGACAGGGGAAAGTTCATCTACATCACTGCGGAGGAGATGGCAGCCGTGGCCCAGTACATCAAGCAGCGAGGCCGAGTCTCCATTGCAGAGCTGGCCCAGGCCAGCAACTCCCTCATCAACCTCCAGCCCGACAGCAGAGCTGTGGCTCCAACCGTGGCCTGAGAAAAACACTGCAGGAGTTTAACCTCTTAATGAATAAACCACGTAATTAAAAGCAAACAAGAACCTCCCCGGTCCGTTCGTGGTGCCTGAAGGTAGGATGCTCTTTTGAAGCATCAGAAAACTCAGAAGTTTTGCTTTTCCTTCTGTTAGAAATGGTGTTAAATAGGAGAGTTGATGGTACAAGAGACTGGCCAGGAACTCAAACACTGATTCACCTGTAGCCCAGGAAGATCAGTAATTTATCCCTCGGCAGCCAGTCTCATGTTGCTGTAAACAAACTTTTTATTGTTTGCACATTCTGATGTCTGTATCAAATAGATTTGGGGTTGATTGCACTCAGGATTCTCCAGGCTTGCTCTGCACTATGGAGCTGTTTAACTTTGTGATGGACACAGCCATAGGTGTGTGGGTTTTGGCTGCTGTACCCTCATTGGAAGGAAAAAAGAAAATACTGTAAGTGTGTCTTTGTTCTTGCTGAAATATGTCCCGAAACTCTGGAATGAATGGTTGCTCTGTTGTTAAAACTTCCAGGGGCTATTTCAGGAAACCTTTGCTGTATAAATATGTTTTCCTTGGTTTCTGTAATATAAAAAGTTTGCTTGCAGACAAGCTGCATCATTTCCCTGGAGCCAAGAGACAGAAACCCCTCCAGGGAAGGGCTAACTCGGCTCATTTATTGTGCAAACCAGTTCTGCTGATACCAACCAGATCCTGGTGATTCATCCTTTGAAGTCAGAGCCAGCTCAGAGTGTCTGAAGGCCTCAGACACCCCCACCCCGTGGCCTCTGTGTTCTGCAGGTTTGGGGATTTTTAAATAAAAACTTCAGGCACTCTGAGTCATGCAATTAATGTTCCAAGTTAATGATTATTAATGTATTAATTGTACGGGTCAGCGTATTTCCTGCATAAGAATATTTATTTTTTAAGTAATTAATTCATTCTCGTTTCTGAAATCAGCAGCATTTATGTGGATAAAGAGTAATTGGAGAGGACAAGAGGTTTTGTCTCTGCCAAACTTAGAGATAACTTGAGCAGGCTAAAAGCCACGTTATCAGTGGGATGAGACAGCAATAAAACAATGGAAGGAAACATTTCCTTTTAATCTCTGCACTGCTGCTGGATGTGAGAGTGCAAGAGACTGGAGTTCCACCAGCACCACGTGTTGGTGTGAAAGATCAGCACGTCCTGAGTGCTGTACAACCACAGCCAGCAACGAGGTTATTTCACATTTGAGGCTTGTAAAGTCTCTCACTTACGGATTTCGTATTAAATTTTTAAAAATATTTGGGTTTGCCATTATTTTTTTTGTTCTGTCTTAAACTACTCTTGTAATAAAATCAGCAATATTGAAAGAATTGCAGGGGTTTGTGGTAGAAATGGGCAGGGACACAGCTGGGGTAAGACATGTGAGCTCTGCCAGCAGCTGCTCTGCTCTCCTGCTCCTCTCCCACCATTTCCATTCCTGCTCTTTTCACCCAGCTGCATCCTCTCATCACTCAGGAAAACTCACTTTTTCTCTCATTTTGGGGTGCTTTGCTGCATGTGAATTGTGAGGCTGGGGACTTACATGAGCCAGGAGAAAATAATGTAGGTAACAAAAAACACGAGTAGGGCTTCTAACTCTGCTGGAAACTCCTGTGGAACAGACTCTGCTGTGCCTTGAGGGAATTGTTCCACTTCTCTGAGTTTCCTGAGTGGCTGCAGGAGGTGAGGACAGGTGGGAGTTGGTGCTCTGACCCTGTGCCTTGGGGAACAGCCACCACTGTTCGACTGCAGCTCAGATTTCCATTAAGGAGCTTTTGGTATTTTGTAGGAATCTCCTTCCGAAGTCCAAGGAGGCAGTTGAAAGTCTGGAACACGTTTGCTTCAGGCCATTTGTTGGGATGGTTTATAAATCAGGCAGTTCAAACCTAAGCTGCTGTTTTAATCTGTGTCTGTGGAAGTGGAGGGGGGGAGAAATTCAGGGCTGTGCCCCCAAAATTACTTCAGTGACTGAATTGAAACCCTCAGTTTCATACACCCCAAAGTGACACCTAACGGGAAGAGAGTTGTTCCCTCCCTGCTGGCACGGAAATAGGGAACACCCCTGGGTGTCCTGGCTGAGCTGGGACTTGTCCCCAATGTCCTGGGTGAGGATGGTGGCTGAGGGTGCTGGGGGAGAGGTGGAACAGTCTGTGGGTACTGGAGTGTTCCTCTTTCCCCACTGTTTAGGTATTAAACTGCCTTTATCTCCCTCCAGCATTCCAGGGCCTAAAGGGGCTCCAGGAGAGCTGGAGAGGGACTGGGGACAAGGGATGGAGGGACAGGACACAGGGAATGGCTTCCCACTGCCAGAGGGCAGGGTTAGATGGGATATTGGGAAGGAATTCCTGGCTGGGAGGCTGGGGAGGCCCTGGCACAGGGTGCCCAGAGAAGCTGTGGCTGCCCCTGGATCCCTGGCAGTGTCCAAGACCAGGCTGGACAGGGCTTGGAGGACCCTGGGATGGTGGGAGCTGTCCCTGCCCATGGCAGGGGGGGGCACTGGATGAGCTTTAAGGTCCCTTCTCACACAGTTCCATCATTCTGTGGTCTCAACCCATGAGTTTTCTCACTTTTACCCCTCAGATTTCCTTGCTCACCCATTCCCTGGGATGAGCCTGTGGCTCTGTGGGGCTCAGCTGCCAGCTGGGGCTAAGCCCTGGCAGCCTGGCACGGTCAGCACCAAATACAAGGCAGGAAAACGGTGGTAAAATGGTAAATACAGTAAAATTCTGGGCAGTAGATTTTGGACTCCTCACTTTGGGATGGTCTATATGCAAATCACTCATCAAAATTAGCCGTGGGCAAGGGCAGCTCCTCCCACTGCCCCGCTTTGCTGGAGGCAGGATGGTGGCGGTATTTTGCTTCCTGCTGCTTTATCCAATCTACTTCCATCAGTTTTTAAAAGGTGGAACATCCCCCTCTTATCTGACTTTCAAAAAACTCCCTATTTTCTGTTAAACTTTGCTGTGCGTTATGCAGCATTTTTTCCATGTTTTCCCTCTGAAATAGCACAGGACTCCCAGGTACTCTGGCGGTACATGGAAGGAATAAAAATAATAATAATAATAATTATGAGCTCATTTGAGTGAGTTTGTCCTAATTTTGCCATTCCACCCAAAGGCAAAGGCCAAAAAAAATGACATTGAAAACCTTGTCTTCAGAACACACAGGGTGAGATCTCATCAAGGAAAACTCCAGCTTCCTCTCTGATGGAAGAATGAAGTCTATGTGAGGTGTTCACAGGTGAAAAAATAAACTTAAAAGCAACAAATGTCACAAGTTTTCATTTTATTTCTTTGTGATAGGAGTTTTTCTACCCATCACCCTCAGGGTCTCTGAGTTTTCCCTGTAACTATGGATACTAGGAACAGATTTGGGGTTTTTTCCCTTGTTTGGGGTTCTGTTCTAATTCATGTTGCATGTTCATCATCTTAGGAAAATGTTAAATATCACAAGATGGCAGTGAATCACAAAGCTGCAATATTCCCCTCTGCACAGGAACAGCCACGTTCTGCATTCACAGATTTCTTTCTTTTTAACCCCAAAAGCAAATCCAGATCATTAATACCAATCTGTGGCTACAGGGATCCCTGCAAACAAAGCTGATACCCAGGGAAATCTTGTGCCTGCAGCACTGCAGGGATGGGACTTTAATTCTTTTCATCTTCTTTGATACAAAAGAAAAAGTAAAACAAAGGAGGGGGGAAATATCTCCTTCCTGCCCTAAAGACAAAAGAATATTTCATGATATCTCTGGAGTCATCAAACGTGACATTTTCTGCCCCTGGGGACAAGGTGGAACAAAAAGTGGCTTCAGCTGCTGCTTGGGCCTGGTTTTGGAGGCTCCTCAGCTGGCCTGGGATAAAACCCCACACCTGGAGTGCTCCAGCCCTTCCCAGCCCGCCTGGTCCAGGTTTAGCTTTGCCTTCCTCACCCATCCTGGTGTTCCAGGCCAGGCTGGACAGGGCCTGGAGCAATCTGGGATAGTGGAAGGTGTCCCTGAACGAGATGGGCTTAGGGTCCCTTCCAACCCAAACCAAAATGATTCTTCAAAAGGCTTCTCATACTGGGATGAACTGGTTTGGTGATGAGATTAGAGGAACAACTCCAGATTTATTCATTGTCTAGTAATCCAGTTCGTTTCCCTTTTGGAGCCAAAGAGCTGCCCTTCCCTTTCTGAAGTGACCCAGCTGAGCTGGTTATCCCCAAGACCCACAGGTGCGGTGCAGACCTGCACTGTGGGATGCAGTCCAGCAGCACAGAGGCACAATTCCCTTTGGTCTCTCTTTTCCAGACCTTTTAGTGGCCTGAAATTTGTCTAAGATGACCTAAAAGGGTCAGAATGGTTGCAGAGGGGATCTCGCTGTGTGCTCAGATGTGAACTGTAGGAGGGATGGGCACCTCCTAAAACACCTCCTGGGCCAGGTGCATCCAGAGTCCCTGCAGAGGACAGAGATTCCTGGTTTGTCTCAGGGGAAAATTCCTGCCAGCATCGAATTAAGAGCAGGGGACAGAGAACAGTGGCCCTGGCTGAGCCTGGCAGGGCACTCTGGGACCAGGAGCGTGGGTGCCACAGCCACGGAGCAGGATGGGGATATCCTGGTTCTGCTGGTACCTTTGGACCATCTCCCACTCCAGAAGGGCTGGGGGACACTGGTGTGGCTTTGTCTTTCCCCATCCTCCTGCTGGGAAGATGCTCCTCTGGAATGCTGTGTGTGAACTTCTCCCACTTTTCCTGAGCTCTTTGGGGAGGGCAGGGCTCAGGTGTCCGAGGGGATCAGCGGGATCGTGGGGCCAGGATGTCCAACAAGGAGAAGGCTGGGATGGGCCAACCCCTGCAGGAGGTGCTGCTGCAGCTGGAGCTGAGCTGGCAGCACCAATAATCCAAATTTCTCTCATCTGCCCCAGGATGGGGTGAGGACATCCCACAGGAGTGTGGCAGCTCCTGAGGACACCTTTCCCTGGGTGATGGCGACCAAGCACAGGGTCAGGCTACCCCATTTAAAATCATGTGATACCTCAGTGTTTCTGGCCATCAGCACAAGCAATCGCATGTTCCAGCTCCTGTCCCTCTGTCCCTAAAATGGTCAGTCACAGGAATGCAGGCTGTGTCTCCCATCTCCTGCCATCCAACAGCCTGGCACGTGTCTCGTGTCACCTTCACGACCAGGAGCCACCCACAGCCGAGGTTTCCGTCCTGTGGGCTGGGATCCCTGATCCCCGTGAGCTCCTGCCGACGGGAAGGCTGGGAACGGATGGAAAAGTGCAGCAAAGCTGCAGCTCTTGGTCGTAACCCTGAGAAACGAGGCTGAGCTGCAGCTCCAACACGTCCCACGCTCTTTGTGGTGCCTCCACACAGGCAGAGAAACCTCGCACCCATCCCCTGCCATCTGCACCCTGTGCTGCCTCGTTTATTCCCTTGCTGCCGCTTCCATCGGTGCGCTGAGGGTGGGATTAACTCCTTCAGAGAGTTCTGTTCCAAGGGCAGCCACCTCCGAGCCGCTCTCCATCCTGGGGCTGACCTCACCAGCCCTTCAGGGTCCTCCCAGGGAAGCCAGTCCAGCACGAGATGTGCCCAAAGCTCCCAAAATACAACATGATCCGAGGCATGATCCTGGTTTGTCCCAGCACTGGGGTGGCAGCAGGACCTGGGCAGTGCCCGTCCCCTGTGCTGGCACTGCTGGGACACCTCCAGTCCTGGGGGCATTTCTGGGCCCCTCGTGACAAAAAGGGCANGCACAGCTGCCCAGGGCAGTGGTGGAGTCCCCATCCCTGGAGGGATTTAAAAGCCGTGTGGATGGCACTTGGGGACAGGGGTCCTTGGTGGCCTTGGCAGTGCTGGGGCAATGATTAGACTGGATGATCCTAGAGGGCTTTTCCAACTTTAATGACTTTATGGTTTGGGGTCATGGCCACTGGAATTGTTCATGTTTTTTTGGCAGAGCCCGCGGGTTCAGGGTGACATTCTGCCAGCATCCGGTGGCTCCGGGGGAGCTCTGCTGTGCCCAGACCACCCGGTACCAATGTCCCTGCCCAGGTTTGCGCTGAGCTCTGCCCGGAACATCTCCGACCTGCCCGTGCTCTTCCTAAACCCCCCCTCGCCATCCCGGCTCCTCCAGGAGATGGCAGCAGCAGATCTCGCATCCCCCCTCCCGCGCGGCATTTCCATGGCAACGGGAGCGAAGCATCCCCCAGAGCTGCGACGGCGACCACAAGGTTAGGGAAAACCATCGCATCCCGGCGAAGAGCCCCTCTCCCGGCTTCCCAGGGCTCGGGAAAGCCTGGAGGAAACCGCCTGCTGCTCTGCTCCTCGCCCAGCGTTGCGACATTGAGGTGACAACCGGGGTATTGGGGTTGAATTAACCGAGGTTGCCGAGTTTTACTTCTCTTAGCAGGACGGAAAAGCCACTGGAGGAATGCCACAGGTCCTGGATGTACTGAAAGTGGCAGGATTGGCAGCAAAAGCTTTGCAGCATCATCAGAGTGTAGCGGCCATCGGAGCAGGGAATTATTTGCGAGCTTGGATCCTGCTGCTCCTAAACAGAGGCTCCAAAGTGTTTGGGAAGCTGGCCGCTCCCAGCTTTCCACCCCGAGTAAGCTACTTAGCACATGTGCTGTAATCCATGGCCGGGCTCGTGGCAGGAGCGGCGCTGGGAGCTCATTAGCATTTGCTAATTGTGCCTTGATAGCAGAGCCCGGCTCCTGCAGCACGGGGAGCACCGCGGCCCGTCCCGGGGATTTGCACGGCGAGTTTTTGGCAATTAGGTGCGACGTAACACGGAGTTGTCGCCGGGGGCGTGTCCCTCCATCTGTGGCTAAGGCCACTCGTGCCGGGGTGAGTCCTGGGCAGGTCGTGAGCCGAGCTCTGGGATGCAGCTCAGACCTGTGCTGGAAAGCTCCAAGGAAGGGGTTTTCCATAGAACATAGAATTTGGGTAGGAAGGAAGGGACCTTAAAGCTCATCCAGTGCCACCCCGTGCCTTGGGCAGGGACAGCTTCCAGTAGCCCAGGTTGCTCCAAGCCCCGTCCAACCTGGCCTTGGGCACTTCCAGGGATCCAGGGGCAGCCACAGCTTCTCTGGGCACCCTGTGCCAGGGCCTCCCCACCCTCACAGGCAAGGATTTCTTCCCAATATCCCATCTAACCCTGCCCTCTGGCAGTGGGAAGCCATTCCCACTTTCAGCACAAACATGCCATCGTTCCTTGGAGTCAGGAACTCGAAGAGCTGTTCAAAGAGGACAAGGGCAGTGTTTGGAAGGGGGTGCATCAAGTTCTCAAGGCTGCTCTGTTGTCTTAATACTTTACATTTGTCTGCTCGATCTGATGCTTTCATCCCTGGAAGTGTCCAGGGCCAGGCTGGAGCAACCTGGGATAGTGGAAGGTGTCCCAGCCCATGGCAGAGGGGTGGGACAAGATGGGATTTAAGATCCCCTCCAGCCCAACCCCTTCTGTGTTATTCCCCTCACCACTGGCGGGGATAGCCCAGCACTCCTGACTTGCTCTCCCTGTTGACTCACAAGCTGATCCCTGGAGCTGGTTCATCCCTGTCCCCCAGCAGAGAGCAGGAACGGCACAGATCCTGTCCCGGGGCCGCTCTGCAGCTGCTCGATGTTTCCCTTTGGGATTCAGCTGCAGCGAGAGCTGCTGACCGTGCTGCTGTCACCCTGCTGGGACCTGACACAGCACAACCAGGCACTGCCCTGGTGTTGTTCCAGCCCTGCTGACAGCTGCTGTGGTTTCAAGTCCCAGAGATGGACTGACACAGCAGAAACGGCCCCACAGAAAAACACACATCATCATCATCATCATCACCATCATCATCATCATCATCATCATCATCATCATCATCATCATCATGCCTTTGGGAATCTGCCAGATGGCTCCTACTCTTGTGCAGTTTCAGGTTTCTTCTCTAGAAGGATTACACCTGGTTTTCTTTGGAAGTTTTGTTTTCAAGCACTGGACACATCCTGACTCATTTCATTTTATAATTTGAACAGCTCTGAAGGGCTGCAGCTTTCACCAGCTCAGCAGTGGGCGAGGTGCACTGTCCCAGGCCATGTCCCCAAGGTCTGGAGACCCAGGAGAGGAGGAGGATGGCACAGGGGCAGGACAGGGACCTCAGCTGTGGTGCCCAGCTCCACAGGACCCAGTCAAGGAGAGTGGGAAAGGCACAGGTCAGCTCTCCTGGGCTGTTTGGTAGTTCTCCAGAGATGCTGCATGTCTTTGTCTTCTTTTTCCCCTTGCTAATTTTCCCTGCTGTCATTATTTGCCTGACTGGCAGAAAGGATTCACACTGAGTTAGCAGAAGTTTATTCACATGCACACTCATCCCAGAGAGCTGCCACTCACCAGCACGCCAGGATATTTTGGGTAAATTGAAATGGAATAGAATAAAGCCAGAATGCAAAGCAAACTGCTTATGCAGACAGCACAAAGCACCAGTGGTGTTTGCAAAGGACCTTGGTATTCTCTGCTAGAAGGTTGATTATGCCAGGAAAATCATCCAGCCCGCTGTCCAAAGCAGCCTGAGCTTCATTTCTAATCTCTGAGGAGCTTCACAAACGCCCAGGTCAGCCCAGCTCTTTGTCCTGTTCTTAAAACCCACCCAAGGAATAACCCCAGGCTCTGGACCCGAGGGAGCCGTGGCCACTGGAAGTGACCCGACACGTTCCCTCAGCCTGTGGGGCTCCTCTCTGTGTGGAAGAGCAGAAAAGGAAAATTTCCAACACAAAAACGCCCCCTAAAAATCTCATGGGGCTCTGCAGTGAGGACGTGGGGTCACCCCCTGTTTCACATGCCCGGGGATCATCCGTAGCAAGGAGCAGGGGCTGCCTCCCTCGCAGACCACAGGGACTGGGCTTCACCACCACCCTCTGCTTCTCCACCCTTCCTCCCAAGCCCAGCCCCCTGTGTCTACTCCAGACAGTAATCTTGGACAGAAATGTGGCAGAAGGATCTTCTCCAGAGGGTTTGACTCGTGCCAGGAGTCCTGTTGTTCTCCCAGCCACCAGAGCTCAACAGGGAACATCAAATCTCGAGTTTGATGGAGCCTGTTCTGAGCCAAGGCCAGAAAAAAAGGAGAAAAAGGAGTTTTTCTTCCTCTGCAAGACTCAAATCAAGCTGTCAGGAACCACATCCCTCCTCTCCACCTCTGGATATTGAAGTTGGCACGTTCTTAAGATGTCCAGACACCTTCTGTGAGGAAAAATCCTACACTGAGTGGAGTGGTTGCAGCTGGGCTCCCATGACTTTTTCCCTGCCAACAGCTTTAAATAAAAATGTATTTTTTAACACAAAAAGGGCAGGGACCCATCAGGATGGGAAGGACCTGTGCCACCACAGAATCCAAGAGGTCCCTTGGGTAGATGGGGAACTCTTCCACGTCTCTGGAAGCACATCATGACAGGAGGGTGGCAGGGCAGATCCAAGGGGGACAGAGGAAGGCTTCAGGTGCATTCAAAGGCTGTGCTGGAGGCTGGAGTGTCTGTGCTTCACTTTTCCTCCCTCTCCACCTTCCTGGGAGAGTGTTTGGGTGTGCCAGCAGGTGGGAAAACATTTTGGCCAACATTCAGGCATCCTATTAAGATCCTATCGAGCTGGAGCCAACACTGGGGATGGAGAGGGAAGGATGCTAAAGGCCCAGCAGGTCCCAGTAGGGAGCAGGGTCCCAGAGTGAGGGACACCAGTAGCACACCCCCTGTGCCCACCCAGCTCCTCCTAGCCCCGTGGCTGCTGTCACTCGTTGTCCTGGGCTCTGCAGAGCCGTGACCTCACTGGCTGAGCTGAGCCAAGCACAACACGCTGGCTGAGCCCGTTCCCAGCTCCACTTGACATTTGCCAGAGGAGATTTCCAGCCCCAGAGCTGCCATTCCCTGCTAAACGCAAATCCCTGGCAGTGCAGCATCCCCGTCCTCTGGTCCCTTCCGCGGGAGCATCCCCACCTGCATCCCTCCATCGGTGACACCTGAACTGGTTGTCATGGAAACCGGTGGTCTGCTTGTCTCCCCGTGTCCTGCCTGATGCTCTGCTCCCTCCAGCAGTGGATGTTCGTGGTCGGAGCCGTGGTTTTCCTGCACACCTGGCAGTGGAGCAGCCCGTGCGGCTGGGAATGTGCTCCCAGCTGGTGATGCTGCTGGAATTAATGGGAAGTGAGGGCAGACTGGGGTCACAGTGGACCCCACGAGTATTTCCCAGCTGCAGGTGCTGTTGGCCGAGCTGGAGGCAGCGATTCCCATCTCCCCCGAATCCAGGATTGTTCACATCTGCACGTCCTGGATGCTGGTGGGGATATGAGTGAGCAGAGCCAGCTGCAACACTGGCCAAATATTGCAAGGAAGCCTCTCATTTAAAAAAAAACCCTAAAAACCACCAGGATCCACCCCCTCTACCCATCCCCAGTATCAGAATATTTAGGGGTGTTTTTAATAAAGCTGCAGAAGGTGTTGACTCTGATTAATTTCAGGGTGGGGTTGATGCTGTTGGACAAAATCCCATAGAATCATGGAATCATAGAACCATGGAGTGGTTTGGGTTGGAAGAGACCTTAAACCCATCCAGTGCCACCCCTGCCATGGGCAGGGACACCTCCCACTGTCCCAGGTGGCTCCAAGCCCCAATGTCCAGCCTGGCCTTGGACACTTCCAGGGATCCAGGGGCAACCACAGCTTCTCTGGGCACCCTGTGCCAGGGCCTCCCCACCCTCACAGGGAAGAATTCCTTCCCAATATTCCATCTGACCCTGCCAGACTGAAGCCATTCCATTATCCCCACACTTCTTTCATGGCAGCAGTTCGGGGTTTCATTCTGAATTGTTGTTCTGGGAATCCTTGCCCTGTGATGGGCACAGCTGGGAAGACGAGGCCAAGGCCTGTGGGAAGACAGGGATTTCCTATCCCTCAGCACCTCAGCTTTTATCCACCATCCCTAGGCAAGACCCCAGGGAAAGGCTGTGCTCAGGGCACCCAGCAATGCCATGGAGAGCAACACCTGGTTTCCTTTGGAAAGGGGCTAAAAAGAAGCAAAACCTAAACAATGTCTGCCTTCAGCCATCCTAAAAACATCACTCTGGTTTGTGGTGAGGAATCAGGGCCCCCATTTGCAGGCTATGATTTTCCCATTTTATGGTGAATTTTGGGCTGTTTTAGGCTGATTTTGAAGGGGTTTTTTGGGGAATGTTGAGGCTCTAAAAATCCCAGTTTTTTGGAGGTGATTCCTGGGATTTTTGGGCTCTCCCAAACCCCCAAATGCTGGGATTTTCTCCCTAATTTTGGGGGGTTCCAAATTCCAGGACATCTTTCCCATTTTAGGGTGGATTTGGGGGTGACTTTTTTTAAAAAAAAATTGGATCCTTGAACCATTTCTGGCTGCAGTGGGATGGGATGGGATGGGATGGGATGGGATGGGATGGGAAGAAAAGGAGATAGGGGAGGTTGCACATGAAAGGTGTGGAAGCAAGGCCAGGAGAAGTGCCAGATGTCCCAGCAGATGTGACAGCCCCCACTCGGTGCTCCCCACAATCAGCCACCCCATTTGGGGTGGGTTTGGCCCATCTGGCAAAGAGGGATGGGGCCTTTCCTCTGCCTCCAGCCCCCCTCTGTGGAGCCCCTCGGGTGTTTTGTCCCAAACACAGGCGCTAATCAGGGAGCCTGTTGTGTCTAATTAGGACTGGAGACAAAGCCCCCCCACCCAGCAGGATGATTTCATCCCAGGCCAGGTGTTGGGCGATGGGTGCCAGCTCCACTCTCAAGCTGCCAAACTGCTCTTGGCATTCCTAAAATCCCTCCTCAACAGGCTCTGGGAAGGATGAATCCGGCCATGGGATCCACCTGCCTGCCTGGATTCTCTCCCCATCTCCTCTCACCATCCAGGAGCTCGTTGCCACCACCTGGCTCGCTCCTCTGAAGCCCCTTTTTGGGGGGGCTGCATCTGTATCCCACCCAAACCAGGGTGGGATTGTCCCAAGCAGGACTCAATTCCCACTCCTGGTCCTTCCTCCCCCCAGGAAACAAAAGGCAGGAGGAATTTGCCTCATCCCCACTCGGCACTGAGGCCGAAACCACAGGTGGGAGCACCCAGAATGTGGGAGAAGGTGAAAATCTGGGATCTGGTAACACAGCAGCAAAAGGGAATGAGGGATGAGACCAGATCTCACAGGACCCTCCAAAGCAGCTGCTGGCTTGGAAAATGAGACAAATCTGGACGTCCAAGGAGACCTGGGACAGAGATCCACCCTTTTCCGATGAGATGGAGCTGATACTTCACCAAAAGTGGATCAACAGTGGGTTTTTTTGACAGCATCATCCCATTTTCTCTGGGAGTGGTGCACCCTGGGAGTGGATGAGAAAGGGTGGCTCAGTCAGGAGTTTTATGGCTTTGGATGAGGATGGTATTTCCAGCTTTTCAAGGGAAAAAACTGAGGGTGGATGTGACAGCAGCGTGGGTGCAACTCATCCTCTGCACGGGGAGAAAACAGCGGCGAGGGAGAGCAAAGGGGGGAATTTGGGGAGCAGGAAAGGACCAGACAGGAGCAGCCAATGGAGGAAAAGTGGCCCCGAAGAGCATAATTGGCCTGGCAGGTCTTCAGGCATCGTTAGAGGGTTATTGTCTCATGATTGTGTTCGTTCCATCGTGAAGGGACAATTCCAGGGGTTCCTGGTGAGACAAGGCTGTCCCTGACCTCCTGGGCATGGCAGAGGGGTGGCCAGAGGTGTCCTGTCCTCCACGGGGACATCAGCAGTGATGGGATTTCTCAGGAAGCTGCAGGACACCAACCTTCCTGTCCAGCTGGAGAAGTGGAAATATTTCCTCGTGGCCTTGTCCAGAAGAGGCTGTTTTGGCTCTGCTTTAATGACAGGCTGAAACTCTGCGTGGAAAGCAAACATCTCCTCCCAAGGATTTGTTTCTCTTTGGAGCAAACTCCACCAGTTTCCATCCAAGCTGCTTGTGCAAAATTTTGCAGCACATGCTGTGTGTGACCCTGCCCAGCTCCAGAGCAGGGAAACTGAGGCACGGAGCAGGATGGGACAAAGGCTTACGGTGACACGTGGAGGGACCTGCCCAGGACGACCCAAAGGAGGAATTCAGGTCACCTCTGACATCTAAAACATTGCAATTGAGTTTAGAATCTTAGAATGGTTTGTGTTGGAAGGGACCTTTAAGATCATCCAGTTCCAACCCCCTGCCAAGGGCAGGGACACCTCCCACTATCCCAGGGTGCTCCAAGCCCCGTCCAGCCTGGCCTTGGACACTTCCAGGGATCCAGGGGCAGCCACAGCTTCTCTGGGCACCCTGTGCCAGGGCCTCCCCACCCTCACAGGGAAGGATTTCTTCCCAGTATCCCATCTAACCCTGCCCTCTGGCAGCGGGAAGCCATTCCCTGTGGCCTGTCATTCCAGACCCTTGTCCAAAGTCGCTCGCCAGCTCTTACAGCCCCTTTAGGTACTGGAAGGTGCTGAAAGGTTTCCCTGGAGCCTCCGCTTCTCCAGGATGAGCAATCCCAATTCTCTCAGCCTGTCTCCAGAGCAGAGAGGCTCCATTTTCTCTCCTCATGGCCTTACAGGCTTCTTACTGAGCAGATCTCTGCTCTCCACCTCCTATAAAAGGTGATGAGTGCCTGATCCCTTGATGCCAGACCTCCTGAAGCCCTAGGATCATGCATTTCCCTTTTAGGAAGGAAGATTTGTGGGCCAGAGGGCGAGAAAAAACCCATAAATCTCAGCTCTTATTTATCACCTCTCACCATAATTAACCCCTCTCTGAATGAGACGCAGCATTCCCAGCCTGGGTGGGGACTCTGCAGAAGGAAGCCAGAGGTTTTTTCCTGGCCCAGCTGTGCTGGATTTCCACACAGATCCCCCCTCCTCTGTCCACCCTCCTGTTCCTGGGTGTCCCTGCAGTGGGGGTGACCCGGAGAGCTCGAGGTTCTCGTTGCTGCTCTGCTGCCCTGGCAGCGCCGTGATGCAACCGAGGCTTGCACAAACTTTCCAGCTGCAGGAATTAATCTTTTAAATAGAAGCACAGGGGAGAGAAAAAAAGCAGGAAGCACAGAGGGCAGGCTCAGGGCTTCTGTCCTGGAGCAGGTCTGTGTGAGGCAGGCTCAGCACACGTTGTTCTGGCTGCCTTCAGTGAACTCTGCTGGCACTGTTGGGGGGGTTCACTGTGGGAGTGCTTGGGCTGCCCTGCTGCTTCTCTCCAGGCTCCATCCTGGGAGAAACCTCCCTCCAGTGCCCCTGCCCATGGAGGGCGTTGGAATGAGGGGATCTTTGAGGGCTCTTCCAGCCCAAACCGCTCCGGGATTCTGATTCTGGTGCCTCGTGGGTGGCTGGTGAAGGGGGACGGTGCTGCCCCAAGGCCAGTCCTTTCCTGGGATTGTCTCCCTATTCCTCCTCCAGATCCAGCAGATCCATGGATAACGCTCTCAGCTGGGAGGAGCAGGTGAGGGTCACCCAGGTGGGCAGTTCTCCTGGACACTGGAGTGGAGAAGATGCTGGGGGAACTTCACCGAAAAAAAAAGGGCTCAGATCTCAATGCAGCACATCCCATAAGAGTGGACACCCTGACAGACCATCCGTCCTATGGACCATCCAGTAATGGTCCATCTTGCACAGCATCCAACCTCTGAGAGCAGGGAAGAGGGGAACAAAAATCCAGCCAGTGTGGAGTGATTATCCACAGCCTCCAGCGACTTCAGATTCAGACAATTCCTAAGGAAGAGTCATAGAATGATCACAGAACCATGACATTGTTTGGGTTGGAAAGGACCTTAAAATTCATCCAGTCCCACCCCCTGCCATGGGCAGGGACACCTTCCACTAGCCCAGGGTGCTCCAAGCCCCTTCCAACCTGGCCTTGGACACTTCCAGGGATCCAGGGGCAGCCACAGCTTCTCTGGGCACCCTGTGCCAGGGCCTCCCCACGCTCACAGAGAACGATTCCTTCCCAATATCCCATCTATCCCTGCCCTCTGGCAGTTTAAATCCATTCCCCCTTGTCCTGGCACTACCTGCCCATGTAAAAAGTCGCTCTCCCTCTTTTTCACAAGCCGGAGGTGGAATCTTTGGAAGAGCCTTTTGGGATTATCAGGTGCTAAGGTTTCGGGATCCATGTAAGTATTTTATATTTGCATCATCCCGCAGCAGTGATTCCTTGTTTAGCTGTGCAGGTGGTGGGGAGCAGGTCCCTGTTCTCTCTGATCTGTCCTCCCCGAGTGTCACTTGGTGGCTCATTTGTCCCCAGCTCTGTGTCCTGACAGAGGGGCCAGCAAGGAGCTGTCCGTGTCCTTTTTCCAGCCATCCTTAATTCTGCAATTCATTTCCATCCCATTAAATCCTCCTCTGTCACCCCTCCGACAGGAGCTCTCACATCTCCTAACCTCCTTTCACTCCTCTACAAACCCTCCCCCCAAATTCCTAACGAGGGGTGATCAGGATGAACCAAAACCCATCAGAGCATTCCCGGGGGGAGGCTGGAAGACCCCAGGGAGCACGTGGGCAGCCCTCTGATCCCTTACATAACCGCTGGCACCGTTTGTTTTTCTTTCCCGACTTTTATTTTGTGTGCGCTCCTCCCGCACTCGCCGCTCCTAAAGCCGCTTAGAACGGCGCTAAACCCCGGCTTAGCCAGACGCTGCTCTGGTCCTGGCTGACTCACTGAGCACTTTCCTCGCAAGAAAAAGCCTCCCCCCTCCTCCCAGCATCCCAAAAGGATGAGACTGGCTCCGCCACCCCCTTCTCCGTGCGCTCACCCACCACCTCTGCCACTGACGGGCTTTTCTTCCCCTCTTGCTGAGAGCAGATTCAGCATTTCCGTGGTTTCTCCCCCGCGTGGTGACTCTGATTTGGGACCTGCAAAGGGTTGGTCAAGGGCTTGGTCATCCTCAGAAACACCAGCCTGCCAAATCCTCCCCCAAAAAATAAACCCCAAACTTGCAGAGGTACGTGGCAGCTCAGGCTGAGTGTGCAGGGGACACTGAAGTCCTTCACAAGGTCCTGGCTGCTTTTCTGACATAGTCTCATCTTGCCAGGGAGTTTTTCGTAAAGCACAACGCATCCTGCTCTGGCTTTGTGCAACATTGTCCTCTAAAGCCTCTGTCGTGTTCTTTGTGTGCAAACACACCCAGCAGATGCACACACAGGCATTTTCTGTGAAATCTCACCTGCTAAATGCCCCTTGCTAAGGCAGATCAGGAGTTTTGGGGCCTCACTGAAACCTCTTTGCTCTGCAGGGTGACTGTGTAGAAGCCCTGGTCTATGCAGGGTTTTTTTATCAATGCCTGTGTCTTTTTTGGAAAGCAAATGAATTTTCATGGGCCCTGGAACAAAAGCAGTACCTGGGCTTTGTATCTTCTCCTGAGGAGCCCGACCAGTTTGCTGCTGGGAGGATCACAGAATCTCCTGAGCTGGAAGGGACTCACAAGGATCATCAGCCCAACTCCTGGCCCTGCACAGGACAATCCCAAAAATCCAACCATGTGCCTGAGAGAATTGCCCAAATGTCCCTTGAACTCAGGCACAGCAACAGGCCGAGGCAGGACATTTTTAAAGCCTTCCCAAATGCTGCAGCTTCTCCAGCCCAGTTTCAGACCCTTCTCCCCCCAGCCCAGTCTCAGAGTGGTGGCTCCAAGGGCTCAGCTTGGAGGCAGCTTTTCCCTTTGTGATGCTAAACATGAAGGAAGGGATAATGAAATTATATCCACACGATTACATGGACGAGTGCACGGAGCACCCCAGAGGGATTTGTCCTTTGTCCCTTCGGGAGGGCCACTGGATCTGTCAGAGAGGCCAAACAGAGAGGCCAAACACCCCTCTGGATACTGAACAGGGAGATGGGAGGATTGATTTGACCACCTTTGATTGCCTTTTTTGAGCACTCCTGGATCTGCTCACCTGGTTCTCACCACGACAGTGATGTTTTTTCCAGGTCCTTTGCCTCTCTGCAGAGTTTTTGGGGTGCTGCACCCCACCCTGAGCCCTCTGCCTTGAGCTCCCCTCTGGAGGGGGTCCCCCCACGCACCCCCGTTCCAGGGCACAGCCAGTAGGAAGCAGCTGCTTCCCGGCTGGAGCGAGCGCTGCCGGGGCTTACGCAATTATCGGATGAATCAGCAGCACATCTGGGTGCCTGAGGAGGCTGCACAGTCACATTTTCCCCTCCATCCCAGCCCCGATGAGCTCTTAAGCCCCGGGAAGGCAGCGATCCAGCCCAGGCTGCCTGGCTGCGAAGCGGGAGGGAGAGGAAGCCGGGCTGGCTTTGCCTTGCAGGGGAAATATTAAACGCTGCCATCAAATAACTGGGTCATGTCCCTGCGTCTTCCTGAGCCCGGGTGAGAAATCAGGGCTGTGTTCTCAGGCTGCTTTTAGCTTCCCTGGACTTGAGCGTGAAGGGGAGACTCCCCTCTTCCTGCTGCTGGCTCCAGGCTTGGAGGCAGAGGGATGCTCCTGAGCTCGGCCCGTGGGACAGGGCTCGGGTCCTGTAGGGCCGGGATTTATGGGGCCGGGTCAAGCCCAGGGCAGCACAGAGAGCCAGGGGTGAGCTCAGGGTGAGCAAAAGGAGCTGGGAGGCTGAGGATGGATGAGGAGAGGCTGGGGAGAGAGGAGAGGCTCGGGAGAAGGGGAGGATGGGGAAGGAAGAAAGGAGGATGGGGACTGAGAGAGGGAGAATGGGGATGGAGAAGGGGAGGGTGGGGGAGGGGGGAGAGAGGCTGGGGGTGGGGGAGGGGGAAGGGGGGG
>VZTF01003767.1:78119-95592 GCA_013397755.1 Cnemophilus loriae | reverse complement strand
GAATGGGAATGGGGAAAGGGAGGATGGGGATGGAGAAGGGGAGGCTGGGGATGGAGAAGGAATAGCCTTGCTTGCGTTTGAACCACGAGGAGCTGAAGCCAGACTGAACAGGCACCTTCCACCCTCCACCACTGGGTGCATTTCCCCCAACCCATCACCCCAACCCACAAGGCACGCCAATCCCTGTCCCAGAAACGCTCCTGCCCCCCAGCACAGCCCCACCCAAGGGGGGGATCTTCCCCCAGCAAGTACCCGGAGCCTTTTCCCCAGCCCGTTTCCCACTCCCTCCAGCACACCCCAGATCCCCGGGACCCCTCAGCCAGCCCGGCCCCAAGCTGGGGGGCTGGACGTGGGCAGCGGGGTGCTGCTGGAGCCCCTCCCGGGGCGCTGCGGCTGCGGGAGGGGCAGCGGCCGGCGGGGGCTGCCGTGTCCCCGCTCGCACAGCCGAGTGTCGCCGCGCATCACCGTCACCCGGCTCCGGCACGGATCGGCCACGAGCAGACAGGACCGCGGGCGGGAGAGGCGATGCGGGGAGAGCATCCCTTCCCCCACCACCCCGCTCCTTCCCCCAGCGCTTCCCCTGGCCCCAAATTCAGGCTTTTCCCAGGATGCGGGGAGAAAAGGAGGCAGGGCGAGGGGGAGGAAGGTGTTTCACGGCTGGAACAAAGCCTGAGGGGGCTGCTCGGTGAGCGGTTCTCCTCTTGGGGTGTGTAATTTCCTCCCCTGCCCCCTCGTTTCCCCTCCGAAAGAATTGGGAGATCAGGTGCAAAATCACGAGAAGGAAAAAGGAGTGTGCGGGTCCCACACTGCCACGGCACAACCAGCCCCTTCCACACCCAAAAAAACCCAATTTTTCTGAGGAAAATCGGGACGCTGGGGAGATGTGGCTGCAAATGGAGAGCTGGTTCCTCCAGGCTGTGCATCCCAGAGGTGAACATCTGGTCCTTCCCTCTGCTGAGAGGCATCAGTGAGACCAGTTTGGGCCCTCAGACCTTTCCCAGCAGGATTTGGCCACTGGGAATTATTGCCCACGGGCTGCCTCGTTCATGCAGTCACACGCATGGGTGCTGGAGGGAAGGGGACACCAGTGGGACACCTCCATGCTCCCATTTGATCTCGTTATTAATCAATAATAAATGGTTGATCCAACACTGCTCAGCCACCACCATCCTCCTCTCCCTCAAACCAGGGAGGAGGCAGAGGAGGAGGGAGAATTTCCCCAGCTAACTCAGGTCGCAGCCTGCCCTGATTTTTCCATGCCCTTTCCAGATGATTATCTTCGAAGCGTTACGCTCGAAACTGAGAAGGCAAAAAGGGAGCAAAACCTCGTGCACAGGGCAGGGAGTTTGAGGTTGGTCTCGTTAACCAGCAAACCACAGCGACATTTTTGTCAGCATTTGTTGTAACGAATCCAACGCGCGGCCCCCAAATTATCCAATTACTGCTAATTCCCATCAATAATGCAATTATGGTGGTTGCACACAGGCTCGTGACCGTCTCCTGTGCTCGCCCCTCCTCGGAGTCACCGTGGCAAGTCACCAGCATCGCGGATTTTTTGCTGGAGGGGGCGAGGGTGGGAGGGTGGTGCTGTCCTCATACCTCACACAACAACCTGCTGCCGGCACTGCTGGGTCAGAGAACCACCCCTGATTTTAGTCAGACCCTCGCTGGCTGGCTGAATGTTTTTAGGGTGAAACCACGCAGCTGCAAAAGGCTGGTGGCCTGACTGCTGGGCAGACTGGTTGCCACACCAGCAATGCTCATCTGACCGTTGGGCAATGTGCTGTTACAGCTAAAATCAGCTAAAAAAAGCTTTAAAAAGCTCCAGGACAAGCCTGCCAAGGCCTCCCAGGACCTTAGCCCTTGTCTTGCTAAGCTAAATAAGGAGCACGACCTAAAGGCAGTGGCCACACCTTATTTTTGTGTTCCCAGGGCATAAAGGCAGTTTTGTGATGTGTTATCCCTGAGTCCTCCCTCGAGTCTGCCCTGGAAAGGGGAGATTTAGATTGGATTTAGGAAGGAATTGTTCCCTGTGAGGGTGGGGAGGCCCTGGCACAGGGTGTCCAGGCTGTCCCATCCCTGGCAGTGTCCAAGGCCAGGCCTGACAGGGCTTGGAGCCACCTGGGATAGCGGAAGGTGTCCCTGCCCATGGCAGGGGGAGGAATGGGATGGGATTTAAGGGCCCTCCCAACCCAACCCAAACCATGCCATGAGTCCTACATCCTCCTGCAGCATCCTTGGGTCCATCCCACCCTCCATGCTCTCCATCCGTCCCTTGGAGGCCACTTGACCTCCAGCTTCCTCTTGGCCCCAGAAGGAGACAACAAAACATCAACATTCACCGTGTTCCTACAGGATTTTCCCAAAATCCCAAACATTGAGGGACATTTAGGATCCTTCGAATGCTAAACAACAAAGCTCAGGTTTTCTTCCTTTCTCATCTTCCTTTGACGATTATTCCCTTCATTACCATCACCAAATCTTCTGCACAGTGGGGTAAGTGCCCATTTCCCAGCTGGCATCCCCAGACATCCCTGCCTAAAAGAGCCTCAGGCTGCTGGTCCAGAGGATGGATGGCCAGAGCAGGGAGGGCTGGGGAGGCAGAGCAGGAAGGTTTGTCCCCGAGCTGGCTCGGAGGAGGATAAAGCACTGCTGCAGCGTGAGGTAATGGCAAGGAGAGATTTTTTTTTGAGCTTGTCAGTGGGAAGCATATGGCTGCCGCTGAGCTCCCAGGCTTATTTAGGATTTAGTGACTATTTGATCTATTTTAATCCAGATGTTCAGCTCATCACATAATGAGATCCCACCAGAGGAACTGTGATGCCTCCCAGACAACCCAGTCCCCAAATTGCACTGGGGGGAAAGGAGCAGCTCCACCCGGGCTGGGCATCCCAGGGGAGCTCATGGTTCCCACTGGGGTGACATCAACACGCCGGTGTTGGGAGTCCAGGCAGCTGCCCACGTCCTTCTGGCACCCAACCCAAGCAGTTTCTAAAATCTGAAATTTTTATCTTCAAGCATTTGGAAACCCCTAAGGGTTTCACCAAAGATGGGATGTGTTTCCCTCCAGCCTCCTTTTCGCTGGCCATGGGCCTTCCACCCAGACACAGGCACCACTTCTTCTCCTTATTTTGGTGCAGGGACTGACCACTCCACCATTCACCTGCATCCCTCCACCTGAATTTTGGTTTCTCCTCACCTGAATTTTGGTGTTTGTGCACATGGAATGTGGCAGCTCCCACTGCAGCCTGTGGATATGGAGGGGAATCCAGGCTGGGGTCAGTTTCCTGCTCATAAAGCCTCCCTAAGTGTTTTCCAGGAGAAATTATGGGTGGTTTAGAACACTAAATTCCTGTAATTTTGAAGCTGACTCACACTGTGGGCTCCCCAGAAGGTGACCAAACCACATCTCATCCTACCAGGGCGACTCCCAAATCCCGCTGTCACCGCTGCAGGATTTACACTGAGATTTAAAAGTTTATCGAGATTCAAAAAGGCTTTTCCCAGGTGCAACGCTGCCCCTGGCCAGGTGTGAGGCTGGGGCAGGGACCTGGAGCAGGGGGAGCTGGTCCAAGGTGGGTCAGGATGTGGGTGGCCTGGGACAGGAGCCGTGCGTATTTTCGGTTGGCACCGGGCCGCGGGAGGATGGAGGTGATGAATGTGTCCTGCCTGCTGCTTCCTGCCCTGCTGCCTCCTGTCCTGCTTCATCTCCAGGTCTCCTTGGGAGGACAGACTGTACTGAAACATCCTTTGGGAGTGCCAGCACTCGGCATGCAGCCCTCGGTCAGCTGCAAGAAAGAGCATCTGGCACCTCTCCACGTCGGACACTGCGCCTTTCCCAGGGAGAGCTGAACAGGGGAGCACACAGGGGAGGAGGAGGTGGCTCCAGGGGACTCAGTGTGGAGAATCAGAAAAGGCTGGAAGCACCTCAGCTGTGCGATTCCCATCCCTGGAAGTGTCCAAGGCCAGGTTGGGTGGGGCTTGGAGCAACCTGGGATGGTGGAAGGTGTCCCTGCCCATGGCAGGGGGTGGAATGAGATGAGGTTTAAGGTTGCTTCCACCCCAAACCAGTCTGGGATTCTGGGATTCCGGGATTCCATGATCTCCCCAGAGGGGAGATCCCTGGAGGGTGGTGCCAGGCTGCCCTTCGCTGCAGGGAAGGAGTTTTGGTCCCTCAGGACGTCCCACACTGATGCAGGACAGGACTGGCTTCCCCTGGAGGTGATGCCCCAGGACCGGCCCTTGCTTTGGAGATGGAGGAGCTGCACCTCAAGCTGTGTTTGGTAGATCACAGAACCACGGAGCCTCCTGAGCTGGAAGGATCATCCAATCCAGCCTCTGGCCCTGCACAGACACCCCAACAACCCCACCCTGTGCCTGGAGCATTGTCCAAACACTCCTGGAGCTCTGGCAGCCCTGGGGCTATGCCCATTCCCTGGGGAGCCTGTTCAGCGCCCCACCACCCTCCTTTTCCTGATACCCAGCCTTTCAAATAACAACTCAAAGGATTTCAGGGGATCCTGCACGGCTGTGATCACAGTTTCCCCACAATTTTCCTACTCACAGCTCCCCCCGCCTCCTCACCTCACAGTAACCGAGCTCTCCATGAATCTTTCCGAGCAGAGGGTGCTTAAAAGGTAAAAAAACCCCTGCATATCTTGACATTTAATTAAAGAGATGTGAGTGGTTCATGGGGGATGCAGAGTGCACAGCACCGGGCCGGGAGATGCCCTTGACGGAGCCTGGATGTGCTGGGCTTGGGAGCAGGGGGAGGAGGATGGGAAACCCATTTCAATTAAGATGCTGAGGCATGAAAGCCCTCTTGGCCTCATTCCTCTTTGCACTAATGACCCTGGATTCCCCTCCTCCATCCCAGGTGGCTGCCGGGAGGTTGTGGCACAGCACATCCTTGTGAGAGAGGCAGGAGGAGAGGGACGGTCCCCGCCTGTGGCAGGGGCGTGGGACTGGATGGTCTTTAAGGTCCCTTCCACCCCAGACAAGTCCGTGATTCTGTGATTGATTCCCTGGTGCAGGACCAGCTCTGCTGTTCGGCGGTCCTGTAGGAATGACCATGCAGCATCCTGGGTTTGCACCAGGGCTCCTGTTTTCAGGGAAAACACCGCAAATGAGGTGTTTTTTTTCCTTTTTGTCACCTCCCGCAGGTAAACTCGGAGTAGGAAAAGCACCTCTCCTCTTGCTGAGAAGGAAAGGTTGTGGCAAACTATCCCTTTAATGTAATTCCAAGGATTTCTTGCTGGGTTCAAGAGAGCCCGGTGGGGTGAGGCTGGCAGGTCCTTCAGCGTCCTTCCCCCAGCTCCCGAGCTGTGAGGTGGATGGTCTAGCAGCTCCCAGAGCCATGAAAACACTGCCCTGGACCTGCCCCATCCCTCTGACAGCAGCACTCCCTGCTTCTGCTCCAGCTGGGATGGGTTTTGCAGGTGCCAGGTGTGTTCCTGGGGCAAGAAATGGCCATTTTCTTCTGAGCCGTGTCAAAATTGAGTTGTCCAGCGGAGGTTGATGTGCTCAGGTGGGCTCCTGCTCCCACAGCCCGCAGTCCTGCTGCAGCCCATCTGGCCCTGCTGGGCATGAGTTCATTCCTGACGGCGTTAATTCCTTCCTCACATCTCCTCTCGCTTCCCAAGGCCAGGTTGGACGGGGCTTGGAGCAACCTGGGGTAGGGGGAGGTTCCCTGCCCGTGGCAGGGGCTGGAACCAGAAGTCCTTCAAGGTGTCCGACCCAAACCAGTCCACGATTCTGTGCTGATTCCCCACTGCTCCAACCCAAAAGGATGTGGCTGACCTCAAAACACGAAATCTTGAGATCCCAGAAGCTCCGAGCACTTTGTCCCCACCCACGCACGGGAATTCCTGGCACCGCTCAGCAGCAGCACCCCCGGGTACCCCCAGCACTGTTTTCCCCGCGTCCTCCCTCCCTCCTGCTGTGTCCTCGCCGTGTTAATGAGCCGGGAAGTGCCCTTGGCTGCAGCAGGAATCTCCACCTTAATTCCTGCGGACAGAGCCGTCCCCAGAGCAGGGCATGTTTAACGGAGGCAGGAATGGAGAGGGGAGGAGATGGATGATCCTGTGCTGATTCACGTCGCTGGTAGGTGTCTGGAGGGATGAGGAGCGTAAAGGGGATGGATTCAGTGCCCGGATCACCATTAATGCCAAGGATCATTGGTGTTCCAGGCTGCACCCGGCTCGGGAGTGTGGGAATCTGCACGGCTCCATCCTCTCCGGAGCGCCCCTCCCTTCAGCACAGCCTCTCCCCGCCTTTTCCCAGAAGGTGCTCGGGGCTTATGTGGATCTCTGGGCACACTATAAATCTTGGATAATCCTACAAAGGACCCGGTTTCTCAGGAATTGCTGGTGCTCCCCACCAGTGCCGGCCTCTCCCAGGCTGCACCCCTGGAAGAGGAGAGGACGAGGATTTGCCTCTGATTTGGTCCCAGGGTCAGATGAGGTGACACTGGAGGTGGGATCCTGCTGGATCAGGCCCTCCTCGAGCTCCAGCAGGATTCAGCAGAGATTCTGCCAGGCTTTTAATAGTGGACTCCTTCCCCCAGCCGCCCCCAACCATGGCACGTGCAGATCATCAGCTAAAAGCCTGGTGTGGGCAGGCAGCCCACGGTTGTTTCTCTAAATAAACCTTCCCCTCGCTGGCTGACTCTCCATCTCCCTGCAACGGGATGGATTTTGTTCCTTGGGTTCGGATCAGGGCCTGGGCAGCCTCTGGAGCTTTCTCAGCACCGGCCTGGCTCCCTGGAAGGGACCTGCATCTCCTTGCTCTCCCTGGAGCTCTCTTGCTCCAGCAGAGTCGTTTCCTGCCTCCTCCCCGCTGCCAGGGAAATGCAGGACACAGCGTGCCCTGTAAAATGTTGGAAGCTGAGAAAACCCTCGGATCAGGCAAAAATGTTGCCATGGCCTCTGATAAAGTGGGAAATGCCCCCAGGCTGTGAGTTACCAGCACGGTGCTGCTCCCAAAGCACTGGCTGGACCTCCCCAGCCCCCCAAAAACCTGAGGCATGGGGGGGTGTGAGCAGCCAGAGGATGCTGGGGGGTCCCTCAGCACAGGGACCTCGGTGCCAGCAGCACTGAGGCAATTTGCTGCCTGACCCCAGCTCCAGAATGAGATCTGTCATGCTCGACTTGACCTGTTGGCCGAATCATCATTACGTGGGGAATGCTTTTTTTTTTTTTTCAGCTGTGTAACAACAAGGGAAATGGGGAGGAGGGAGAGGGACGGTGCCTGGCTGTGTCCTCTCCTCTCCTCTCCTCTCCTCACGTGTCCCTCACCATGGTCAGGCCACACGTGGGACCAGTGGAGCATCAGTAAGAGCTTTAAGGACGGGGTTACTGCTGCCCCTCGTGCCCTGGCCCTGGCTAGCAGCTGCCCTGGATTTTGGGTGAGTCCCTGGTGCCCTGCAGGGACCAGGCTTTGCTCCCCCACCCCGGAACCATCTGGGGCTGTTTCCTTAAGGAAGCACAATCTGATCCCCCCACTTCGCGTTTCTTACAGTTCCTGGTGCCAAAATCGTGCCGTTCCATGGGTCCAGAGGACAGACTGAGCACCAGGAATGACTCGCTCTGGGGAAGGGAGAGCAGGTGAGAATCACCTTTGCCTTCATGTCTTAACCCCCTGGCATGGGACGAGCACAGGGCTGGACAGCAGCAGTGCCCCATTCCAGCGTGGCTGGTGGTGCTCTTCCAGGGAGGGCTGGATGAAGGACTGAGATAACCCAGCCCCTGCTAAGAAAACACCTGCAAAAACATTGCAGGGAGCCCCAGCCATCTGGCTTAACCCAAACCTGTCCCCAGCGTCTCCCAGAGGAGAGGGACAGAGAAATACCAACAACAGCTCTGCCAAGAGCCCTTTGCTCAGGATTTCTGGCCCAGCTGGGGACGTCAGGAGTTATTTATGGGTTGTGTCTTTTTCAGCCTGCTGTGATCAATAGGTGTGACCCATCACACAATCCAATACCAGATCAGCAGCCAGAGCAGGAGAGAAAAGATTTTCCTCTCCGTGGTCATAATGCCACTCACCCAGCTGTCCTTCAAGGAGGGGGAGAAACAGTTGTTCCCTTCAAGCTGAAAAGAACAGCTGGGTTTCTCCTCCTTTTATTCCCATGGGTTTCCAACAAGCCACCTTCAGGTGCTTCAATAGACTTCCAGATTCTGTCCTTATCACCTGGTAAAAATAATCCTATGGGAAAACAACAACGGATCCAGCAAGCCTGTGCTGAAGTGGGAGAAGTTGGAATACGCCTGTGCTGCTGGAAGCATGGCTCTGGCATCCCTGACCTCCAGCTCTTCCTTGGACCAGCAAGTTCCTTCCAGCCAGCAGCAGCAGGACATGGTAATCTGGGGAGTTACCCACACTTTTCGTGCTCAAAGAGTTGCAGACAGCCTGGATGTTGGACAAGGGGTGTGCTGGGGGCAGGGTGCTGCTGCTGATCCATATTCATGGCTAAAAGAGACCTCCCGAGAGTGGGATCGTGGAGGAGGAGGCAGCGTTGAGCGCTGTCAGAGGATCTGCTCCCAAGAGAGGGTCAGCTTTCCAAAAAAAGGGGCCCTCACCAAGCACTCACGGCTCTCTGGTCCCCAGCCTGGGTGTCCTGGGGTTCACCCATCGTGGGGCAGGAAAGGACACTGCTCCTTCCACTGGGGAAGCAGATTCCCTGGTGAGATGCACCTCAGGCAGCCAGAGCTGAGACACTTCCTGGCCACCATCCAGCCATGATGGCTGAAGGTTTGCAGGCTGTGTCCCTCTCCAAGTGCTTTCCTGAAACACCAGGAGTTATCTCCGAGGGGTGCAAGCCAAGGTCCCCTCTCCTCTCCACGGCTGCCTCATTTCTTCAGGAGCAGCAGGAACTGCACCAGCAAACACCTCCACCTGCCCACCCACCTTCCGTGGGTCAAGCTCTTCCATCCCAGCGTCTCATTCCCACTGTTTTTACCAAGATTCCAGAGGTTTCTCCCCCATGGCTGCTGCCCTTCTTCAAGGACATCCACAGGGTGTTGCTGGAGTGATCATGACCTGGTGTTGATATTCTGGGCCAGGGGTGCACCATCCCCTGCTCCAGACCCGGAAGAATTTATCACCCAAATACATGAGGATGGAACAGGGAAATGGAATTAAGCAGGATTTTGGCCAGAAGAGGTCTTTAGTAGCACATGGTCAGAGCCTGGTACAAAATCCTACCAGCACATGCTAAAGGACACCAGAGACTCCCTCTTACCTGTTCTGATGGGGACACTGAGGTCCCCAAATGAGAAGGACAGTCACTGCAAACCACTTTCCAGATAGAAGATGCTCTCCATGGGTGAAAACTTCCTTCTCCCTGCTTGGCTACGTGATCGAAACCCCACAGGAGGAATCTGCATTCCAAAGCTCCATCACACCTCTGATTCTTCTTCAAAATCGGTAAAATGAGGAGCGAAGTCACAACCTCGTAGTTCTCCCCCCCACCTTTCCACGGTATCATCCTGGCAAGGACAGAATCCCTTTCGGTTTCCTGCAGTGGGGATGCACAGGCTGCTGCTCCCATCCCAGATGGCATACCCAGGAGCAATGGCTCCGGATGGACATGTCACAATAAAACCTCCTTTCTATTTATACACTGCTTGTGACCTTCAGCTGTTGCTACACTGCTCTGGACGCAGCACAAACAGATTTTCAAACATCCTGGAGTTTGTTTCTGAAAGGTGCGGAGGCTCCTTGTGTTTTCCAAGGGGTCACGAAGTGCAGTGAATCCGGACCTTCCCAGAAAGTGGCTGATAGCCTGTTTTTTTTCTATCGGTATCATCATTTCTGGGGTTAAACTTAGTATTTAAAAACACAGATGGGCTCAGTTTAAAGACTGGGAGAGGATCCAATTGTAAGTTGTCCAGCTGGTAAAACACCCTCACTGCTAAAAAAACGGGTGAACTTGGGAAATCAGGCAGCTCCATCTTCCCATCGTCGCCTCTCCCTGTGCCTTTTCCCAGCTCCTCTGGCAAAGCCATGAACCCCCCAAAAGGTCTTCACAGCACCAGTGGGGTCAGTCCACGAGCCGCTCACCCCTGCCCCTCCTGTTGCACAAACCCATCCGACCTCTTTGCAGCTCTGGCTGCGGGTCAGACCATTGAAATGTGGTGTTTTCCTGAGCTTCCTCCAGTCTTAATTTGTTCCCTTGGAAGCACAGGCACGGGAGGAGGGCTCAGGACTGACCTTCGGTGGGATGTGGAGCTCTTGTGCTGGTGGATTCCCCCAGCCTTCATTCATGAAGCGTATTCCACGCAATTAAGCATTAGTTCATCACGTTAATGGGAGGGAAGCGTCTTCCCTGGGCTCCAAGCCCAGCTCTTGTCCTTGGGCAGGAGAATGTGTCAGCCTCAGCTTCAAATCCGTGGTGTCCCAACATCAGGAGGGACCTTTACACCAAGGTGGGGATTATAGGGTGTCCTCAGTTGCTGTTTTATGGTGATTTTTTTAGGGAGATGCAGGATGGGGACGAGGCAGGGGAACAAGACCTTCCAAGCCAGTAACTGAAGCTCAGGGGAAGACTCGTAGTCCAGATACACGGAGAAAGCACTGCTAGGAGAGGAACTACTATAAAATAAAGCAAGTTTATGGGTGTTTTGGGGAGGGGAAAACATAGATGGGGGAGGGTCTGGGTGTTTATTGCCTGTTCAATAAGGAGCATTTGGAGTCAGGAAAGAAATCCTAGCTTTAAAGACAGTGAGGGAGAATATCTGAAGATGAAATGAGTTTTGGGGGCTGACAAGGAGGGATTGGCTCTCCCTGCTTCAGCAGAGCCTCAGGGTGGTGTTTCCACAAAAAAATAAAGGTATTGTTCCCTCAGAGCCTGCTTGGCTCCCCTTGCCTGGCTCCATTCTGGGCAGAGCTGAGCAGTCAGTGCCTGGAGGGATAGGACACAGTGTGGGCAGTGGGCATTGAGCAAACCATCCCCTGGAGATGGGACAGAGGGCCGGGGCTGCTCCCCTTCGGGCTGCTCGAGCCCAGGGCTCTCATTTAGGGACCCCTTCTCTGCTTTCAGCAGAGAGAAAGCACTGAAGAGTGGCTTGGATCATGCCAGGGTCCAGCTGACTTTCAAAAGAACTCAGTTATTGATTTCTGGGACTGTGCTTCTCCCTGGAGGACTGGAAAAAGCCCAAGGCGGTTGCCGAGGACGCCTGTAAACTGTGACTCTGAGAACAGCCTTGTTTAACGAGGACCTTTCCTGATGGAATTTGAGGCCAAGGTCATTCCCCCAGGCTGCTCTCCAGCAAGCAGACTGTGAGGGGCTGGAGGACCTGCCAGCCAAGGCTACTCTCCCTGGAAGCAGATCCCAAAAAAAAAAGGTAGGAATCAGGATAACGATGTTTTCTCCCTGAAGCCTTTTCTGTGGCAAAGAGGCAGAGATTTCCACCTTGCTGAAGTGGCTGACCTGGAGAGCCCGGGGTGAAGCCTACGCTAAGAAGAGCTGGAAGATGTTCATTTGCCACTCAGAGGCGTGGGGGAGAGGTGCTGAAATGACCCCAGAAATCAGTTCCTGTGCAGGGGGGTCCGTAGGAAAGCTGGCTGTGGCTATCTGGCACGATACGGGCACAGACTGAGGGAGCTGAGGTGGCCAAAACTCCATTTCCCACCTCAATAAATGGAAACACTTGTCACAGACTCACAGGATCGTTAAGGTTGGAAGAGACCTCCCAGATCAAGCCCAGCCTTCGACTGACTGCCACCACTCCCACTAAGACATGTCCCCGCATCTCGTTTTTTGAACACTTCCAGGGATGGCAACTCCACCCCTTCCTGCGGAGCCTGTTCCGATGATGAACCACTCTTTCAGTGAGGAGATTTTTCCTAATATCCAACAAAAACCTCAACTCATACAGAGCAATCAGGCAGTGTTGTCTCCAGCAAGGATCTCCACCACAGGTGATGCCAATGGAGACCCCATTCCGTGCCTGCCTGCTCCGTGTAGGTGCCTCCAATATCCTGGGACACCTACAGAGCTCTTAGACACCACCTGCAAACTGAACCGAGCTCGGATCAACACAGCCAAGGAGCTGGGATTGCTGCTCACCTGCAACTGGTGTGGACACCAAGGTGTGGTCAGTGATGCCTCCTTGAGGAGTGACAGCCACAGGAGTGGGCAGTCTGCAGCCAGGAATGTCCAGCACTGCAGCCTGAAAATCAGGGAATCATAGAGCAGAGTCCCAGCTGGAGGGGACCTTAAAGACCATCTCGTTCCACCTGGAGCTTTCCACCTTCCACTGTCCCAGGGTGCTCCAAGCCCCATCCAACCTGGCCTTGGACACTTCCAGGGGTGGGGCAGCCACAGCTTCTCTGGGCACCCTGTGCCAGGGCCTCCCCACCCTCACAGGGAAGGATTTCCTCCCAAGACAACAGCCCTCAGTGCCCAGTCTTTGCTATCTGTAACAACGATCAGCCTCCCATTGATTCCAGCGTGATCCCAAGGATGGCCCCACAGCCTCCAGGACTGCACAACACAGTCACAAACAAAGGGTCCCCGCTCTTTCCCCGCTAAACGTGAACCCAAAGAGGTGTAAAAGCTGCCAAAGCCGAGCTGTGCCTGCGGCTTGGCATGATAGATGGCAGGGCTCAGCTGGGAGCTGTTTAATTTGGGTGAAAGACACTGTGTGGGAAGCAGCCCTGCCTGAGCTCCAAGGTGTGTAGGAGCCAGCTCGGTTTCATCTCAGCTGATTCTAGCAGCAGAGTGTTGCTTTGGAGAAAAACGAAATGCCGGGAGCTGTGGAGGGGGATGGAGGTCAGGACAAATCTCTCCATTCACTTTTGCAGGGATGAGAGCAGCAGCGGAGCTTTCAATGGGAATTCCTCCATGAAAGGACTGTGACAGATCTGGCGTGGTGCTGAAAGAGGAGATCACCTGGAGCGTGCCTGCCTTGGCCAGCTCGCCGGCCTTGTATCCCTGGATTCTCACTTGGAGGAAGCCCTGAGGCTTCTTCCTAGCAAAGGCAGCAGTGGCCCTTCAGCATGGAATCACAGATTGGCTTGGGTTGGAAAGGTCCTTTGAAGGTCATTTAGTCCCACCCCTGCCATGGGCAGGGACACCTCCCACTGTCCCAGGTGGCTCCAAGCCCCAATGTCCAACCTGGCCTTGGACACTTCCAGGGATCCAGGGGCAGCCACAGCTTCTCTGGGCAGCCTGTGCCAGGGCCTCCCCACCCTCACAGGGAAGGATTCCTTCCCAATATTCCATCTAACCCTGCCCTCTGGCAGTTTGAAGCCATTCCCCTTGTCCTGTCACTCCAGGCCCTTGTCCAAAGTCCATCTCCAGCATCAGTTCTTCAAATTCCTTTGGACTTGTAAAGAGAATTTTCGATACAGAATCCCATACCCCAAAGATCTCTTCTTCTTTGCATGATACCCCGAAGATCTCAATTTCTGCTCCTTCTCCTCAAAATCCAGCGAAACCATCATTATTCCCAAGAATTCCTCACAGACCTCCTGCATCTCCCCATTACTTGGAGAGACCTCCTTGGTCTTGAGCATGTTCAGCCTGCCATGATGAGACAGCCCTTGGCACTGGTACTTCTGAGCACCCCCAAACCATCTGCTCTCCTTTCATCCCTCTTCTGGGTCCCTGTGAGGAGGAGGAGGCTCCAGCTGAGAGAAAGGGACAGGCCGCCCACTTGTGCTGAGTAACCATTGCCAAATTGGATGCCAGCACATACACACACACACACACACAAATATTTCCACCGAGGTTGCTATGAACAATGGTCCCTTGATGATTTGCTATCTCAAATACTTCTGCCTTTGGCAGCCCTCCATGGGGAACAGGCAGTTCAAGCACTGACCCTCCCGCTCCTGGGCTGGCTCGTGGGCACCTCCACATCCAGCACTGCCTGCCGAGGGGGCGTTCCATGGGCGAGGAACGGGACGTGATCCCTGCCCTGGGAGTTTGCAAGGTGAAGGCTGGCACGTGGGCAAGGGCAGAGCTGCGTCCTCATCGGTGCTGGTGAGGAAACTCCTCTGCCTCATCACCACCGGGCCTTCACTGCCCCCGTGGAAAGCCTGGCCATCTCCCTGGACGCATCCCCGGCCCCACTTTGTTTTCATCTGCCCAGATTTCCTTCAGACATTGCCATGGTGCCTACAAACCCATGGGAAGGAGTTAGGCAATGTCCACGCAAGGCTGGTCAGTCCTTTTCTCCAAGTAGTGACACCCCGAGTCACCCTGAGTGGCACCAGAGTCACATCCCGATGATGTCCTACCTGAAAGGTGAACACCAGTGACGGAGGAAGAGCTGGGAGATGTCTGAACCTAGGAAATGGGGTGAGTTGAGCAAAGCCCTCCTTGCACAAGGTGAGAACGCACTCATGGTTCAGGTAGTGGAGAAATCAGTGCTGGCCACTTCCTAAAGCAAAGGGAAAAAGAACTGAGGTTCTCAGAAGCAAAACGTTTGATCTGATCATTATTTGTGATACTCAGAGGTTTTGACTGTCATCCCTGGTGGCTCCTGCATGCCTGGAGGGAGCCTTCCAGAGACCCCATCCGTGCACGGCGATCCCGGCTTTTGCACCGTCTACAAATAGTTGGTGCGTGCTGAAAAGAGCAGATCTGAAGCCACAGTTGGCAAATTGCACCAACAAGCATATTCCCAGCGAGGCATTGTTCCAGTTTGTATATGTCTGAAAAGAACTGTTCAGGCATATGTTAAAGTTGGCACCTTCTCCCGGGGACTCGCTGCAAGCTGACGGCTGGAGCGTGATAACCACAGCAAGGCACACAAAACACTCGGCAAATAAGGGAAAACAAAGTCCACTCGGGCCGGGCCGGGATGAGGATGAGGAGTGGGGGCAGAGCGCTGTCCTCTGGAGAGAGAGAGCTCATCCCAGCCTGCCACAGGGAATCTGCATCTGCAAGCACTTGGAGAGGGATTGGTGTAGAGGAGGAAAGTGAAAATCCTGCAGCCCCAGCGCTGGTGCCGGCATAATCCTTATCAAAAGGCTCAGCCATTGGAATGGGGCGAGTGAATGGGGGGTGTCCTACAGGCTCTGGGCTTCGACCCACCCAAGGAGGCAGCACCTTGCAGTGGGGGTGGACTCGCAGCACACTGAGGGTTCTCAGCTCCCAGGGATGTCTGGACCTGGCAAAAACCTCTCCCTTGGAGATGCTGGAGAATGCAAGGGGGAAATATTGTCCTGGTTTTGTTCTTCCTTGGGTGTCTGGACTGCTGCAGCTGGGGACAGGATGCTGGGCTGGCCTGGTGGAGCTGTAAGACCATCAGGGCATCCTCTTCTTGGCAGGGCTGGGTTAACTTTTGGACTCGGTGATCTTAGGGGTCTTTTCCAACCTAAATGATTCTGTGATTCTCAGCTACAAAACTGGACCTGCCCCAGCCTAGGCATGCCCCATGGTTGGGTAGGGGGACACGTGCAGGCTCCCCGTTCATCCCCTCAGGGTGTCCAGGAGCACTCCAGTGCCCCTTGCAGAGGGCAGCTGGAGCTCATCTCCCACCAGGTGCAGCTCCACGTTAGTGCTCAGTCCTGCAGGTGTGTGGTGGGGTGATAATCCGAGCAGGGTTCATTGGAAGCTGGAGCAGCACGAGAAGCTCCATGAGCTTCCTGTAGGACACCTCCTACCCTTGCATGACCCCTGAAGGAGGCTGCACTGCCAGGCGCAGAGCAGACCAGGCTGCCCAGGAACACTTTTTGCCTGCGAACTGCTTTGTATGGACAGGGATAATCCTGCTGGATCCTGGGCGCATCTTCATTCCTGGTGGGACAGCCCCAGAATATGTCTGATTTGACCTTCTCCACCTCCTGTTGACAGCCCTGCTCTCTCCCTTGGCTCTGCCAGATTTCACAGGACAGGACCCCAGGTGTCCGTGCAGGACCTGAACGGCTCCGGTGCTTGGCAGTGCTGGTGGGAAGCAGCAGAATCCCACCCACAGCAGAGGTGGCTTTGCCCAGCCGGTCTAATCCCGGTCCTCAAAGGTGACGGGCTGTAAGTAAATCAGGGAGCCTCAGCTGCCCTTTCCATCCAAGCAGGATCACACACAGCCCCTGGAGCGCTGTCAGCAACAACCTGAGCGGGGAGACGCTCACAGCCTGCGGTTCTGGGGGAGCAGCCGAGGGCCTGTCCAGCACTGTTAGCAGGAATAATTAATTACCTGCCCTGCCATTTCACTGGGAAGCTGCAGAATTAAGTGGCAGCAATTCCTGCCTCTTTCCTCCCTCCTGGGACTCCCAACAGATGAGCAAGAGGGGTGAAACCTCCAAAAATCCATGGAAAGGCCAAGGGGGGAAGCAGAGCCTGATGGTGTGTGCACAGGACCTGAACTTGCTGCAGCAAACCGAGGGCTGGGGTGAAGCTGGGAGCAGGGACATGTGCCACCAGCCTCTCCATGGACAGCATCATGAGCTTTTCCTTTTTCCTTTTTCCCTTTTCCTTTTTCTTTTTTCCTTTTTCCTTTTCCTTTTCCTCCTGGCACCTCTCATTTCTCCTTGGAGAAGACAGCTCCGTTCAGTGTCACTGTCAGGAGCTGCCGTGCCTTCAGCTGGAGTCCTTGGCCATTTGGATGTCCCTTTTTCAGCTCATCCTCAGTTTGGAGAGTTCGCATCTCCCCTCTGCAAGCTCAGGTCCTCGGATCCTCCGTGGGATGGGAAAAGTTGTTTCCTCTCCCACACTGACTTCACATCCCCATCCCACCCCCACTGGAGACCCCCAGGGGTTCAGGCCGTGCCCCCTCCCCCCCAAAGGGCTCTGCTCCTGGAGATGGGGGAAAACAGGGACCAAAATGGGATTTTCATGGTGGATACAGGCAGAGAGACTTGGCTTCCACCTCCCAGCCTTGTCTGTCACCGAGGGGCTGCCCGTGCTCCTCAAACCCCAGCCGTGCCCCCGAGACATCCCCTGCCCCACTGCCTGCGGCAATGTCGGGGCTCGGCTTTATTTGGAGGCTCCTTTTTGGGGGGCACGAGGGCGATGAGACACGACGAGGCTGCGGGGGACAGAGCCAGAGCACCACCAGACCCCAAACATCCCCTGTCCCGGGGCCCTGTGAGGGGAGGCGAGAAGCTGAGGGGGGTGCAAGCAGCATCCCTGCATCCCCAGCCGGGTCCACGGGGACAGAGCCCTGTCCTGTGGGGGTGGCGAGGGAAGAGTTAAAGGGAAGGCGAGCAGATCCTCCTCCATCCTCCCGGTCCTCGCTGTTAGGCTGCTGCTGTGACAGGGGGTGGGATCGGGGCTGGCCGCCGTTTGCCGCAAGAAGGGGGGGGAAACGTGGCTGCGAATGTGTGTGTGTGTGTTGGTGACACAGGACAAAATGAGATGAGACCCCTCGGACGGGAGCGGCCGCCCGGCTGCGATCCCTGATCCCTGCCCGATCCCCGCCCGCTCCTGCGCATCGCTGCGATCGCTGCCGGGGACCGGCGCAGCCCCAGCATCCCCGCCAAGAGTAAGGCTCGGGGTGGGAAGCGACTGGGAGGAACTGGGAAG
>VZTF01003767.1:9529-78078 GCA_013397755.1 Cnemophilus loriae | reverse complement strand
GGCGGGGGGGCAGACCCGTGTGCCAGTGCCAGGGCCAGGTTATTCCCCCTCGTCACCTTTTCCTCATCTTCTTCTCCTTATTTCTTTATTTCTTCGGCAGTGATGTCAGGGAGGGGAGCGGTGCCTGGGGCTGGGGGTTGGATTCACGGCAAGGAGGTTGCTGGCGGCCGAGTGATTAACGTGCAGTTGCTGGGAATTATGTCATCTGCCTCGGTGCTGGGTGGCCCTCGCCCAGCAGCGGCGGTGGGGAGGGGAGGGAGGACGTGGGGGGACGTCATGACATGGGGCTCCCCGCCTGAGGCTTCACCCCGGGAGGCGCCGATGCCTCGCCGGCTTTGCGAGGACTTGGGTATCCAGCGTTCCTGCCCACCCCGACGCGGGGATCCCCGCTCGGGACATCACCCGGGGAGGCACCGGTGCCTCCCTGGCTTTGCAAGGACCGAGTGTTCCCCCGCGCCCACCGCGGCCCCCAAGCCAGGGGTGCACGCCCACCCCGCTGCCCGCTGTTCCTGGGGGTCCCGGCTCCGCGGGCTCCATCCCCAGCACGAGAGGAGCGGCTTGTTGCTCCTCCCGGTGGCTCATCCCGCTCGCTGGCCCGGCAGCCGGGCTTGGAGCGGGCGCTGCGATGAAGGGAGGAGGGTGAAGGTGGGCATCCCCTCTGCCAGCTCCCCGGGAGAGAGCGGGGCTGGAGCTGCTGCACTGCAGCACAGAGCCCCATCCGGGGCTGTGGGTGTGCCCGGGGGGAGCAGGGACCCCCTCTGCCTCCCCGTCCTCTCCTTGGAGCCGAGGCGAGAGCTTGGGGACCTGTGGCTGCCAGCGGCCCCCCAGGCCAGATGATCCCTCTGTTCCAGAGGAGGGCGTTGAGCTGCTGGATGCTCCACACCCTTCTGGGCATCCCCATGGGCATTCCTTGAGTGCCCCCTGAGCATCCCCCCCCTTAAGCATCCCCTGAGCATCCCCTTGAGCATCCCCGAGCACCCCCGAGCATCCCCCTAAACATTCCCTGAGCACCCCCGAGCACTCCCCGAGCACCCCCGAGCATCCCCCTAAGCACTCCCCGGGCACCCCCGAGCATCCCAGTCCTCTTCCCCACGTGGGGAGCTGGGCAAGGAGGACAAGGCCCGCCAGTGAGCCGGGCATGGACCGCGCTGCACATCAACAGCCTCTTCCCTCTGCTCCACACCCCGTGAATCCCCGTGCAGCTCCGTGCGCCACGGCAGAGGGTCGGGCAGGGAGAGGAGCAGGCAGATGCCAGCAGGAAGGCTGCAGGGAGACGTGGAGCGGAGGTAGGGAGGGCGGGCACAGCTGTAGCGGGGCATTTTCTGGCATTTTCTGCCCCACAGCACAGCCCATGGGAGGGGGGGGATGCTGACAGCTTGCTGAATTCCAGCTGGGAGCCAGCGGGTGCAATCCTAGCCACTCGCCCCGTGGGATAACCTTCGGCAACTCCCTCAGCTCTCCGCGCTCTGCTTCCAACACCCTCCAGCACATCCTTCATCCTCCAACCCGCTCCGGCGGCGGATTGTGCCAGCGCTGAGCCCTCCAGGGAGGTGCCGGCATTAACGGGGAGCGCAAGGCACCCCCAGTTTGGGGCAGGCAGGGCTGGGAGGCTGCTCCATCCCGCGCCGTTCCCCCGGCCGTGCCCTCTCCAGGCGGGCTCCGTGCGCCGGGGGTTTGTTTATGTGTGGCCCTGGTTGGAGCGGCGATCTGCCGCGGCTAAATATAGCAGCGATGCTGTCATCCGAGTTCAGCCTGGCTGGGGAATTTATTTTCTGCAAAGGCTGGGAGGCGAACGGGCTGAAAACAGGCGTGGAAATGCCGGAGCGGTGTGATTCCCTGTCTGCGGTGTCCGGGCTCACGCAAGGGGAGCGGGCACCTTGTCCCGAGTGTCGGCCTTGCGATGGCAGCGGGGAGGAGGAGGAATGTGTGGAGGGGCTGAAATTGTCCCCGCTGGCTCCCCGAGGCAGGGGTGGGCATTTAAAAAGCGGCGCAGTGCCTGTGTGGCTTCGTGTCTCCATCCAGGGAAGAGGTTCCCTCCTCCTCAAACTCTTCCTTGCTGGGTGACCGGGCTGGCGTCCCAAGGGATCAGCTCCCAGATCTAAAACGAGGAGGGAGGGAAGCATCTGAAGGTCCAGCATCTGGCTGTAGATACCTGGGAGGGAGCAGCAGCTTGTCCTACATGAGGTGGGGTTGGGAGAGCCCCCCTTCCCTGGCGGCTGCGGCATCAGCCCTGGGCATCCCCTGCTGCTTCCACCACAGGGGCATCGCCACGAGCAGGGCACCTCTGATCACCCATCCCGAGGAAAAACGGGAAAAGAGGCAGAAAGACAGGTCCCCTGACTTGCAAAAAACAGGCAGATGGGGAGGGTGTTTTCCACATGCACGGTGAAAACCACGTTGCATCAGCAGTCGGAGGCACTCGCTGCGTGACAGCTCCGCGTGGATGGAGCAGGAATGTGGATAAACTGGCTGCAAAAAAGTTTCTGAAGGGAGTTATATCCCGACAGGGAAGGTGAAGAGTTAAGAGGGGGTTGCTGGAGCTGTTGAAGGGCTTAAAATTTGCTTTCTCTCGAAGAGGAACTGAGCTGTGCCCGGGGCTGTCAGAGAAATCCAGCAAACAAAGGGTGAAACAAGGAGATTTCTTGTTTCCCTTCACAGAGGATCTTTCCCATTAGTCATTCCTGTCACAGGAGCTGGCGAACACGGTTCTTATTTGAGGGATCTGAAAGTGAAATGGAGGCACGAGGCCAGGAGCCCAGACATCCCTGCCCTCGGGATTGGGGAGCAGGCAGGGACCCCCCAACCCCTCTGGCTCCACCACACCTCCGCTCCGTGGGCAAAGCCTTTGTCCTCTGTGCCGGGCCCCTGGATTCGTCCTCTGGCTGTGGGAGCCCTTTCCATGGAACCCGGTCTAGGGAGTGGCATCCCTGGTCCCTTCCATCCCAAACCGTTCCAGGATTCCACGATTCCTGCAGGACACGGTGGCACCATGAGCCATAGGCAGGCTGTGATGCTCCGTCCTGGAGGTGGTGGTGGACCAAGCACCTTGAGATCCTGCAATAATCCAGGTGGTTCCCCAAAGCTCCCAAAACTCAGCTCTTCCAGGCACCTCCATGGCGGAAAGGGCCAGGCTGAGCCCCACCATGGAGGGCAAGAAGGTCCGTGGAGCTCCCTAAACAGCAAGGAAAGCAAAGATAACTGTTAAGGCAGCTATCGGGACATTGGGATGGCTCATGCCTTATGATCCAGGCTTGGCTGGAGCCAAGAGCTCTCCTGGCAGAGGGAGCTGGAAGTCTCCTTGAGCTGTGCAGGAGCCGCAGGAGTTCCTGCAAGGCTGCAAGGCTGGGAATCTGGCTCCCAGGGATTTTGGCTGAGTTTCCATCTCACAAAACTGGGGAGTTTTGCCATGAATATGTGGGTCCTGTTGGCTTTATCTGGTTCCTGGGTCAGAAGGATGCGTTTTGTCTGAGCCCAGTAGGAGCCTCTCTTTCCTTCAGGGCCAAATCCTGACCACGAGCCAGCCAGATGCTCCAGAGCCAGCAGGATGCTCCAGGTTTAGACAGGTGTCATCCCAGAATCCCAGAATCATTCAGGTTGGAAAACACCTCCGGGATCACTGAGTACCAACCTCTGACCAAACACCAGCACCCACCACCCCAACGAAACCAGAGCACTGAGTGCCACGTCCAGTCATTCCTCGGGTAACTCCAGGGATTGTGACTCCACCAGCTCCCTGGACAACCCTTTCCAATGCTTAACAACCTTTTCAGTGAAGAAATTTTCCCAATATCCAACCTGAACCTCCCCTGGCACAGCCTGAGGCCGTTCCCTCTCCTCCTGTCCCTGTTCCCTGGGAGCAGAGCCCAACCCCCCCCGGCTGCCCCCTCCTGTCAGGGAGTTGTGCAGAGCCACAAGGTCCCCCCTGAGCCTCCTTTTCTCCAGGCTGAGCCCCTTTCCCAGCTCCCTCGGCTGCTCCTGGTGCTCCAGCCCCTCAATTCCTTGTCGTGAGGGGCCCAGAAGTGCCCCCAGGACTGGAGGTGCCCCAGCAGTGCCAGCACAGGGGATGGACACTGCCCTGCTCCTGCTGCCACACCATTCCTGACAAAATCCAGGTGCCACCGGCCTCTTGGGCCACCTGGGCACACCTGGGCCCACCTGGACCCATGTCCAGCCACTGCTGACCAGCACCTCCAGGTCCTTTCCCACCGATGGGCGATGGAGCACGTTCCCTTTGCAGGGAGCCCGGGAAAAAGGCAATCAGATCATTAACACATGCTGCTCTTCACACAACCAACCTCACAAATATTTATCAGCTGGAGAAACACACGGGCTCGGAAGTTGCCAAGTAACATAACAAGAGGCGCTTTTAAATAAATATCTGTGCGTCTGCGGGTGACGAATTAACCAAATCCCTTGGTATGTGGCCCAAAGATCTGTTTTCCTCTGGAAGCCCGGCACCAGTAATAAAAATAATGATCCAAGCCAGGAATGAAAACCTGGGATAAGCAGTGACTGACTGTCTGTCCAGCACTGGAGGGAATAGGTTCCCTGCTGGGAAGGTCTGTGGAGTGATACCCGGGACAAGTCGGGAGCAGGATGGGATGGAGGGGGTTTATTTTGCAGGAGAGGTGAGAACGAGCCCAGTGCACCAGGCTGGGGCTCATCCTGCACCCACGTGCCTCTCCTAAACACCCACAGGACTGATCTTCTCTGCAGGCTCGGGATTTCAAGGTACCTTGTTGTAGAGCCTGTATCTCTCTCTGGTTCTCCACGTTCCCTTCCCTCCAGCCCTGGGAAGGGTCCGTCAGACCTCTTCCTCTCCTAACCAGGTGGATGTGTCCCAGAAATCCAGCAGGAATACTGCTTGCCCCAGCCTGCCCAGGTGTGTTCTGCACTCTTCAAATAGCCAGGGTTTCCCTGTGGCTAAATCTTATCAAATCCTTGCTGTGAGGTCAGTTTGGAGGTTTTGGGGGTTGTTAGGGGGGGTCAGTGCTGCCAGAGGAGACAAGGTGGGTTCGCAGATGAATGGAGATCTCTCACCCAGCTCCTTCTTCCATGGGGAAACTCTGGCTTGTGGGGTTGGGATTTCACAGAATCATGGAATGGTCTGGATTGGGAAGGACCTTAAAACCATTTCATTACATCCCCCTGCCACGGGCAGGGACACCTTCCACTGTCCCAGGTTGCTCCAAGCCCCGTCCAACCTGGCCTTGGACACTGCCAGGGATCCAGGGGCAGCCACAGCTTCTCTGGGCACCCTGTGCCAGGGCCTCACCACCCTCACAGGGAGGAATTTTTTCCTAATATCCCATCTAAGTCTCTCTCCAGCTCTCTTGGAGGCCCTTTAAGCACTGGAAGGTGCTGGAAGGTCTCCCCAGAGTTTTTTCTTCTCCAGGCTGAACACCCCCAGCTGTCCCAGGCTGCCATCTCATTTGGCAGAGATGTTCCCATGCAAACCCACCATCTCTCCATCATCACCAGACGGCTTGGCCTGAGGGTTTTGCGAGCAGGTTGTCATTTTGGGGCCATTTGGGGTCATTTTTGGGGCCATTTGGGGGTTCCTGACTGAACCAAAACGTGAGGAGACACAACCTGGACGTGGAGCTGGTTGGCAAAGTCAACATGGAGAGTGGTTTTGGGAGAACAGACACTGCCCAGTCCGAGTGAGGCCAGGTGAGGGGGTCAGAGCACACAGACTGGCCGAGGTGATGGTGGTGGCTGTTGCCCAGAGCGGCTGTAGATGCCCCATCCCTGGGAAGGCTGGAGTCTGGGAGCTCCTCCCAGCCACGGCAGTGCCCCCGGGCACGCGCTGGAGATGATGCACAGGGGGAGGTCGGAGCTTTTATTAGCCCAGCTGCCGGAGCTGGAAAAAACAGCCCAGCTTTCGGGCCCAGGAGCTCATCTCCTTGTCCCCGCTTTCTAATTATATCAGCTGATCTAGCACAGGCTCCTCGCACTCCCCACGGGCCGCTGCCTTCGTTACATCCCCGGCTCTGCCCTTGGCAGGCGCTTGGAGGAGCAGCCAGGCCATCCCACCGGAGATGCTGGGATGGCAGGACCGGCTGCCTCACCTCAGATGTTCCCCTGCAGTGCGGTCTCCAGCCTCCAGCACTGCCAGGAATGGCGAGGGGACAAGGGACAGGGGACAGGGGACAGGGGACACGTTGGTGTTTGTTCTGGCCAGGCTGTGTGCACGTCGCCTTTCAAAGTGTGGGATGGGAAGACAGGAAAGTCTGTCCCCGTTATGAGGCTCGGCTGGGATGGCTCCTCAAGATGGCTCAGAGACACCAGGGTGGAAAGGAGAGGATGACAACATCCCCAAAAATCATCAGGGGTTCTGGGATGAGATGGACAGAGCTGCATCCCATAGGTTCCTGCACTCCATGGCTCTCCTGCCCAGGGGAGGGGGTCCCTGGTGGTCCCTGTCCAGGGCAGGGGGGCTCTGGGAAGACCAGGACCTGTTCTTGGCTCAAATCTCTCCCTCCTCCAATAAACACATTTCCCAAAAGGTCTCTGCTAGGAAAATCCACATCTCCACCCGGTGCAGCTCAGCAAGGACATAAACACCCGTCTGCAGGAGCAGGCTGAGCACAGCCCATAAAGCTCGTGCCAGGCTCAGGGAGACCCTGATGTTCTCCCAGCTCCTCCAGTAATGTAAATAATAAATCACTGCTGCCGAGCTGGTGCCCAGCCAGCCACTGCACAGCAGGAGTTTGCTCCGCTCCTTCCTCCGATCTGCCGCGCTCTTCCTCCCGCCTGCCCCACTCTTCCTCCCTCCCACTGCTTTTCCAAGCCCCAGGGCTTGATCTTTTTGGGGATCAGGGTGTCCCCAACTCGCAGGAGTGGTTTCAGCGCTGTTGAGTCCCAAGTGGAAAGTTTTTAATCTGTTTTGCTCCCTGCTACTGGCACTCGGTGCTGTCTTTGGCACATTCCTTAACCTCGGTTTCCCTCTGCCAGGCTGCACTGCCCCCTCCCAAGGGATTGTACAGAATGGGAGCTAATCTGGGGACTAGGATGAGGTATTTCAACACCTGATCTTGTGGCTGAAGTGGCAAATGTGCCACCTGCACGTGTTTGGGGTGGGTAATCCCCCTGTCTGTTTTCCAGCAGAGCCCAGACAAACTCATCTCCCACAGCTCAGGAGGGCTTTGGGACCAGCCAAACCAACCCAGGGCCTGTTGACATTCCTCAGCGCCAGCCAAGAGCTTTGCCTTCCCCTCCACACTCTCAGGGGCCCAAATTAGCTTTTAATAATAATATTTCATTTAAAAAAAAAAAAAAAATCCCTGGGCAAACAATCCGGCCTTGGCGCCCGCCGGGACAGCAAACACTCCCCGAGGGGCACCAGGTGTGGTGCATTCCTGATAGCTGGAAAAGAAAGGAGGGATTATTTCCCTCTCTGTGCAGTGTGCTGGGTGAGCAGGAGCGGCCGGCCCGGCTCCAGGCTGGGCTGGGTTGTGCCCAGCACCGTGCGAGGCGGGGACGTGGCTTTGGGAAGAGCTCCCTCAGCCAAGCCCCGAGCTCCAGAGCTGATTCACGGTGGCGTTTCTTTGTTCCACGCGTTCCCTCCTGGCGGAGGTGCGGGGTTTCAGGCGATAAGAGGGATCTGTTTGTTTTAAAAACAAGTCCTGCGAGTCACCCGAGCGATCCCTGGGCAGCCGCCCCGTGCCATGAATGCCCACATCCCTGGCACAGCTATCCCAGCATTCGTGTGGACGCATCCACCCCTCCGAGGTTATTCCTCAAAGCCAGAAAACTTGATTTTTCCTCCTTTAATGAAGTTTCTCATCAATCTGTTGACATCTTTCCCTCTCATCCTTAGAAGAGAAGTTGAGGACAGGCAGGACACGGCGTTACAGCCCCAACCCCGGGTTTGACCGGGACACAAACCAGGGAAAACCCTTTCCTCCAGCTCTCCACCCTTGGCTTTGGAGTGCGAAGCAATTTTGCACCCCTCCGGGGTTTAAAAGGCAGGCAGAGATTTGGGCTGCAGGATAATGTTTCCCTGGGCCAGCTGCTGTGATAAAACCAGGGCATCTGTCAGCTCCCGAGCCGGGCAGCCAAACTCCTGCCCGAATTCCAGGGCAGCATCCGAGGGACAGCGCGGGGGAGGTGACACCCGCACCCCCCCGGGTACATCCCAGCGGGATCCGAGTCTCCCTTTCATGCCCCACTGCGGGAAGAAGAATCCTTTCATTTCCTTCGGACGCTTTATCCTCTAAGGATCTCGATCCCGGGGGCGAGCGACAAAAACACCCTTTAAATCCATCGCAGCGGGCTTAGGGGAGGATTAGCAGATGTCTCTGCAGGCTTTACACCAGGCTCCCGGTGTCCCACCCTCGCGGCCCCATCCGGCTTCGGGCTTGCGCTTCCCGAAGGAGAAATGATGGAGCCAGCCGGGCTCTAATTCCCGTCGGGAGATCGCTGCATCCCAGGCAAGCGCAGGCTGGCGACTCGCTTCCAAAAGTGGCGATCGGTTTTCACGGGAGAGCTGGTTCTGATGGGTGTCCTGTGGCCGGGAGCAGAGAGCTCTTCCCAGGCCTTTTCACCCTGGAATTTTCCGGGAGGGAGAACCTCCCCCTGCTTCCCACCTGTGGAGCATCCCCACAGAGGATCCCGGATAATTCCCCAGTGAAGAGCTCTGACTTCTCCCTCTCATCCCAGCCTGGCTGGTGAGAATCGTCCCTCTCCATCACCCCTTTTGTGTTCACAAGCAATTACCCGGATCACTTTCCATTCTCGACACTTTTCCTCCTTAATTTGTCTCAGCGATGGGGGTTTTCCCTGCTACCCCCCACATCCCTTTTACCTCTCCTCAATTCCCACCCCCGAGGGCTTTCTGACCGCCAGGACTCTCAGGATGGCTCTCCTCCAGCACACGAAAGCTTGCATAATAGCTGTTGACACCGTAACTTCATCTGAATCGATCTTGTTTGCTAATTAGCTGATTGCAGTAATTGGCATGAATTACCTTGGGGGATTCTGCCTCCCTGGGGGTGGCCGGTGGCCAGCGTGTCCCACAGAAGAGGTGGGAATGGCAGCAGCGAGGTGGTTCCTGCTCCCCGGACACCTCTGGCAGGTATCCCGGTGACTCGTGGAGGTGCAGAGGAGCTTCCAGAGGGGAACCACAGCCTGGTGCGGGGATTTTTAACTCCTAGAATGCCTCAGAGCCACCAAAATGTCCAGAGTAGCTATTACAGAGCCTAAAATGGGTTAAAGTCCCTGTTCATGGGGTGAAGGGATGAGGGGATGTGACTCCACTCCGCCTCAAAATGCAACTGGAGATGACTCAAACACTGGGTTAAAGATAAACCAAGTGAAGCAGCTTTTCTCAGAGGTCGTAATTCCCTTCCGAAAATTCCCTGCCAAAAATTCATGGAGGATGAAACAGCACTAGACTGGGCGAGGAGGGAGCAGGCAGTGTCAGGGAGAGCGTCCTCTGATGGCAGCAGACCTTCTGGGGGGATCCAAAGGCACCTTTGGGTGGGAGGCATCCCTGAAAAGCTCTGAGGCTCGGGGGAAATGGGGCAGGATCAGTGAGATTCTCCTCTCCCCGGTCCCTTTTTCCTCTCACAGCAGCTGCACAGGGAGGAGGGAGGCCGGGAGGACCATCCCTGTCCCAGTCCCTCGGGATCCAGCCAAGATCCAACTCTCCCCATTGTGAACTTCCAAAAAAAGAGGGACAGCAAGGGCAGGTAGTGAAGGATAGGACAAAGGGAACGGCTTTAAACTGACAGAGGGCAGATTTACCTTAAATATTGGGAACAAATCCTTCCCTGTGAGGGTGGGGAGGCCCTGGCACAGGCTGCCCAGAGAAGCTGTGGCTGCCCCTGGATCCCTGGAAGTGTCCAAGGCCAGGTTGGACGGGGCTTGGAGCAACCTGGGATAGTGGGAGGTGTCCCTGGGGTGGCACTGGATGGTCTTTAAGGTCCCTTCCCACCCAAACCATTCCATGGTTCCGTGATAACTCATTTTTTACCCAGAATAACCACGACACCCCAAACCAAAGCTCCTCACGTGGGCACGTTTCCATCTGTGGTGCTGCCGGGGTCACCTGATCCAAACCTGCCCCCGGTGAGGCTGAAGGAGTTTGTGAAACACTGTTTTGTACGAGCCATCTATTTATATTGACAGCTTCCCACGCTCCATCCCTCTAATCCTGCATCCCTTTCTGCCAGGCTAAGCTGCATCATTCCAGCTCTTCTTTCCCCCTATTTTTTTTTTTTTTTAATATTGCCCTGTAATTATCATCTTTCCCCTCCTCTGGGATCTGAGAGAAATCCCAGGACTTCTTAGAGCGGATGAGCAGCAGCCCATACCTCTCCTCGTCCTGCTTCCACGGGACTCTTGGGAGCAAATTAATCTGAACCCGCTGTTTAAAAATGTTTATCCTCAGGCCATGCCATTTAGTGTCTTCCCGGGTTACTAATGGACTAGAAAGCCCTTCGTTGTCCCTGTGCAATATGAGAACATCAGCCTGCTTTTTCCGAAGCCAGAACAGAAATTACTGAGCTTTTTTTTTTTTTTCTTCTCTCCGTTGTTATCAGCAATTTTCTGATCTCCAGCTTGAGGACAGGCAATGCTGCTGCAGTTATTCCGCTGCTCTTAATTTTGAAAAATCAAATTACAAGTCGCTCCGTGAACCTCCAGGAGAGAGCTGATGTGGCCAATTGCAAACTGAACTGTTAAATTTCATAACTTTATTGAGCCAGAGTGCCAACAAGTTTTTGTCCTGGTAGCCAGCGTTGGTTCTTAAGTATTTTGGGTGGAAAAGAGAGAGCCCAAACGAAAACCGAGGTCTCCAAGACCCCTTGGTGGCTCAGGAGGCCACATCATTAACCAGAGCTTTCATTCTTTATTTTAAGACGTTGTAAACACACCAGAAGGTGCCGGATCCATCCGTGGGCTCCACGGGGATTTTGTGGTGACTTTCATCAGCTGCAGCAGAGGGGTGAAGACCCCTGAGGAGGCTGGGTCAGAGCTGGCCCGGGGATGGATTTCCCATCTTCCCGCTGCGGAGGAGCTGTGCCGGTGGAGCTGTCACCGAGCAGCTCCGCGAGGGACAAGTGACACGAGCAGGGGTGGCTGGATGGGCTGAGCCCAGGGAGGAGCTGGCACAGGACACGGGACTCGGCAGAGAGGAACCGCAGCAGGAGAAGCCGCTGCTTTTCCTCCCCGAAGGTCTGCGAGGTTGGACACAATGAAATTCCCTCCTCCCTCCCATGCCCGAGGCAGCCACATCCCAGGAGGAATTCAATGCTGCCTCCGAGTCCATTCAAAACACGCCAGGGTCAAACCTTTATGAGGCAACAAAGAAAATAAGCCCAAAGACAAAAAGCTGCTCTGGAGGAGGGGAGGGGAAGGAAGTGGCTCCCAAAATATCGATGAGAACCTTTCCTTTAACCCCAGCTGTGGGATGGGGCTCTCTGCTCCGGTGGGACCGAGCAGGGGAGATGTGAGCACATCCTCCTGCACCTTCCTCTTGGTGCCAGTGACCAAAGTGCAGAGGTTTGGGAATGTTGGGTTGGGATCATGAGGATCTGGGTGCTGGAGAGGGGACAGCTTGGGTGGGAAGGCTCCTGCAGGGAGAATGGGGTTGGCTGGCACCAAAGGACCATGGACCCCCTCCTCTGCCCCATTTCCTGTGGTCACCACCTCCCTGGTGGCTGTGAGGGCTCCTGGGGTCACCTTGTGGCTTTTAGAGGCTGTGTTGCTCCTGGCTGTGATCCCAGAGGTAGCTGGACAGACCCCTGCTCCCCACACCTCCAGAATAATTTGGGTTTTTTCCCCCTTCATTTCTGTTCTTTAGCTGGAAGCACTAAGTGAGGCTTTTTGAGAAGGGTATTTTGAATTGTTCCTGTGTGGGGTTAAAGCTCTGGCACTCGGGAAAGGATGGGAGAGGACCGAGAGCTGCAGGAGCGAGGGGGATTCAAACCAGAGACAGCTGAAATCCAGTGGGGTGGGAACAGACACACACAAGGTCCCACTTCCTGCTGGGCACCTTATTCCAGAAAGGGAGGCACCTGCAGGTATAGAAACCCCCACTGGCAGGGCTGAGCCCCGAAAAGGAGCCCAGGAAATCCCAGGAGAAGCAGAAGAGGCTGAGGATGCTCAGCTCACCATCCTCTCCAGCCCGTCTGTGCTGGGATGCTGACACATCCCAGAGCCATCTCCCACCCCACCACCCCTGCGCGAGGGCAGCGCTGACCCCCCGAGGGGTCACTCTGGACACAAACATGCTCTGTTTGGAGCAGAGCAGGGAAAGACAATTTCCCCCACGGCCCCTGGTGTGACTCAGGAGTTTGTGGTCTGTGACGGGTGAGTCAATGGGAGCGGGAAAAGCCTGGCTATTTTTAGGACCACTGACATTTGGGGGGGTTTAACCCCTGTCCCTCCTCCCACAGAGGCATCTGAGCGGTGCCTTGCTTGAAGAAGGAAAGAAAGACCCTTTCCAAGGCAAGGAAATGAGGGAAGCAGCATCACGGTGACCAGGAAGAGGCTGCCAAGAGCCACAGAGACAAAGCAAGAAGCCGTGCACAGAGAGAATCCCAGAACTGTTTAGGTTGGAAAATCCCTCCAGGATAATCGAGTCCAACCCTTCCCCCAGCACTGCCAAGGCCACCACTGACCCCTGTCCCCAAGTGCCACATCCACACGGCTTTTAAACCCCTCCAGGGATGGGGACTCCAGCACTGCCCTGGGCAGCTGTGCCAGGGCTGGACACCCTTTCCATGAAGAAATTTTCCCAAATATCCAATCTAAACCTCCCCTGGCCCAGCCTGAGGCCGTTCCCTCTCCTCCTGTCCCTGTTCCCTGGGAGCAGAGCCCGACCCCTCCCCGGCTGCCCCCTCCTGTCAGGGAGTTGTGCAGAGCCACAAGGTCCCCCCTGAGCCTCCTTTTCTCCAGGCTGAGCCCCCTTCCCAGCTCCCTCAGCTGCTCCAGCCCCTTCTCCAGCTCTGTTCCCATCCCTGGACACGCTCCAGCTCCTCCAGATGTTTTTCCCAAGCCCTTCCTGTCACTTCTCCAAGCACTCAGAGGTCCCTCTGCACCAGGGCGATCCCCCTACTATAAATGCACATGGATCAAGGTTTAAAGCTCCTCACCAAGCCATGGAGAGCTTTTCCAGAGTTTTCTTTCCTTTTGGGACTAAGGGCCAAGTGGCATCATGGCACAGCACAATGGCCTTGTCCCCTGAAGCTCCTGGGACCCCTCTACCTGCAGAAGTGACATCGTGGCACTTGTCCTTGTGTCCAGGGAAACCACATTTAGGGTGGCCTGGGATGCACCACACTGTTGCTCCTGTCCTTACCAGGGAATTCGGGTCTTTAGCATCCCCTCATGGGATAAGCAGCCTTTTCGCAGGGATGCTCTTCCTTCCCACGGCTTGCCCAAAAAATCAGCCCCCATCTCCCCTCCCCACCATCCCACCTTCCTGCTGGAGATGAATTTCTTGTCCTATCATGCAGATTTAGCTATTTTCATGACAGCTAATCCATCCTCAGCTTAGAAAATTCCGTGGTTTCGTTTAGTTTAGCGAAATACGAAGGTGTTCGGTGGTTTGTATGGCTTGTATTTCTAGGGGGGCTTCATTTTTGGGGGGTTTAGGGTGGGTTTTTTGGGTTTTTTGTTGTTTATTTGGGTTTTTTTTGTTTTGGGTTTTTTTTGTTTTGGTTTTTGGTTGGTTGGTTTTTTTGGGTTTTGGGGCGTTTTTGTTTGTTTGGTTTTGGTTTTGGTTTTGGTTTTGGTTTTTGTAGAACCATGAACACAAGCACCTCTAGATTCCAACAATTTGAATTTTCGCAGATCTTTCTGCACAGTGTGTTGCGTTCCTGGGACACACTGGGGGCACTTAATGTTTTAGGGATGAAAATCAATATGAACTTTTGGGCTCGATGATCTTAGAGGTCTTTTCCAACCTTAACGATTCTATCAACAATGGGCAGGGACAGGTGGAAAAGGGCCAGTCTGACAGCCTGCTTTATATTCCCTCAATACACTCCCAAATCTGCCTTCTGTGCAATTTACAGCAGATCCTGATGGATTTTCTGGTCCATGAACTTGCCAAGTTTCCCCTCAAACACTGAACATCAACTGCATCCCATAGCAGGGAGCTCTCCAGGCCACCAACCACTGCCTGAGGAAGGGGTTTCTTCCTTTTCTCCCTGATTTCTGCCTTCACCTGCTTCCTGCTGGGTTTTTTTTTTTTGCTAAGAGTTCCCCCTTTCCACACTGAGAAAGGAGAGAGCTCCACATCTTGTGTGTCATTTGGCCGTGGCTCTGGTCCCATCTGAAGCGCTGCCCCAAAGCCACCGACGCTCCTGGGAACGTCTGAGCAATTTGTCAGCACGGATTCATTTAAAAAAACCCCCAAAACTACCGAGGCAAAACGCTGGGAATACTCCTGGTGTCTGCAGCAGGCAGATCCCACGGCAGTCCCTGTCAGCAGCACAGGTGAGATGAACGGCGTGGGATCGCTCCCAGCTCAGACAAATTAATCAGGATGCTGTGCCGGGCTGAGTTCTGTCCAAAATATATGAAGTGCAAGCTTGTAACATGTGCCAAGCTCCTCTGGAGCTTGTTTCACAAGCGCTTCCCATTTCACATGCACGCCTGAGGAATTCTGCTCCTTCCCCGAGCTCAAGGTAGGGATGAGAGGAAAACAGAGGAGTGGAGAGAGCAGGTGGTGCTGCAGCCCAGGCAGGCGCCTTCTCCTCTGGCAAATCCTTGCACAAAGCACCAGGAATCTCTGCCTGAACTTAGGCCATGGATTCTGGGCTGGTTCAGGATGGATGGGCAGGCCCAGCGAGGAATTGCTGCATTCCTTTGGGAACACGAAATCATGGAATGGTGGAGGCTGGAAAGAACCTCTAAAGGGCATCAAATCCAACCATTAACCCAGCACCCCTGTGTTGGCCATGAAACCACCCAAACCAGCCAGGAGCTTGTTTTCTCTCCTGCAAATCACTGACAAAGCTCCCACGCCACCCTTCCCCACCTCTCTCCTTCCCACACAGAACGATGTGCCCTGGGCTGTGTCACTGGGGGATCATTCCCCACCTTCTCCCCGGGACACAGGTGCTGAAGAGGGAGTATTTCCAAAGAAGAGGGGTTTTTAAGGGTTCCCCTAGAGGACTGGGATGAAGGCTGTGCCTTTCAGGAGCCCCTGAAAACCAGACATGAGCAGGGTTAGGGCAGGAGGGCAACGCCAGCATTTTATGTCCCCAGAGGTGCAGACACATAACACAACCCCACATTCTGGGGGGAAGCCCCCTCAGTCCATGAGGTGCTCTGCAAAGCTCAGGTGAGCAATGAAAGTCACAAAACCTGTCTCTAAAGGGGCTAAAAAAGAGCTGCAGAGGGACTTTGGACGTGGGAGAATGGTTTCAAACTGCCAGAGGGCAGTTAGATGGGATATTGGGAAGAAATTCTTCCCTGTGAGAGTGCTGAGGCCCTGGCACAGGGTGCTCAGAGAAGCTGTGGCTGCCCCTGGATCCCTGGAAGTGTCCAAGGCCAGGCTGGACGGGGCTTGGAGCAGCCTGGGATAGTGGAAGGTGTCCCTGTCCATGGCAAGGGTGGCACTGGATGAGGTTTAAGGTCCCTTCCAACCCAAACTATTCTGTGACTCAGTTGTGATGATGATCTTCAGGCTGACTGGGGCAATGGAGAAAGGTTTTATATCAGCCACTGGGTGTGGTAGGAAAACACAAGAGGACACCAAGGCTGGAGACAGCTCAGCAGAGACATCAGGGACTTCTTTTACGTTTGCTGTCTGACTCTCTGGGCTTTCCCCTCCTGGAAAGACCATTTCTGATCACTGACAGATCCAGCAGCTTCTGAGAGTGGTCGAGAACAGGAGCAAAATGGTTCTTCTGGGCAGGTCTCACCTCGTGTGCCCTGGGTTGGTTATTCAGCTCTCACAGGGCAGCTCACAGGTTTCATTAGACCTGGCCCCAGTGACAGCTCTGCCGAGCTTCGGAGCCCTCCTCTCTGCCCATCCTCCAGTCCTCTGCATCTTCTGAGTGGAAATAACGCAAAACTGAGAAACGGGGAGGAGTTGTCACCACCCCACTCCACGAGGCCAGGATAGAGAGGATGTTTTTCCACTTGAGGATGGTTTATCCAAGCTGCGCACACACGCTCTCACACTCACACGCTCTCACACACACAACACAACCGTTTTCTCACCAAGCCTTGGGATTTTGGCACTCCCTCCCACTCTCCTGGTCGTGCACAGCCTCACTTTCCAGCTGAAGTCGTTGCTGGAGGAGCTCCTTTGGAGGAGATGTGGATAAATCTCCTCACTGTTTCGTTTGCGGCAGAGCTGCTGGCGCTTTCCAGGGCTCCCAGGCTGGCTGTGAGCAAACGGAAAACAGAAGGAAACCAAATCCCTGCCTCATTCATCCTCCCATCCATCCCTGCCCCTGCCGTGTCCCTCGTGCTGCCAGCTTGGAGAGAGGAGCCTTGTCCCGTGGCCATCTCCAGCTCCACATGAAAAGCCCTCCATCAAACCAAGAGCTTTGCAACCTCTGCTTCCATTTCAAAGCCTCTTTTCCCTTTTGCCGAGGATCTGGAGGGATGGGAGAAGTGTTCAAAGCCCAAAGTTGGTTCTGAAGTCCAAAGCTGGGTGAGCAAAAGGAGTTTGTTTTATATGATGGAGCGGAGAGCCCAGGAACCTGTGAGGGCAACACCTCCCTGCAAATCAGGTCATTTATTTAGCAAGGGAAAAAAGCCTTCCCAAGGTTCCGAGCATTAGGGCAGAAATCAAAGAGTATTTGAAGGAAGAGGGAAAGGCAAGCCCTGGCTTTGCCATTCCTGCCCTCCCGCTGGATCCCCACGGCCCGGCAGGCACCGAGGGAGGCACCGAGGGAGACCGGGAAAATATTTCACTCTTTACACATCACTTCAAACCCTCAGAGCCGTCCTTTCCAGGGGGACTCAGGTCAGCTGCCACACTAAACTCCAAATATTTTCCTAGCTGGCAAATGAAAAAAAAACTCCGTGTATCTGTGCCTGGCTCTATAGCCAATGTACACGGAATGATAAAGCCCCTGGCACACATCTCGCAAGAGCTAATTATAGAATTTGGAAGCCAACGTGATAATATTTTCTTTAGATGTGTGGTGCAGATGTAATTACTTCTCCGGAGATGCCAGCCGCAGATGACGCAGGATACCCTTATGTAATCACCTTTATTATGCAGCTATGGAAATTTTCCCTCCCTGGCCCATCCCCTCAACTCCTTTTCGTTCCTCGTCCCAAACTCTCTGTGGCTCTTTCAGAAGGCGATGGGCTGAGGTCCAGAGGCCAGCTGGGAGCACAAGGGCAGCTCCAGAGAAATCCCATTCCTGGGTTCCCCCGTCCATCATCCCTCGGTGAAGGAGCAGGAGGAGTTGATGGCTTTGCATTGGCAGGGCTGGGAAAAGGCCCCTCTTCACCTGGAGGACTGGAAGGGGGTCACGCTGGAGCCAGGTCTGCCCCATCCCTGGCATCTCCTGTGGCTTGGACCAGGAGCCAACTGCTCCATCCTGCTGCTGTGGAGGAGCACCTGCACACAGCCCCCTCCCAAAAACGGGCTGGGGGATGCTGAGGATGCAAGGAGACAGCAGAGGAAAGCTGGTTTGTCCCTGCAGGGTGGAGGCTTGGTGGGTCACAAATGCTTGAGTTGCTCCAAAGGTTGCTCCAGAGTGCAGGAAGATCTCCCAGGTGATCCACAAAGTCATTCCTGACAGGGCGAAATCACAGCGTGATCACAGCCAAAAATGCTTCCAAAACAAGAGGGATCCTTGCCTGTGGATCCCTTCTGAGGTTTTCTTTTTTGCCTGTGGATTCTTTCTGAGGTTTTCCATCTTGCCTGTGGATCCTTTCTGAGGTTTTCTTTTTTACCTGTGGATCCTTTCTGAGCTTTTCCATTTTGCCTGTGGATCCTTTCTGAGCTTTTCCATTTTGTTGCACTGAAGTCTCTCTGTCCCACTGCCCACAGGCCACTGAGATCCAAGCCATGGGCATCTCCAGGACAGAGGCTTCCCCCACCACCAGTGCTGCTCGGGGGGGACACAATCCCCTGGCACGACCAGTAAAACCCTGCCTTGACCACAAATATTCAGGAAAAAGGGTTGATAAGCAGCCTGGAGGCACCACCCTGTACTGGCAGCACATATTTTGGCTGTGCACCTCTCTGCTCCCACTCTCTTCCATCCCTTTTTCCTGGCCAAACCTGGATCCTTCCTTGCTGTTTTTAAGGATGAATACATGATGGAGAGGGGCGATTTCTAGTTCTGGGCCATCTCGATGCCACCAAAGTTGCAAATCTGAGTTGTGAAGATTCTTCCTTCTTTTCTCTGCATGGCATCCAAGCCAGGGCACGGCTTGAGGAGGATGAGCCTGGAGATGAACAAGGCTGAATCCTTCAGTGGCTGGGAAGCAAAGTTTAGAGAGTTGAGAAAAGAGGGAATTGGCCACACAGCCTAAAGAAAAGGAAGCCAAGGGAGATGGTGGCTGGAGCAGGACTGGAGGCAAAACCATTGGTTCACCCACTGGGGAAACTGGTTCCCAGTCACGGGTCAGTGCCAGTGACTGAAAAGGAATTTGTCCTCAGGGCAGGGAATACCCACATTCCTCCCAGGACAAAGAGCCATGGGGGAAGCAGTAGCTGGAGGATGTGTTTGTAGCACTCAGGTCATTTATTAACTGCAAACTCCAAATTCTCAGGAGTCCAGGGCCATCAGCTGGTCATGGATTCAGGTGGCATTTCAGCCCATGCCCATTTCCAGTCAGCCAAATCCTTCCCTGTGGTCCATGGACTGTGTCAGCTGGGTCCTTGTGGCCTGGAAAGGGACTGTCAACCTTGAGTCCTACACAGAGAGGCCTGGGAGCCACCACGGGGGTGCTCCAGGCTTCCTGCTTGGTCTTTCACTGCTCCTCCAGAAGATCTTTCCCAAGACTTGAGGATTCTCATGCTTCTGCTTCTGCTGAAGCCATTCAGCCACCAATTCTTCCCCAGAGCAGAGGGTGGCCACGATGCAGATGGAGATGGAGCTGGATGGGACAACACGAGCACACACAACTTAGCCCTGAGCCTGATGCTCCTCCCTGAAAAAAACCTCCCACCCTGAGCCAGGTGGGCTGTGCCAAATCCCTGATTCCTGATATGGACAGAAAGGGAACTTCCAAACAGGATCGTTGAACACCTGGAGATTTAAGTGGAAATCTAGCCCTCCTGGCTCCAAGCTGGTTTGCTCCAATTTATTTTTACTAGGCCTGGCCTGATGCTCTGGGATTGTGAATGGGAGGTTGGTTTCCTTCCTTCTGGATAATCACCCAAGGATGTTTAAGGAATGGTTTTAAACCAAAAAGAGGAGAGATTTAGATTAGATTTTAGGAAGAAATTGTTCCCTATGAGGGTGGGGAGGCCCTGGTAGAGGGTGTCCAGAGAAGCTGTGGCTGCCTCTGGATCCCTGGAAGTGTCCAAGGCCAGGCTGGATGGGGCTTGGAGCAGCCTGGGACAGTGGGAGATGTCCCTGCCCATGGCAGGGGTGGCACTGGATGATCTTAAAGGTCCCTTCCAACCCAAACCATTCTGTGATTCTCCGGTCTAGACATAATTTGGGAAACCTGATAATTCACATCCTCCCGCCAGGCAGCTCAGACCTGACCCACATCCCACGGCCAAGGCACCCAGCACACACTCTGAGCTTTCAGCACCCACAGGTGGAGATGCAGGAGCCTCTCCTGATTTCTGGGAAGGACCTGGCCCATGCACCAGGCTGTGGCTTGCCAGCACTGAGAGGCTTTGTCTGCCCTGTGCTGGTACAGGAGGAGACAGCTTATACCAGCAGGGATGTTTTTTTCCAGAATAGGAAACCATCCCTCTGGATGACATAAACCAGAGTCTTTTGGCTTGTTCGTGCTGGCTCAAGCTGAGCAGGCAGATGCCATGGATTGGAGATGGAAAGTGTCCCCCATTGCAGCAGCTGGCATCAACCCAGCTTTTGGGGTCAAGCCAGCCTCAGGACCCCCCGCCAGCCCCTGTGGCAGCTTGGAGAAGGTCCTGTGCCATCCCCAGCTCTGTGTGGGTATGAAGAGGTCTCACACGGGCTCAAATTATTCCACTTAACAAGCAGGAAGAGCCTCTCCCAGCATTTTAACTTCCAGCCCAGTGGGATGTCACTGTGCTGGTGAACCCCCCGGTGCAGAGAAGGTTTGTTTTATCACATAACCAGTTTCTTCTTGCACAAATAAACTCTGGGTGTCATCCTGACATTTCTTCCGGGAGCTCAGCCACAGAGCCTGCTCAGGCTGTGCAGGCTGCTGGAGATTTTATCATCTTTCCCAGCAGAAAGGTTGGATTTCCTGGCATGGTGCAGTCGTGCTCCCCTACCAGCCCCATCCTGCACGTTTGGCTGTGGTCCCTGTGATCCCTGCAGGGCACTCACAACAAATCAGGCAAGGCAGCATCTCTCCACAAACACAGGGAAACCCTTGGATCTTCCACACCCGGTGACTATCACAGAAAACAGGGCCTTCCCTCTGAAAACCAGGCTGGAAATCTCTGCTTTAATAACAGAGAGTGGGGAACAGCTTCAAACAGAGCCTGGTGAAGAGATATTGCGGGAATTCTGGTTTCAGTGTCCAGCCTGTTGGATGTCAAGCACTTACAGGCACAGTCAGCTCACAGCTGAGGTCTGAGCTTGGTTTAAGTTGTTGTGGTGCTGTGTTGGAAAGCTCTGGAGGCCTCCTGCACAAATTCAGAACTGCCATCATCATCACCAGACCAGGCTTCATTGCCCAGCCAAGGCACTCAGACATCCTGGGATGGAGATGCCACCTCATTCATGACCTCAAAGTGTGTTCAACAGCCAGGGCACCCTTATTTAGGGTTTTTTTTTCTGCTCCTCAAGGCTTTGAAAATGATCTTCCCTCTACCTAAAGGAGTCTGGGTGAGGAGAGGAGAGAGGCTCTTGCTCACGCTGGGATGTCTTGTACTGAAAAGCAGCTCCCCAGAGCTTTGAAGGAAGAAATCCCAGTGCAGGGAGCTGCTGTCCCTGCTCCCATTCCCATCTCCACCTCTGCCTTGCCGCACGCCTGAGCACATCAATGCTTTCCACCCGTGTTCCCTGGGGAATGTCCCGGGCCAGCGATGCTCCTTCAGACCTCACTGCAGCTGATGTTTTCCTCCTTCTCTGATCGGTGCAAAAAACACTGCACCAGTCCTGCAGGTGCAGTGCAAGGACCTCAGAGAGCTTGGGGATCTTGAAATGCAATGGCTCCCAGAGAATGGAAATCACCCTGCCAGGGGGGCTGCCACTGCTGCAAGAAAAAGGGAAAAGAAAACAGAAGGACATGGGGAACAGAGAGTTTGGATTTTGGAAGAGTAAATGTTTCCTTTCCTGGAGAGGAAGGCGGCTTTGGGTGGATGTTCAAAGCCTCACCCCCAAGACAGAGCGAGGCCATCGTGGCTGGGTAGGGAAGGCTTTTTAGGTGGGTAAACCCAACCCTGTAGTCCCAGGCTGGAGGTCACCTCAAGTGATTGGCTCTGGGTGCCACAGTTTGACCGTGGCCACCCAAAAAGGGCAGAGCAGAGAAGGATAAACCCCTCAAGGGGCTGAGACCAAGTCCTGGTGGTTCTGTCCCTCGGGGACAGGGAAACGTGGTGGCCTGGGTGCAGCTGGCTGTGCTGGAGCCCTGGCACAAAGGGGTGCTGGGTGAGAATGGGGGGTCTCTGCTGGCTCTCAGAGGTGATGGAGGGGCTCTGCTGGAGGTGAGCTGGGTGGGCAGAGAGGTTCCTGTCTCAGCCACCCGAGCCCTGGGTTAGAAACGGGAGCTGAGGGTTCAAAAGTTTACGCCCCGCCTGAGAGCGCCAGGAGCACGGGTTATCCTGGAGTTTCCAGCCTTCTCCAAAGTCTCTCCTATCATGATTTATTCATCTGTGGGAAGCGCTAAGACATAACTCAGCTCCCAAAGGGAGCACGAGCACAGGCTCCACCAGCTGCAGTGTCAGGAAACTGCCTGTCTCCTGTGAGATCTGCTGAGCCCAGGCCTGCTGCAGCTCCCGGCCGGGCAGCCACGGACTCCCGGGCTCGGGCAGCTTCCCCAAACCCCACTGCTGGGAAAGGTCCACGTCCCAGCAGAGCTCCTGAGCCAGCTCTGGTTATTGCCAGAGCAGTGCCGGGGATGGAAAGGGCTCGCTGTCTGCGTGGCTACTTCCAAGGTGCACACGCATCCCACAGCCAGCCTGTTTGTCGGAATTCTCTGCTTCTGGAGTTAAAGGGCAAAATTAAGAGCTTGAATCTCCACAGGAATGCATTTTGGTATAATTTACACCTTCCCCGTGCACCCCAGCAGTGCGTTTTGCCCTGGTTTAAGTGCACATTAACCCGTATTTGATTATTTTGGCATTATTGCTGTTTTACTGCTCTCGCTGTTATTTGCCCACCAACGCCAGCACCGTTTGCGAGGCCCCGACCGGTGACTCCTTTGATCCCCAGACGTCCTGCCAACAGAAAACTCACTTGAGCAAATAAGTCTAAATTAGTGGTAGCTTTGCGTGGCTTTATTTCCCTCCCTCCACGACTGCAAATAACCCAGAGTAAGTGCTGAGGCTGGCCGGCCCCCGATGGGAAGCCTGATTGCTCTCCCGCCGCAGCGCTGGCAGCTGGGAAAGCAGGAAAAGCAGCTCTGGGCCATCCTGTCACCAGGGCTCTGCTCTGAGTGATGGAAAGGAAAGAGGGCAGCATCCAGGTCCAGCTTTTGGCCAGCTGGGTGCAGCTTGGAGCAGCCTGGGATAGTGGAAGGTGTCCCTGCCCACGGCAGGGGTTGGAATGAGATGAGGTTTAAAGTCCCTTCCAAACCAAACCATTCTGTGATTCTGTGGATGCATCATCCCATTCATCCCATCCATCCGATTCTCTGCCCTTCTTTGAGAGCTCTTCACAGCCCTTCATTTCAGCCATGCAGCTGGGAAGCATCCCCAGAAGGAAGTTGAGGAAGTTGAGAAGGGTCCCCTGCTAGGAAGATCCCAAAATAACTATTTGAGTGAAAATGAGCTATTTGGAGCAATCCCCACTCAAAAAAGAAAACCAAGCTGTCCGACCCCAAAATTCCCTTTGAAATAAAACCAGCTGTTTGGGTCCCAAATCTGTATTTATGGAAAAAAGGAAGCTTTGAGACCCTAAAATCCCATTTTGAAAAACAAACAAGCAAAAAACAAAGCAAGCAGTCAGGCCCCAAATCCCTATTTGAGGAAAACCCAGCTGTCAGACCCCAAAATCCCCCTTTAGCCAAAATAAGTTACCTGATCCCAAAATCTCCATTTGAGCAAAACCAAGCCATCAGACCCCAAAATTCCCCATTTGAAAAATAACCCAAACCCCAGCTGCCTGATCCCAAAATCCCTTTTTGAGCAAATGGAATCCCAAATTCCTCATTTGAGCAAAACCAAGTTTTGAGAGCCTGAAATCCCCTAATTGAGAAATAAAGTAGTAAAAAAAAAAAAAAAAAAAAAAAAAAAAAAAAAACCAAAAAAAAAAACCCCCCAANAAAGAACCCAGCAATCAGAGCCCAAAATTCCAGGTGAGCAAAACAAGCTGTAGGACCCTCAAAACTCTCTCTGTGCAAAACCAAACTGCCAGACTCCAAAATTCCCATTTGAAGAAAAACACGCAGTCTGACCCCAACTTCCCTGTTTGAGCAAAAACAAGGCCCCGAACCCCAAATCCCTACTTGAGCAAACCCCAAAACCTTTCAAACCCACAAATCCATATTTGAGCAAACCCCAAACCCTTTCAAACCCACAAATCCCTATTTGAGCAAACCCCAAACCCTTTCAAACCCACAAATCCCTATTTGTGCAGCAACAAGCCATCAGACCCCCAAAATCCCCCCCTGAAAATAAAAAAGGCAAACTCCAAATCCTCATTTCAGGAAAACCCAGTGCCTGACTCCAAAGTTCCCATTTGAGCTAAAACAAACCATCAGCCCCGAATTCCCCTTTGAGGAAGACGGAGCCATCCCTTCCCAAAATCCCTGCCGGCGGTGGGCACAAAGAGTTAAGCTCCTGCGGGCCGCCGTGGCCAATCCCACCGAGCGAAGGGCAGCCCTTGGCCCCAGCCCAGCAGCAGGTTGCTCTCCGCAGGTGTTATTTTGGACTTTTTCCCGGGATACCACGCAGGGAAACAATGAATTTCGCGGCCGGCGGAGGATGGGGAGCTGCAGGATGCACCCCTGGGCTGCCCAGGTAAATCCCGGTGGGTGCCGGCTTTTTGTGGGGTCTTTCTTTTCCTCTCCTTCCCCCTCTCGCTGGGTGTCTTTGTTTGGGGCCGGGCAGGAGAGCGAAGAGTTTTCGCTGGATTAATGCAGGGCTGAGCTGGTGGGACCCTTTGCAGGTGATTTTTTGGGGGGGACACGGGGCTGCGTTCGCCGCGGGGGTCGAAGCAGAGATGGGGTGCGCGGAGCTGGGTGCCTCAGGGTGGGGAAAGCTGCGATTTCCCCCCTCTATAAACTCCCGCTGGATCCAGCTGGAACCCCCCAGCACCGGGACCTCGAATCCCAGCGAATTTTAGGGCATCACTCCGGTTTAGCAGCGCTGATTCTGGCGGTGGGGACAAGGCACGGTCGGGACGAGCCACCATGGAGGGCTCGCTCCAAGCGTGGTGTCCGGGGAGGAGCGAGCACTTCCCGGGCTGGCTCCGCGCCCAACAAATTCCTCGGGGCGAGTTAATGATAAATCACGGCCGGGCTGGTGGCGTGGGCGGCGGGTGGGAGCCGGTGGCGGATCCCCTCGTTGTCCTTCCTGCGGGGACAGAGGTTTGGGCAAAGTTTGGGGGTGGCAGAGCCAGGCAGGGCTCGTGGGGACGGCTCCTTGGAACCGCTCTGGCGGTGGTGGCTCATCCCAAAGGGCAGGATCGGCCTCCTCCCGAAACATCTCTCCCAGGGCAGGGGTCTAAATCGTGCAGAGGGGTCTGGTGACAAAGTGGGGGCGTCCTCCTGGCATTTGGGGCCGTGGAGCTGGGCTGGAGCCAGGATCACATCGGGATCCCTGAGATTTGGGATGTAGGGATGTGTGAGGATTCTCAGGCAGATGCTGGGGAGCCAGGCAAGGAATGTAGCTCCGTGCTGGGACACTTTCAGGGGTGATGGGGAGCCCCACAGGCTCAGCTGCCGGCACCTCATCTCCAGCCACCTTTCCGAAGGGTTTTCAGTGGATTAGTGCAGGGCTAAGCTGGTGGGACCCTTTCCAGGTGTTTTTTGGGGATGGGACGTTCCTGCTGGGCTATGTTTGCACCAGGGGGTCAGAGCAGAGATGGGGTACACGGAGATGGATTGTTCAGGGTGGGGAAATCTCACCCCGGATCCCACTGGCAGCCCCTTAACAAGGGGAAACTGAGGCACGCAGGGCTGGGATGACCCCAAGCAGTCCAGCCCATGGCATGGGGCATCCCAGACCCTCAGGCCCTCAGCCAGCACTGAGGCTGCTCCATCAAACTGCCCTTTCCCTGCACTGAGGGAATTCAGGGAGTTTTCCTTGTGCCACCAAAGCTGGTGCTTTTCTGGGCAGTGGTTGCCATCGGGGACGATAGGGATGATGACACAGCTGGCCCTGAGCATCTTCTGGGGGCAGTCACAGGGGTCACAGATGAGACTATGGATGAACCCTTCCTGATGGACACATGGGATTTGGAATGGCAGTTTGGGCTGAGCTTGAAACCATCCTGTCCTGCTGCCCCTTGGGATGATGGGGACACACAAGGCAGGTCATGGAAAATCCTTCCTATCTGCCCTCAGGTGCATCCTGGAGGATGCCAGCCTGGATCCAAACCCAGGGCTCTGAAAGCAGATGGGGAAAAGGGGGAAAAATCCCCCTGAGGATGAGGACTCTGGCCAGGGGAATGCCGGTGGATAGCCCCAGTGTGGTTTGCAAAAAAGTCCATGGCAGGATAATTCCTGGTGGAAAGGATCCTGGGAGCTCTCCAGGCCGTCTTGCTGCTGGTGGACCCTGTCTGGTCCTTTCAGGGCTTGAAAACCTCCAAAAATGAGACCAAAAAGCCTCCCTGGAACTGTACAAATGTACCTTGTCATATCTCCCCATCACCTGCCGAAGTTTCTCTGGGGCTTTGCTCACCTCACTGCAGCCTCTGGAATAATTTTGATTTCTTCCCTTACTGGAACAGCTCAAGACTGGTGCAGCCTGCCAGGTGCTTGGCTTTTAATTCCACTCAGCCTGCTTTTTTGGATCCAGAGAATCCTGTGGATTAAAACTGGGAACACCCTGAGATGAGGAGCTGGGATGGAGGTGGGCTTGGGACAGGTGGAGCAGCTTGTTCAGGATGAGCAATAGCCATGCCCAGATTGATTTAGTCATTATCTTACTGTCGGTAAGGGGTTTCCAGGAAGCTGTTGCGGGGTGTCCATTCCAGGAGCTCCCATTCAGGGAGCTGAGAGGGAAGGAGGGACAAGCAGGAGGGCACGGAGCCAAGGCCATGTGCTCCACAGTGCAGACTGTGGCCATGATTCCCCCTCCTGCCACGTCCTGGGGTATGGGGACGCGGTGGCAGTGGACTGTGTCCCTTAAACACAGCGACCAACTAAGGGAGGAAAACTGATAGCAGAGCGGGAGGACTGGCCAGGGAAGGTGGAGCAGGCTGCACTGCTCAGGCTTTGTCGGGGAGAACAATGGGGCCTTTATTGGGGAAGGGAGGTGGCGGGGCTGGCAGGGACAGTTTGGTACACAGAGTGTCCCTTGGCCAGCTGGGGGACAGGGCACTGGCGTGTGGGATGGGACAGTTTGGAACCCAGTGTCCCCCTAGCCAGCTGTGGGGGCAGGGAACTGGGACACGGGGTGGGACAGGTTGGTACACACTGTGTCCCTTGGCTGGCTGGGGGGATGGGGAAATGGGAAATGGGAAATGGGAAATGGGAAATGGGAAATGGGAAATGGGATGGGACAGGTTTGTAACCAATGCATCCCTTAGCCAACTGGGGGGACAGTCCGGTACCCATCATGTCCTTTAGTCAGAAAGTGAAACAAGGAACAGGGATATGGGATATGGGATATGGGATATGGGATATGGGATATGGGATATGAGATATGGGATGTGGGATGTGGGATATGGGATATGGGCTGGGACAGTCTGGTACCCATCATGTCCTTTAGTCAGAAAGTAAAACAAGGAACAGGGATATGGGATATGGGATATGGGATATGGGATATGGGATGTGGGATGTGGGATGTGGGATATGGGCTGGGACAGTCTGGTACCCATTATGTCCTTTAGTCAGAAAGTAAAACAAGGAACAGGGATATGGGATATGGGATGGGACAGGTTGGTACCCAGAATGTCCCTCGACCACAGCTGGAGGAAACTGGGACACGGCAGATGGGACAAGGGATGGGACAGTTTGGTATTGAACATCCTCTGGTGATGGGACTCGTCCACAGGTGCCACTGTGAGCCCCACAGATGCTGACATGACTCTCCTTGATGTGGGTCTGGATTCATGGCCATCCCTCCCAAATCCTTTGGCATCGAGAATTGCAGTGGGTGGTTTAAGAAAGGGCCAGTTCTGAGGACCCTGGGGACCCTCACAGCTGAGACAGAGGAGCATCCCATGCTGGGAACATCCTGAATCAAGTGCTGCCACCCACTCCAGACCAGAGGAGCTTTGGGGATGGAGGAATCCATCATCCTGCAGGCTGTCCCTTGGCAGCTCAACGAGAGCTCCCCCAAAGAGCCGCCTGGGTCTTTTCATCTCATCTCTTTTGTTTCAGGCTTATTATGTAAATAGCTGATGCGGCCCCCATAATGAGAAAGTAGTTTCCCAGAATACAAAAGGCTGTAATTATCTCATTAGCCGGCGGAAAGGAAAAGGAAATGTTTCTAAGCCGGCTCGCTTTTATTTCCCACAGCAGCCCGAGGAAGTGCAGCCCCCAAAACCGGGACCTGCCTGCCCCTAATCCTGCCACCCCCTCCTGATGCTGCCATGTTTTCAGGAGAGAAAAGCAAAGTGTGATCCTCCTGTCTCAGAAATGGGTTTGTCCTGGGAGGGCTGACGGCTTTTAACTGGGCCCAGTTATCCAGAGGATGCTGCAGGTCCCTGGGCAGACCCCTCAGTGCTCTCAGGTGCTGGGACAGGTGTAGTTGGAAAGTGGGGGGGTCACAGAGGGAAAGGATGGTCCCCACCTTCCCAAACTGGATGTCCCTAGGCAGGACTACCATGCTGGGCAGTCCAAGTCCAACCTCCTTGCTCCAGCAGGGTGCCCCTAGAGCACGTTACACAGGGTTGTGTCCAAAAGTAAATCCAATCATAAATCCTTTGCACAGAAGAATGGAAAATGTGCAGATCCACAGCAGCCCCATGGCCCAAGAGGTATCTGAGTGTGGCTGCAAGAACTTGCCACTACTTGACCCTCCAACCTTTCTTTCTGAGTTTGCTTTTAAGCTCTGCATGGGGATAAAAAGATCTGCAGTGCAGGGATAAATGGGAAAAGAGAGGTCTGTGTCCTAGGGAAGGAGCAGGAGTTGTTCTTCTGACTTCATCTGGCTTTTGGTTGTGGAAAAAGCTTGTGGTTGAAAAGCTCGAGATCTGCATGTTTTTGCAGACAGGTTCAAGTGCGTTCGTGCCGTATTCCAGTGGTGGAGGAAAACCTGGCAGCCACCAAGCCAGGATGGGGGGAAAGGAGTTGGAGGAGGTGCAGGAAAGAGCCACAAGAATTACTTGAGGGCTGGAAAAAATGCCTGTGAGAGACAAGAAAAGCTCATTCTGTTCCCCTCTTCAGACTGAGCAACTTGAGAAGGGTGTAGAACAGGAGGTGCCGGGGCACTGGAGCCAGGTGGGAGGGGAGCCGTGGTGTCCCTGCCTCTTGAATCAATCCCAGTGGAGGAGCTCTCAGCCAGGTTTGGGTCCGGCACGGCCATAAGGAGGTGGCACACGACACACAGGAGGCAGAGCAGTAGCTGAGTGGCCTTTTTGGAGGATGTGATGTGCAAGAAAAGGTGAGGGAGAGGAAGAGGGACGTGACTGAAACCTGCACCTGAAACTAAGAGGACAAGAGGGAACAGCCTCTGAACAGGAGAGGTTTAGACTGGATATTTGGGGAAATTCCTTCATGGAAAGGGTGTCCAGCCCTGGCACAGCTGCCCAGGGCAGTGCTGGAGTCCTCATCCCTGGAGGGATTTAAAAGCCGTGTGGATGTGGCACTTGGGGACATGGGTCAGTGGCAGCCTTGGCAGTGCTGGGGCAATGGTTAGGCCCCATGGCCTGAGAGAGTTTTTCCAACCTGAATAATTCTGGGATTCTATGATTCTACGAGTGCAATTGCAAGTCTTGGGTTTCAGTGCTGGTTTTTCCCCAGGGCTTGTTCATGCTTCACTGGACACAGGTGGTTTTGCTCCCTACAGGGTCTGTGTCTTCACTGCTAACCCATTCCTGTCCTTCCCTTCCCTCTCCACATATCTTCCTGCAAGAAGCTGAAATTATCACAGCCATTATTTTCCCACCCTTTCCCACCATTTCTAACCTGTTCCACCACCCCAGGACGTGTTGACTTTTTCTCCTCCAGCCAAACCAACCCCTTGGCATCGCTGCCAACAAACCGGCAGAGCCAACCCAAGCCCTGAACACGGGGCAGGCGTAGGCCCTACCCCTACAAAAACAACAGAACAGAGCACGGGTTTATGGTGTCAGTAATTGCTTGCTTGTTAAAGCCGATGCAAACAAACCTGACTAATGAAGGTCAGGGGCACACCTGTTACCGCAGTTGGCAAGGGGGGGAATTTTTGACCTTCACATGCCTTTGCTGCCCGTGCTGCCAGCGCCACATGCCTGGGATGGCGCGTGTGCCAAGGCCCTGCCTTGCTCTGGGGCTCTTTGCTGGAGCTCTCCGTGCCCAAGACCGATGATTGAGTCCCTTCTCCCGTGGCACGGTGCCAAGGTATGTCCGTGTCTCTCGAAGGCCTTTGTTAGGAGAGTGTTAACAATTAACCTCCTCAGGCAGAAACAGAGCCAGGCCTCCATAATTTAGTCTTAGTTAACCATTCAGCTGCTTATCTCAGAGCAATTTTTCTTCTTTTTAACTGGAAGGTGTTTACTGAATCATTTGGGTAGAGCAAGTGCAAAGACACAGTTGTTATTTTACAAGTCACTGTATTTACAATAACATCTAGGAGTGTCCTGGAGCTGCAGGCATGGCAGGAAATCTTGGTAAGTGGTGGACATGCAGAGTTTGCTCGTCACAGCTGGGGAAAAGGACATTTCACCCCAGATTTTCTGCATCAGGCATCAAAATATCACTGTCTCTGAGGCAAGGCTGCTGCAGGAAAGGCCAAGAGGCCACTGCAGTTGGATGGGATGGGGAGGTGGTGCAATGTGGAGTGTGTGGATTCCCAGTGTCCCTGGTCAGAGAAGGCTGACTGTAGCGATGAGATATGGCACTTTTCCTTGGTATGGAGATGCCTACCAGGAAGGGAGCCTTGAGTCAATCCAGGCAGACAAAGAAAACCTTTCTAGCCTTTATGGGCACAGGAATGCTGGGAAATGGGACCTCAGCTCAGTGTTTGTTCTGGAGGGGTTTTCTTCTTTGTGTCTGCAGAAAGTCCACCTGGGTTCCCACTGTAACCACAGGGACACTTTTGTTCCTCTGAGGTGGCTTGGGGGTCTCTTCCAAGCCCAGCCATGCTCTAGGGTGACTATTCTTTCCTTTTAAAGGACCAGCTTGGGAATGAACTGCTGGTAAAGGCAAAACACTTGGCTTCCCTCAGCCTCCCTGTGCTCACGGACTGCGAGGCTCAGCACCCTTGGGAATCGCCCACTTTTAGTTCATGTTCCCACGGGAGGGAGGCAGTTATCATAGAATAGTTTGGTTTGGAAGGCACCTTAAAGATCATCCAGTTCCAACCCCCTGCCGTGGGCAGGGACACCTTCCACTGTCCCAGATTGCTCCAGGCCCCGTCCAGCCTGGCCTCGGACGCTTCCAGGGATCCAGGGGCAGCCACAATTTCCCTGGGCACCCTGTGCCAGGGCCTCAGCACCTTTACTCAAGAATTTCTTCCCAATATCCATCTAACCCCGTCCTGTCAGTTTGAAGCCATTCCCCCTTGTCCTCTGTCACCACAGAGATGATGAAGTTTAAGGAGAAGAAATATCCTGGGGAAGTTTTTAATCACACATTCCCCCAAACCTGAAAGGAGAAAAAAAGACTCTCCTGCTATGTGCCGGAACACGGCAACATTATTCCTGTGCTCAAAATTTGATTTCACAGTTCGGCTGCGGAACAACCAATGTAAAACCTGACCAGGAACTGGAGCTGGAGCTGGCCAGAAGATACAAACTCAAGGGTTGTTGTTCTCGGGAAAAAATAGCCCTTTTTGGCAAACAAAGTTGTACTGTCAGGGATCTGTTGGCACTTCTGGAACCTCCTTAATAACATATTTGTAACACTTGTCTGTATGCGCTGTTTATCAGATTCCGGGTTTGCAGTAAACATAAGCTAAGAACAAGGGTTTTTTTCAGAATATTTTCTTGGATGATTCCCAGTTAAAAGAAAACGCTTGTTGTTGTGTTGGCCTTTTTTTTTTTTTTCCCCCTCTTGGAAGGATCAGATTTTCCAGTGACTTCATCCTGCCTTCAGAGAGTCAATGTAAATGTGCAAATGTCACCGTGAAATTTACCCAGTGAGGGAAAAGTAACCTGGATTTCTCCCTTGCTGGCTGGGGAGCACTGCAAGGAGACAATGCCACTTCCTTGTCTGGAGCTGAGACCTTCCAGCACATCCCTCCCATGGTGCCTGGTGTCCCATAAAAAGAAGTCACAGCCTATAAAGATTCCCAAAGTCACTGAAAAGCAGGTTATTCCTAAATTAGCAGGACGAAAAGTCTTCCCTTGACTCATAAAATCCAAAGGCAACGTTGGTTGAGTGCAGGTTCAGGTGGGTGTTCTCCATCCTTCCTCATCACTCCACAGCCCAGCCAAGTGTCCAGGTGCTCAGCAGGCACCTGGATTAACCCCTGGGAATTGTGCACTCATGAGCTGTCAGTGGTGACGTTCTTTGGGAAGTGTCTTTAGGGTATGACGAGGTCATGAGCCTTTGAGTGCTGTTCGGAGCACTGGAGGAACACGTGTCCAAACGTCACATGCTGGATACTTGACAAGACCCTGCCACTTCTTGCTGCTGGCAGAGGTTTCATCAACTCTGACCAATAAACACCCGTGTTTTGGCTGTAGTGGATCCCCACACGTGCTCATGTGATCCTTCTTTACTGCCTGGTCTTTAGACTTTCACCAGGGAATGACATGACATCATCTCCCGGGGACAGAGGTACAGACCGCAGGGTGTCCTTAGCAGGGACTGCAAAGTGTTCACTTAATGCTCATTGCTTCATAAAATCCCAGAATGGGTTGGGTTGCAAGGGACCTTAAATCCCATCTCAGCAGCTCTGTGTCCTCTCCCTCTGGCACAGCAGTTGCCACATGTGCCACTCAGGCTGTACTTTGGACAGGGCAGGATGCTGGGAAAGGGGGAGGAGAAGCCTCCAGAAACGCAGTTTAATAAAAGCAAAGTTGAGCAGCACAGACCCTGCTTTAACCTTTTTAATTCTTTTTCCATTCCATTATTAGTGCAAATAGCAAGGCCCTGCGAGACACCACATGGGAGCTGAGCTCCAGACCTCAGCTTGCTCTCCAGGGAAATAAATCCAGCTCTCCAGCTTTACTCAGGGACGGCTGAACGAGCACCCCTACCCCAAGGAGAGGGAAAACCCCACCAAAATGGGGATTTGCTCCATCTCTCCTTCCTGCTGGTCCTGCCTGACCTCTGCCCTCCCTGAACCTTTCTCCAAAGGGTATCACTATCTTTAAACCATCCACCAGGAAATCTGCACCTTCTGCTGCCCTTAAGTCCTGCTTTAGTCCCCACACTGCCAGGATGGTTTATCCTGGAAAACCTGGAAACGAGGATGCCTGAGACAAAAGAAAAGCATCTGTTCTGGCCCATGGGGACCGAGTCAATGAACTCAGTAGGGCTGGGTGGACACTGGCCAGCTGAGTGGCCACAGCTGTCCACGAGCCACTGACCCTGCTCCTCCAGGTTTGGTTCAGTCGCTCAAAATTTGCAATGCACCTTCTCGCTTCCTTCAGGTAATGAGATCCTTGGCTGGTACAGGTTCAAAGTCTCCATTATTCAATGAGGCAACAAAAAAAAAAGTTGTTGTGGGTCTTTTATTTCCTTAAATAAGATTTTACACCTTTGTGTAAAAGCTGAAGAAGAGCATCTAGACGTGTGAGAATTGATCCCAAGGATAATTGGTCCCAGGACAACCCTGGTCAAAGACAACTTTTGAAACCATTATTTGCATGTTATCCATGTCCCATGGCCTAGTTTTGGCCAACCCAAGGCACGGCCGAAGTAAGAATCAAATGGAGAAGGGGAATAAAGATTTAAAAGAAAATTTAGGATGACACCTGGACAAAAGCATCTTTCTAAAAGCTCAAGTCCATGGGAGCAACAATCCCTAGGAAGAGATGGGAAGTGTGCTGCTTAAACCCTGTGACATCATCCCTAAGGGATGTCCTGGAGGGAGCACTTGTATGAGCCAGCACCAGGGATGGAGACCTTCCATCCCCATGGGAACACCAACTTCTTCAAACCTGGGAAAAGTGACAGAAATAATTCAAGCTTGGGAACATGTATTGGTTTGGCAATGGACTGAGAAAATTAGGAGCTCTTTTTGATAACAGTGGGTGGGATGTGGGGAATGCTGCTCCTCCAAGGGATCGGGGGGTCCCAGAGGCGGGGAGAACCCCATCACTGGGACATGATTTTGATCTGCAAAGGGCACAGCAGACAAAAGGCATCTCTTTAACAACCCTTTTCCCTCCTTGTCCCAGTGCCACTGAGCTGTGCCTCCACCTCACCCCTACGCTGCCATGGCCACGCTAGAGACGCTGCCCGTCCTCAGTGACCCGGCCTACCCCAGCCCGGAGAAATTCCACGGCTTCGCCCCCCGCTATTCCCAGACCATCCCCAAGAGCGCCATGGGGAGCGTGGGCAGCGGAGTGGCCAACGACCAGGAGTTCGCCATGAAGAGCGTGGGCACCCGGACGCAGAGCAGCGGCCGGCAGATGGAGGGGCCCCGCAACGGCTACTCCGCGCGGGAGATCTCCAACCGCTACTCCGGCGAGGAGAAAACCTACAAGTCGGAGAAAGTCTCCAACTCCCTCTACATCAACGGCGACCTGCGCAAGAGCGAGAAGGTGAAGATGGACATCTGCGGCAACGTGACCACCAACAACGAGAAGAACCTGCCGCCGCCTCCCCAGTACCGAGAGCCCAGTAACCCACCAAAGATTTTGCCGATCTCCGGCAAACTAGACCAGGTGAGAACCTCCTGGAGCAGCTGGGTGGCTGTGGCACGTCTCTGGAAGCACAGGCCTTGGGCAACGGTGCAGTCCTGACGGTCTCATGCTTACTTTGTACATTTTTACGTAGAGATGATACAATTCTTATGAATTTCATGGGGGTTGTTAGTTCTTGAGGAGCCCAAGAGCACGACCACAGGTCTTCCACACAGAGCTCATTTAAGCCTGTATTTAAGTCACTGGCTATTCCAGCTTCCCTGAGATGTTGTGCCTGCCTCCCTGAAGGATGGGGAGGGAGCTGGAGTTGGCTCCTGTTTCAGTAGGTCCAGCATCTGAGTCCCATTCTTGTTTTGTGTGTTTTGTGCCTTTTATAGGCAGTTTCCAACCACCCACTGCCACCTAAAGCTGTTGCTTGAAAGCAGGCACGAGCATCTGTTCGGAATCCCAGTGTCCCTTGTGAGGGACAAGGTGAAAAGGCTTGGGAGCTACCCCGTAAATGTTATCTCCCAGCCCAGTCCTCATTGGCTTCAGGGAGAAAAATCTCCCAGGCCTGGAGGAGCAGAGCCCCAGAGCCAGCAGTGTTTTATGTAGCCTGCTGGCTCTGCTCCAGTGACTTCCATAATTTGTGTCCAGCATTATTTCTGCAGTGTTTGGTGGCCTTTTCTCCTGGGTTATTAATCCAACAGCCCCTGCAGTCCATCTCAGTCTCACACTTGGTCTCCAACCTCCAACCTGTTCACTGGGGCTTGTTCTGTTTCTCCTAAAAGACATTTTCAAAACACTGTTGCTTGCTCCAGTTTAATTTTCACCTAAAATCCAACTTGAAGTAGGGGACACTCAATCCCATTTGAAGGAAAATTTTGTTTCTAGTGGTGCACTGATGAGGTGAGGAAATGTGCAAGGCTTTAAAATCCTTTCTAAATCCCTTACAGCTCATTGTCCCCCAGCATTGCTTATGCCCACAGAAATCACAAATGTCAAATGAAGAGCAGCTCCAGCATGTTCCTTGCCTGGTGTCACTGCTGGGGTCACAGCTCCTACCTGCTCCTGTCCGAGGATAAGCAGGACACGAGGTCCCCACAGGCACAGGTCACTGCTGGGAGGAGGGAGATGTGATGTTCCTGGGGCAAACGGGCTGCTAACCCAAGGGTTCCACTCAGCTTTCAGCAAAATGGCAATGCAGCCTCAAGGCTAGAAATATAATCAGCCCAAATTAGATTTCTTTCGGTCAGGTCTGGTAAGCAAGGAGCAGCCCTCCTCATTGCAAGGAGCACTAAGAGAGCCCAAGGAGTATTCTGGGCAAAAATCATGCAGGTTTGGGGTAAGTCAAGATAGTTTCCTTTCAGCTGGGGCAAGGGAAGGCAAAATGTTGCCCTACAAGTGACCACAGGTCCCTCGTGTGCAAACCCAAATGGTCCAGGGTGTAACAAGGTGGCATAAGGAGCGAGCCCAAGCTGCATCAGCCCCACCTTGTGCCGATGTGTCTCTTTTGTGTGTTGTTACCGAGCCTCCTGCTGTGTTTGATGCGTGATCCTTTTTCCTTTTTGCAGAGCAATGAGCCCTTAGTTAGACCCTCAGCCTTTAAACCAGTAGTTCCTAAAAACTTCCATTCCATGCAGAACCTCTGCCCGCCGCAGAGCAACGGGATGGCAGAGAACAGAAAGAGCTTGAACCATGCCAACAGCAATAGCCCGTCCGCACCCAAGGGTGGACTCGACAAGAGCAGCCTTAACAGGACTACAAACCAAGGCGGGGGGCTCTCGGATTCGGGCCGTAACTCGCTAACGAGCCTGCCCACCTACGGGACGGGCTACAGCCAGCACGTGGGCCCCATGAGCGCCTCCACGAGCCACATCAACCGCATCGGGACCACCTACGTGGAGAAAAACATCGTGGGATACAACGGGATATCTACCTCAGACAGCGGGCGGTCCTCCAGCAAGAGCACCTCGTCCTTCAACAGACTGAACCATCTCAACGAAACGATGCCTTTCCACTCGCCCTCGACCGACGACATCATCCAGGACCTGGAGGACCGGCTGTGGGAGAAGGAGCAGGAGGTGCTCCAGATGCGGAGGAACTTGGACAAGAGCGAGGCCGCCATCTTCCAGGTGTTCGAGGAGAAGCAGAAGATCTGGGAGAGGGAAATGGAGGACCTGAGGCAGAACTATGCCAACAAGTTGCAGCAGGTCTCCAAAAAGGCGCAGCGGGCTCAGCAGGCTCTGCAGCTCCAAATCTTCAAGCTCCAGCAGGAGAAAAAAAAACTCCAGGACGACATGGGACAACTCCTCCAGCAACGAGAGGAGCTGGAGAAGAAATTTGTGGCTTTCAAGAAGGAGCAGGCTGAGTTTCTCCCGAAGATTGAGGAGACCAAGTGGGAGGTAAGAGCGTTGTTGTAACAGACCTTGAGTGAGGTTTCCATCGCGGGGTCTGGTGACCCAAAGTACCTCCCACGTGCCCTAAGTGGAGCCCATAGATAACAGCTGTGGGTTGGTGGCCTCCAGGTAAGAGGTGACACTCGTCACCTCATTTGTCTGAGTCCCAGGCCTGTTGATTTCAATTAAGCTAAAATAAGCACAACTTTTTGTGCATACCCTCCTGTGCTGGTTAATAATTTGACTTCACATTCTGGTCACTCCATGTCATGACATTCAAATCCAGTTTCAGGGAACGCAGGTCTTTCCACACAGGTACTTGTGCCTGCCAAAAATGGGCTTAAGTCTATTTTAATTAAATTCTTTTGCGGTTTGAATTTGGGCAAACCTTGAAACCGCTTTTCAGATATTTGATTTTTTTAAAATTGAAGATATAAAAGCGAGCTAATAATGATATCGATAGCCATGTCTACCTCATACTTTCCATTGTAACACACTGTCTTCAGTTGTTAATAAGTTTATCTCTCTTAAAAGGCTGAAATTCCTCTTTCTAGTTCTCCTGTTGAGTCCTACATAACTTTTTCCTGTTTCTATTTTTAGAACATTTTATCAAGGTCTGTTTGTATAGCCAGTGCTAACATACCTTTTTTTTCAGCTTGATCATGTGAAGAATTTTAATCCTTCCTTGCACAGGCTTGAAACTTTAAATTTATTAAGCATGCAGAGGCAAAATGTAGCTCTAGAATCAAGAAGACCTTATTCTGCTAATCCTGATGGAAAGTCAATGAAGCTGGGATTAATCAGGCTCTGAAATGTGCCATTTGCAGATGTTCAGCAGAGCTTATTAGAGGCTTGTTGTAAAACCTCTGCAAGATCCATCCCAGAACGAGCAGACTGCATTGTCCCTCCTCTGACCAGCAGTTCTGCCCAGGTGTTTTAAGGGATCTTAAAGCCCATCCAGTTCTGTGTCCCTGCCATGGGCAGGGACACCTTCCACTAGACCAGGTTGCTCCAAGTCCCATCCAATGTGGCTTTGAGCACTTCCAGGGTTCTTTAGGAGTCTGTGGGAAGGAAGGCATCATAGGATGACTAATTAAAATTTACTTATCTGCCTCCTGTCCAGTGCTCCCAGTGCTTGGGGAGAACCTGGGTGGTCTCTGGGTCTGAGATGTTTCTTTCTCAGACTTGTTCAAGGTCCAGATGCCATTGAGGTCAGTGGGAAAACTCCTGCTGAGAGCAGGAGGTTTGGGGTCGAGCATCGTGGGTTTGTGGGTGGGTGAATAAGATGAAGGCAGGAGGGAAGCATCGCTGGTGGGGACCGCAGCACTGGGCTTGGCTGTTTGGGCAGCTCCAGCTGGGAACAGCATCAGGTCCCTGAGAGCCAGGAAAAAACACACAGGTGGGGACAACCCCTAGGTCTGTGGCATGGTCTGGGTCCTGGTGAAGGCTGGGTCCTTGAGCAGGGTCGTTTCACGGGCAGTGCAGGGGAAAAGCAGCTCCTCGCTGCCATCCACCAGCCTCACGGGTGCTCTCCCCACAGGTGTGCCAGAAGGCAGGTGAGATCTCCCTGCTCAAGCAGCAGCTGAAGGACTCCCAAGCCGACGTCTCCCAGAAGCTCAACGAGATTGTGGGACTGCGGTCGCAGCTCAAGGAAGGTAAGAACTTCCTACGGGAGAAAGAGGAGCAGATCCTCACCCTGAAGGACTCCTACAGCTCCAAGAGCGTCAACCTGGAGATCTGCGAGAGCGAGCTGCAGCGGAAGATGAGCGAGGTCCAGGTGCTGAGGGAAAAACTGAATCACTGTGAGCTGGAGGTCTCCGGCCTGAAGCGGACACTTGCCAGCATGGGACCTGCGGGGCCTTTTGGCGGGGACCTCGGGGAGAAGCTGCGGGACCCGCTGGCCTGCGAGAGCGACGAGGCCAAGATGCAGCGGCAGAGCGAGGACAGCGTGAACACCCTGCGGAGGGAGGTGGAGCGGCTCCAGACGGAGCTGAAGCTGGAGCGGCAGCAGCGGGAGCAGCAGGTGATGGACTTCGAGGAGGAGCGGCGCACGTGGCAGGAGGAGAAGGAGAAAGTCATCAAGTACCAGAAGCAGCTGCAGCTGAACTACGTGGAGATGTACCAGAAGAACCAGCTCCTGGAGCACAAGGTCAACGAGATGAACACGAAGGCCACCAGCCCCCCGCACACCGAGGAGAAGAAGACATGGACTCCCTCCAGACTCGAGCGAATAGAGTCCACCGAGATCTGAGGAGGGACCGAGGCGACACAACGGAGTTTTTTATTGCTGTGCATGTACTACCTACTCAAGCCAGTGATCTTCCGAAGGATAATGCGCTCCCGTCGGAGCGGTGTGAGCGTGCTCCCACCAAGCTCCATCACCCTTACTCTCCACTTCTGTGCTCTGTAGGTAAAATAACTGTGGATGTGCGTTGGTTTTCTATCGATAATGCGACATCTCGTCTGGGTTTTATCCTAGTACAGCTGGTGAGGGTCAATTGGCTCTTTTGTAATCTGCCCTGACTGTTACTTCGCTAGAGGCTGCCACTCCCTCTCCTACAATTCACCCTTCTTCGGTTGGTTGTTTTAGAGGGTTGTATTCGGTTTCTTTGGTTTTCCAAGCATTTACATGCAGCAAAACAGTTCAAAAGTGGCAGGTTTGTTGTTTTCTGGTTGTTTTTTTTTTTTCAGGACATTTTTAGCCACATTGGCTAATGGAGCAAAGCTCTCGGGATCATGAGCAAACTCAAGTGTTCTGCATCAAGTATCCTGTCTAGACAGTGGTCTTAGTGAAGTCAGTGCGAGCTTGGCCACTGATTTCAGTGAAACCAGACATATCTCTACCAGACGACTCCCTCTTGCCCTGGTTGCAAGAGGTCAGGACATCCTTGAGGAGCAGGATGAGCCTGTCCTGGTAACAGAAGCGAACAAGGAATGATGTCCCAGCAGGAGCCTCTCCAGAGGCTCAGCAGAGCTTAACATATGCTGCGTTTTCTCTTCCTTGTGGTTTTCTCCTGCCGTTCCATTCCTTTCCCAGGTTGTGACCAACCCTGGGAGCAGAAATACCCTCTCACCTCTGCCTTGGTCCCCTTACTCTTACTCTATACCCAAGCTGGCTACAGCAAGACAAAAGCTTGGAAGTCCAAGCTAGTTTCCCTTCCCAAGAGCCCTCTTACTTCCCAAAGTCAATGGAATCAAGGTTTGGGGAAACCTCCAAACCCACGGGATGTTTATGCAAACTGAAGCTTTAGCAATCTGCCCCAAAAGGGGGCAATTGTGCCACCCTGTCCCCAAACGAGTGACACCTTGGTGCACTCTCTTGGTCCAGGGTCTGCTTAAAAACGGCACTCGAGCCTCACTCAGGAGTCGCGGGGGGAGCACAGCAGCATCACGGCTGGATTGCAATGGTCAGCCTTCAGTACAGCCATTCCAAACAGCGCCCACAGCCATCCCACGGGGCATCCCATACTCCAAGGATGGAGACAACGCAGGCCTAGCTTAAGATAATACTCAGCTACTAACTCGGAGCATGAAAGAAGTCGTAAGAGGGGAAAAAATGCTTAAGATCACGCAAGTGCTTATGCCCTGGCAGAATAATAAACCAAATCCTACGTGCACAGCCACCGAGGCAGCAAAACCCGGCATTCCGCTTGACAGCGTTGGCAAAGTGAGCTCGGTTCTTCCTGTCATGGACACTTTTTTACCACAAGTCACAATAAAGAGAAGAAAAATGTTGCAAAGTGGAGTTTGCACTGGCCGAAGGATGAACAGGAGTGGGGATTTTGGCTCTTTGCCCGGGGGAGCAGCTAGAAGAGAAAAGTTAGAATTAGCGCTGGGACGTCTTGAAATGTCTGTGAGGCGACTCCAGAGAGAGTTTGGCCAGATGACATTTCATGTGCCTACCAAGGAAGAACATCGAGGCATTGAGGGGCTGAAGACCTTCCAAACAAAAGCCCTGAAGCTGCACATTTTCCATGTTCTGTCTCCCCAAAGCTCCCCTGTTCATGACCAGGTCTGACCTTCAATTTGGGAACAAACGTTGTGCTGAGCTCCAGACTGAGCAAAAAGTGGAGACCGCAGTCAGTCCCACCAGCCCAGGTCATCAGGCAGTGCCACTGGCCAGAAGCTGGTGGTGGCTGCCAGAGATCCCCGGAGCCATTGAAAACGGAAAAGTGCAGCAAGACCAGGGCATTTCAAGATCCCAGTTGACAGTTCCTGTCTTTTCCCACCACTTCTGCCCATGTCTTTGGAACTGGAGGAAGACAACTCATGGAAAACACCAGGGCAGCTCAGGCTAAGCCCCCTTCCCCGGACCAGCCATAAAAGGGGGGATCAGGTCAGGTCTGACTCCTGATGGGTGTCGGGGAGAGTCCCACTGCAAATCCTGAACATGCTCCAGCACTCTCGGACGTCAGCTCATGCACCCCACCAAGGAAGGAGAGCAATTGCCGGCCAGTGCCACCCAGCAGCAGACTTTGCCATGACCAGGGAGACATCCACATGCACCTGGCCAGGCAAATCCTAGAGTTTCCTCCATGTCATACTCCAAGCCTTCAAGACAGAGTCAAACATCCCACAGTGTCAGGGTTGGAGATCTGGTGTCTCACACCATCTCAGCTTTCTTTTCACATCAGACAAGCCCACGTTGTCCTCCTTCCCAAAGCAGGTGTGTGGTGTTCTTGTGAATATTGTTCACCTTGGAGGAGGAAAGGCCCACTCCCTCCAACCTTCTTCTTCACTCCATCACATCGATCCAGAGTTTCGATCCAGATCTGAGAGACCTCGACTGTGGACATTCCCTGGACGACAGAGCCTTGCAGACACCCATTAAGACACTCTGCTGCTGCTGCTCCCTCTCTCGGGATTCCCCCAGGATCCCCCAAGCACCCGGCTGTCCTGCAGAAACCACCCCACCTGTGCTATGGTGACATAAAATACAGATGGTTTTGGGAGACAAACTGCCACAACGGATTCCTGTGCTTCGGGATTCCTCCCCACAACTGGATGTGCTGCTCTCCATCAAGTCCTCTCCCCTGTGCCAGCCCTTTGCTCAGCAGAGACGGAGCAAAATGATGGTGGGACACCTGGATTGCTGTTGTTTGTGCCCAGGTGGAGCTCACCTGGCTCCTTCCAGATTTTAACACTTTCACAAGTTGATGGAATCTCCCATCAAAAGTTTCGTTGAGGCTCTGGGGTCTTAGCCCTGGATTAGGACAGCCAAGGGGTGCCAGGCTGGCGTTTGGGTGACGTATCCTGGGAATGGCCAAGGAGGCTTGGCAGCATGTCTCTTGGAGGCTCAGGCAGGGCTGATTAATTGTTCCTGCCCCTCGGAACTCCACCCAGAGTTTGGGCTTGACCATAACCCAGCTGTCTCCTCCACCTTGGAGCTAGTGGAATTCAGCGTGACATCCTGGCTCACGTGTCATTCTCCAAGTCCTGCCCCCAAAATCCTCTCTAACTTGCCACTGGCCACCACCACAAGCTGTGGCCATCAGAGTCTCAGCTCAGTTGCCCACACATGGGGTCCACAAACAATAGAGATGCTCTAGGATGCCTGCATTCCCATGCAGCTGGGAAATATGATCCAGGATCTTTGGGAGAGCCAGGCCAGTGGTGGCAGTCCTGGAGCAGCTCTGGTGTCACAGGACCCCCATGTACAGAGCCCAGTCATGCTCCAGGCACATCCACAGGGCAAACAGAGGACGCTGAGCAGCTCCAGCAGCTTCCGTCCATGAGGATGTGGGCTAAGCAGGCTATCCTGGTGCCAGGGAATGTCTTAATCTGCTGTGAGCGGGGCTGCTTTGCTCCACCACCATCCCAAGGCTGGCTGCTGCTGCTGTCCCAGCCACCCAGCTGGGCTGATTCCAGCACTCCCCTCTCACCCCCAGGGTGAACACCACAACCAGGGCACGCTGTTGTGCCTCACACAGCCCCACTTAGCTCCTGCCACTGTCTAGTGCCAGCCGGTGGCCCCAGTCCTGCTGTCACTGGTGGTGGTCGCACACCTCCGGGTTTCCATGCTCCAGAGAGGAATGGAATTGTTGCTCTTATGCTGTTGTACAGAGAGAAGTGTACTTGGATGATGTAAATAAGAGCCCAGCTCTGTATGTTGACGATTAAACGGAGACAAGAAGGCTCTGTGGCTTCTCTGTTGGTGAGCGGGGCCGAGCGCTGAGCGCTGCACACAGGGTGCTCAGCACCCCGACCTGTGCCTGGCTGCAGTGGGAATCAGGGCTCCAGCACCTCCCAGGAAAGCAATCCACTCGGGATTAGCTCAGCCTGGTGTCACTCTGTCCTGCTTTGATGCCTGCTGTCACCCTGAGCCAGGTTTGCAATTGCCCCCTGGTTAAGGGTGAAGTCCCCTCCGCCCGTCTGGTGTCACACCCAGACTCCATGCAGACAGTGCTTCCCAGAGGTGTCTCCCTGAGCTCTGCCCATGGAAAGGACCACCCTGCTCCCCTCCTGCCCCTTGCAGTGGCACTTTATAGCTCGCTCAAGGCAGCGAGCTCACGAGCAACATGACCAAAGATCTCTGGAGAGTGCTGGGCTGCATGCTTGGAGCTGTGTCCCAGCTTTCCTGTGGAGAGATGAGGCTGGTGTGGGCTGGAAAAGGGAAATGAGAGCTGGCAGGGGACATTTCCCCGTGTCCCACCTGGGAATGTCTGCAGGTCCACAAGGGCCTTTCCTGTGCGAGATAGGACAGGACAGAAAGCAGTTCCTGGGTGAGGCGATCGTCCCCAGTTGGTTACACCAGTATCCTCCACAGCCATACCAATTAGCTCCACACATTTCCCGTGGAGAATGTGGACCAGGGGCTGTCCCTAGGAGTTGGGATGGATGCCACTCCCTTTCTTCTTGAGGAGAAGAGAGGATGCACGCCAAGCCATGCATCCTCTTGTCTTCAGGCAACTTCATGCCTCTCATCTTCAGAACAATAGGTCTCCTCTAGTTTAGCAGCAGACATCACTACAGGGTCCAGTCAATTGTTCTGGCTCAGTGGGAACTGTCCAGGAAAATGAGGATCCTGAGAGCTGGTGGTCCTGCTGGCTGCCCCTTTGGTGTCCTCTCCCCAGCTCACCCCAGGGCATCCTCAGCACCCTCCTTACCAAGCAACCAAATTCCAAGGTAAAGGCAGCGTGTTCTTCGCTTCTCCTGCTTGGGGTGCTGAAGGCATCTCTGCCCACCTTTGCTCCATGAAGGCTCCTGGACCTGGCAGGAGGCCAGTGGGAGATCTGTGCTCCTGCAGGTGGGTGTTCAGGTGGGTCTGGGCCTTGGGCAGATGCCTCTCACTGTGCCTCCACTCCCCAGCCGTGGTCAGCCTTCTCCACTCCATCTCTGGGAGGGGGGAGAGCCCATCTCGCTGTTAATTTAACCCAAACCTTCAGTTTAAGCCTTGAAACCCCTTTATAAGTTACTGTTCACCAAAACCCCTTGCTAAAGATCTGCTCATGTGTTGCCTGTGCCCTGCTGCTCCTCAGCTCCAGCTCTCCAGGCTCTCTTGCCTCCTTTTAGATCATCACCATCCCACTGGAGCAGTCAGTGCCTCTCCCAGTGCTCTCCCAGGTACATCTGGACAAGCTGGAGCTACAGCCCCCACTGAGAATGGGTTATCCCAACCCTGCTCTCAGAAGCTTTCCAGAACACTGATCCTCTCCTCTCTGACATTCCCATGGCAGCTCCATCAGCCCTGCTTTACCTCCAAGGACAACCCGGCTTCCTGCTGAAGGACATTCCCATGGCCTGCAGTCCCATGGGATCACTGCACGGGGATTCACACCATCACCACCCAGCTCTGGGGCTCCCTGGTCCTTCCACCCTCTGGAAAAACAGGGGTCGGAGGGGTCTGTGAGGTCCATAGGGGCACGCAGGACCCCACAGTGTATCGAGGGGTTGGGATCACATCCAGCTGTTTGCAGGTGTTGGTTTCCCAACAGGATGTTCCATGCTGGCAGTGCAACTGCAGTCAGCACCAAGCTCCTGCATTTTCAGGATAATCCTCCTCCCTGGTTCTCCCAGTGACGGGGATCATGTCAGGTCTGGAGCCTGGGACCAGGCTGTGCCTCCACAGCTCTTTCACAGATCTGTTTTCTCCGGCAGGAAGTCTCTGCTTTCTGTCCCAAAGCAATAGGTTTTTCCAGGGAGATTTAAAAGGGGCTCTTCCCAACTCTGACACCTGCAGGCAAGCCAACATTCCCGTGAATTCCTTGACAGCTTCAGCCCTGGGCTCAACTCTTTTGGAAAGGGATGCAAGGTCCAGTCTGGCTCTAACCACAGTGGTCTGAGCTTGGTGGCCCCGTTTATCCCGAGAGCCCAAAGCTTCCCACATCCAGCAGGCCACCAGCCTGGACACCCAGGAGGCGTGATCCATCCTCTCCTGGTGCCCATCCCGTGGCTGTCGCTGGGTCCCTGCAGCGGGTCCTCTCCACGTGGGAGCCACTGGGGTGTCTGAACTCACGCAGTCACGTTCGGTGACAACCAGTGGGACACTGTGGCTCTGCCATTCCTGAGAGCCAGGCTCAGGGGAGAAGACCCCCTTCACCCCTTTCCCGTGACCGAAAGGAGCAGAACACGTGCGGGCAGAGCTCCAGCACCGGCGCAGGAGCGTCCCAGCACCACGCAATGCTGCACACCCAGCCAATGTGTCTATGCAGTCCCTTCCCAGGCAGCCGTGTCCCCGCAGAGCCCAGCCCGGGGCCGGGGCTCCTCCAAGGTGTCTTTGTTTGCACTCTCCGGGACCTGGTAATCGCTGTGAGCCCAGAGGAGCCGCCCTGGCCTTCGCCTCGCTCCGGGCACCACGCTGGGGAGGGTTTTCCTGGCCCCAAACCGATGCACGTCGCTGAGTCGTCCGTTCTGCAGCAGATCCATCGCTGCACCCCCAAAGCCCAGCTCCCCGCGGGGAGGAGGGCGGGGTGGGCGAGGCTGCTGTCCGACTTCACCAGCAATAACAGGAGCTCCGCCGGCGCCGGGCCGTGCCCCTCTGCAAGACCTCCTGCGTGAGACCCCTCGTCCCATTCCGGACCTCCCCGAGTGTAAATTCAATCCCAGCCTTGTGCTTCTTCCCTCTCGTTTCCTGATGCCTCGGTGTCTCTCTGTGTCTCTCTCTCGCTCTCTCTCTCCTCTGACTGTGAATTCAAACCAGAAGTGTTCTGAACTCGACTCTGTTACTGTTCTGTTTCTGCGTCGACTGTTGCTGGTTCTNATATATATATACTTTAAAAAAATAATAAAAATATTTAAAAAAAGAACTCCATAAAGTCGGGTGTCTCTCCTGTCCACTTGGTCACTTCCAAACACTGTTGTCTTGACTTCGCCTCTGGTTAAGTGTGTTTAATGACAAGAGGTTGAAAACAAAAAAAAAAACAAAAAAAAAGAAGAAAAAAAATGAAAAAAGAGGTAAAATGCAGCATTCTGGGATTTTTGTACAGCAAAGGTGTATCCGTTTCAGATGTTAAAACTCCACCACACTTCCCAATTCCCTGCTGGTCTGTTGTATGTTCCCATCGGGTTATCCAGATGTGAAGAGCTACTGCCTTTGCCATTTTCTACGGTGAATATATAAATATATCTGTACAGAGGTATGTATATATATAAATAGCCATGCAGATCTATATGTATACGTATCTCCAGCTCTCCTCTCTCGACCTGACTGTGAAGGATTTTTATTGGGCAAAATAAAATGGAGAAAGGCCCCGTTTTAAAAACAGGACTGCGTGGCTTGTTTGGTTGTGTTGCAGGTGGGAGAAGGGGTGAGAACCGAGGGGATTCTGGGGATGGATCCCACAGCTGGGCTGGGGAACTGGGGGGGAAAGCTTCACCCTGAAGGTACCAGCACCCTCCAATCCAGCTGCAGCAGTGGGAAAGCAATTAATTCCCCTTCCCTCCCGTGCCAAGCCCTCACTTGGAACAGCCACATCCCCCACTGGAGCATCTCCCTGATTTCCCCAGCACGAGGCTGAAGGGGTGGAAAACACTCAAAATGCATCCAATTTGTGCTGGATCCGATGCTCGGGGTGAGGATTTGGATGCAGCCCCCCAAGGCTGAGGTCCATCCACCTCCCCTCACAACCAGGGAGGAAACACCACGTCCAAAACCTCCTGCAGGTTTTTACTCAAGTGAATCCCACCCGACTGCTTGGTCAGCGTCACTAAAAGCAAGAGATAAACGTTGTTTCTCTTGAAAAACCCAGCAATTCCAGCACTTTTCCCGATGGCAGCTTTGTTAGCGAGGTCTCCTGCCCTCTGGTGACAAAGCTGGGGCCTCCCAGGGCAAAGTGAGTCAGGGATTCCATGAGTTCCCTTAGGAGCTCCTGAGGTGCCATCAGCCAGCGTGGCTCGCCTCCAAATCCCTGCGGCCTCCTGAAAGTGGGATTTCCTCGCTCGCCAGGGGATAAAAGCCTGATCTGAAGGAAGACATGGACAGGAAGTAAAGCTGGTAGAAGTATCAGGAAGGGACACAAGTGCTAAGTAAGGCTCAAGGCCGTATTTAATTAGTGCTGAAAGCCTGCAGTGGGCAGGAGAAAGATTTCTGGGAACAGTGGAGCCGTGGTTAGGGGAATTACTCAAAATCTGTGTGGACACAGCCCTGGCCAGAGGGCTCCGCGTGGTCCTGCTGGAGCAGGGGCTGAGGCCAGACCTCCACAAGTCCAGAGTCACCTGAATCCCCCCGTTCTCTTGGGACAGCTGCAGTGACAGGGGACAGCTCGGACACCCACACCCCCCACTCACGACCCCAGCCCACACCAGCGAGGGGCTGGTGCCTCTCTGGGGACACAAAAAGGACATCCCCGGGTGTGCGGGTACCCAGCGGCTTCCTGCAGCCAAAAGGCTGTCCTGTAAGCACAGACTCACAGAGCCACGGTTTGGGAGGGAAGGCACCTCAAAGACCATCGAGTCCAACCCCCTGCCATGTCCAGGGACACTTTCCACTGGCCCAGGCTGCTCCAAGCGCCGTCCAACCTGGCCTTGGGCACTTCCAGGGATCCAGGGGCAGCCACAGCTTCTCTGGGCACCCTGTGCCAGGAGGGTGGTGCGGTATTGGCACAGGTGCCCACAGCTCCCCGTCGGGCCACCGAGGAGCCGGGTAAGGGTCCGTACCCGGCGGCTCGCAGGGCTCCGGTGCTGCGGGGCGGCCACGACGCCTCAGGGGGAACCCCAGGACCGCCATGGCGGCGCCACGTGACTGCATCGGCGCCACGTGACCTCGTGTCACGTGGCCATGAGGCGGGAGGAGGGGGAGGGGGGGGCTGCGCCGCGCGCCGCTGGCGCCACCCGCCGGCCGCGCGCGCCGGGAACCGGAAGTGGCGTCACCGCCGCGCGACCGGAAGCGGCGGGAGGAGGCGAAGGGGGCAGGAGGTGGAGGAGGAGGAGGCGGCGGCGGCGCCGGAGCGGCCCCGGTGAGTCCCGGCCCTTCCCCCTGCCCGTTCCCTTCCGTTCTCATCCCCATTCCGCTTCCTCTTCCCTTGTCCCCGTCCTCTGCCCGCTGCCCGCGCCGCCCCCTCAGCCGGCGGGGCCGCCCTCGTCCTGCTCTGGGCTGCATTGCCCCGTGTGCATATAGATGTATATATGTGTGTGTATTTATATCTATGTATTATGTGTCTGTAGGTGCAGCCCTAGGGGTGAGTAGCGGGACTGGGGCTTCCAGCGCTGCCCCCGGTGCTGCCCTGGAGCCCCGGGAGAAGGGAATTGCATGGAGCTGCTGCGAGGGCTGGAGCCCCTCTGCNGGCTTGGAGCCACCTGGGGTAGTGGAAGGTGTCCCTGCCCATGGCAGGGGGTGGCACTGGATGTTCTATGAGATCCGTTCCAGCCCAAACCATTCTGTGATTCCGTGGTCTTGAAAGAGAAGGAAAAAGCACAAACAAACCAAAAATTGTTAATTTTGCGCCCTGCCATCATAACCTATTGGGGGAAGAAAATCCCTTTTGTGTTGCTCTCCTCCCCAGCCCAGGCCCAGGAGTTCACTTTAGGCCAAAAGAAGCTGATTTATCCCCAGCATTTCATAGCCCGTTCATCCCTTGCATCCCGAGGAGATTCCCTCTGCCCTTTGCCTGTCGGTGGAAGCACAGGGTGAGGGGTTCCCCAAAGCCCCTCTGAGTGTTCCAGAGGGAGCAAAAGCCCTGACAGCATTTTGGGATGCACCAACATCCCCTTCCACAGGGCTGATCCCCTGGGGTGGGTGGCATCCCTCTGGGAATGTTCTTTTCCAGGTGTTTTTAGTTGTAGCTTTCCAGCTGTGACACTTAAAAAGAGATGTTTCCATGCCTGAGCAGCTCCTCAAAGGGCATTCCCAGCCTGCAGGGCCCAGCTCCAGAACTCCCTGGCTCGTTGGAGCTGCTGGAAGTGAGAATTCTGGAGAGACCTGCCCAGAGGTGGGAAGGAGTTTGGATGTGTTGGGATGTGAAGTGGGAGGAGGAAGGAAGGCAGGAAGGACAGAAGGAAGGAAGGAAGGCAGGAAGGCTCAAGGCGAAGCGAGGCAAACCCAGGGAAGGTGTGGGTGGAGTTGGAAGAGAGATGGGGTGGAAACTGGAAAGATCACAAAGATTTTGGCCAGGGGTGGGCGGAATCATGGAAAAATCACCCGGAGCAGCCCGTTGCCCTTAAGGGTGCTTGGAACCATCTTGTCCCATCCCAACCCCGCTCCGCTGTGCGTGGTCTTCTGTTTTTTGCTGGATTTGGAGCAAAGGAGGAGAGAAACAATCCCTCCACTGCCTGGATTCCCAAATGTGTCGCAGCTCCACAGTCAATCCGTGCAGGATATTCTTAGCAGCACGCGGCGCTCGCCTTCGGAGCCTTCACCAGGGCTTTGATTCCTTGGCTTTGAAGTGGGGCTCTTGTTGCTGGGAGGGGTTCTGGGAGCAGCAGTGCTGGGTTTCCTAGGGAGCATCACCTTTCACAGCAGAGAGAAGTTGGTTTGTATAAATAACCTGGGGTTTGTTAGTAGAAAAGTAGATGAAGACACTCAAAGTCGAGTCAGACAAGGAAATCTCTGGGAAAACCTCGCCTGGATAAACCTGCTCTTGTTCAAGATGATTTTTGGAGCTTGAGCCAGCCCCTCTAATGGTCCAAGCTCTGCGAGGTGCTGGAGGAGGAGATGTTGGAGGGGATTTCTCCTTCCCCCAGCCAGGTGCAGTCTGAGCCTTGTCCCCTGTCTCCAGCATCTGTCACCTGCGGCCGCTTCAGGCCAGGCACCACAGCCAGGAGAGCCAGGAGCGATCGTTTTATCAGACATTCCTTTGAGCTAAACGGGACAGCTTTGAAATCCAGCTCTTGGCTCGGGTTTTTCTGTCCAGCTTCTGAGGGAGCTTTTCCTTTCTCTGCTCCCCAGACAGGCGGGAGGGGGCAGAGTCTCTACTGCCTGGCACAATTTGATTTCTCATGCTGGGGTGGGACAGTCACAGCCTTGGAACAGTCTGGGGTCTGTCGGGCAGAGCCTGATCTGCTCCTGGGGCTGCCTCAGGGTGTTTGGAGACACAGATAAGGTGCTCCATGGACTGTTGAGCAGCTCAGTATTTACTGATCATCTTGAAACTACGGTGGCCTCTCTCTTGTACCCTCCTCCTTGTGTGGCTCTCCCCACAAATCTACATCTCAGTTTGCCTTCACTTCCCCCCAGTCCCCCCACAGCCTCTTGTTCTCCAGCCCAGTTGGTTTTTCCACCTCTCTGCTGGGGTGGTTTCTGCTCCAGCAGCTTCTCCTCCCCCTCTGGCTGATGTTCGCTGCCTCCAAGCTCTGTCCGTGGAGCAGAGGATGCGAGATGTCCTCATCTGCTTCAGTGGAACAGGTTTGCCAGAGAAGCTGTGGCTGCCCCATCCCTGCAAGTGTCCAAGGCCAGGGTGGATGGGGCTTGGAGCAACCTGGGATAGTGGAAGGTGCCCCTGGATTGTGGCAGATGTGGGGATCCTTATACTCCAAAAAAATCCAGTTTATGCTCAGCCAGAGCTGCCCGTGAGCCCCCATCCCGCTATCCTGCTCGCACACCCCAAACCCACACTTCACCCCACCTCTTCTGCCCCAAAGTGCCCATTTTGCTGCTGCAAAACTGAATTTGCCTGCACTCAGATCCCACATCTTGCTCCATCCCTGGTCAGGAAGCCGTGGATACAAGCAGAGCTCTGAGGGGTGTCCGTGAGGATTTATTTCCCGGTGTAGGGAGCGCAAAGTGTGTTGCAGTGGCAGTGTCTGTGCCAGGCCTTGGCTTTCCTGACTGCCCAGCTCGCTGTGGTACTGAGGGATTTTAAGGAAGTGGATACCACCTGTGTGATGGATATTTGGGTAGGATAAGGATTGGAGAGAAAAATCTGACCTGGTGCTTTATTTTTTTAATCAGCATCTGCATCGTGGTAAACAGGGCTGGTTTGGCAGCCAGCACAGGCTGGCAGCACCCAGCTGGACTCCTACGGATTTCTCATCCTCACCCTGCGTGCTGTAGCTGCTTCAGGCAGGAGTTAGGAAGGCACCAGCCATTTTTAAGCCTCCTGTACCCTGAAACTCTGGGAAACGTTCCCAGGTCTGAAGCTTAAAGCTCTGTTCCGCCTGGTTCCTGGCCTGGGATGTAGCATCACCTAATGGTTTGTGTTACTTCTCCCCTGCTTTTCCCCTACTTTGCTCTGGGCCACGTTTCTTCTTTCCTCCCATCTGCGGGTTCTGGGCCAGTTTTCATTCTCTGCACTGGTTTTGTGGAGATTTTCCTGTCTCCAGGTGCCAAGGGCAGTGCAGCAGCCTGGATATTTGGACAGCTTCTCACGTGGTGGTCAGTGATTCAGACCACGATGACCAAAGCAGCAGAATGCTCTGTCTGAACACATAAAGTCTCTTGAAGCTGCAGCTCTACTGCAAAAATGCGTTTTCATTGTTCAGAATGAAAGAAAAGCAGCTTGGGTCTCTTAAAAATGAAAAAAAAGGTGATTTTTTTTTTCCTCAACTCTCCTAGTCTGTGCCAGGTTTCTTGTGTCTGCTGAGCAGCAGGTCGTGCCTGACTGCCTTCTACTCCAAGCCCAGGTCACCCTGGTGCTCGTCCTGAGCTGCCTTTGCATGAGGTGACGTTCCATAGTGGCTTTGCAGGGATCCAGCTGTCCTGGCCAGGGGAGGCACCGGCGCCGCCTCCCTTTCGCTAGCGTAAAGGATTGATTAAAACGTGCTGCCTGTGAGGTGGAGGCCACTCACTCTCCGTCTGCCCTTTTTTCAGTACCTGGAAGCAGTTCTGAGCCCCAGTAAGTTGAGATCCATGGCTACGGTGCTAATGTGCCGAAGATTCCCCAGGCTGAGCAGGGTGACAGCGTTTTCGACTGCAGCCAAGCGCAAGGCCAAGAGTGGAAACAGCAAAAGCAAGAAGGAGGAGCAAGATAAGCCAGGAGCAGCCAAGACTGGGACTGAATCAGGGGCTACGATCCAGCTGCTGAAGCCTCACGACTACAGAGTGCTGTATAATCCAGCTGCCTATGCCAAAGGCAGGGCTGGCTCCCAGCAGCTCGTGGGTAGGGACAGCAGCCAGGCCCTCAGTGGCACGTTCACCGGCCCTGGCACTGCACAGGCTCCGCAGACATTCCCTACTGCCTCTTCCCAAGCTTTGCCACCCGTCAGGAATGCCCTGCCCTAGCCCAAGCCCAAGTCCAGCACGCTCCTGGAGCAGACCATCCTGGCCACGCTGTACAAGGAGGAAGCAGAGAAGGAAAAACGGGAGATGCACGACTCGAAGGAGGACCCCCGCATGTTCCAGAAGGGGAGGCCTGAGTACAGATCTCTCAGCTGTGACAGCGCTGAGCCAGCAGAGACCCTCCCTGCAGAGGAAGGGGACTCGATTTTGCAGAGTGTGGCCGGGTGTGAGGGCAGCCCGGGAATCCTCACGGATTATTTCCTCAAGCTGAGCCGTTTGCCAGCGGAGCGACGTGCGGCGCTGGTGTCCGACCCCAGGTTCGGTGCCCTGTGTCACCGTGCTGTCACGGCCATCAGGCTGTTCAGCACCCCAGATCTCATCCAGATTTTAAAGGCTTGTGTCCCTTTGGCTGTGCCAGCCTCCCACCCCCTGCTCGACGCGTGCGAGCCCGAGTTCTGCCGACGGGCGTGGGACATGGGCCTGGAGCAGCTGCTGCTGGTGGCGGATTGCTGGCGCTGCCTGGACCACAGCGTGCCCTCCTACCTGGGCATTCTGTTCAGCTATGCCAACCTGCACTGGAAGGACCTCACCTTGCCCCAGTTTGTGCAGCTCCTTTACATCATCGGGGAAGGCCGGAGGTCGCCCGCGGACTTGCTGCAGAAGGTGGAGAGCACGATCCTGAAGCACTTGGATGCCTTCACCTTGGAGGAGCTGGGTGCCATCTGCCTGGGGCTCTTCAAGTCCCTCAGTGGGATGTCTGACCACGTCATGAGGAGGATCGCAGACAGGGTGTCCCTGCAGATGGAGGACATGAGCACCTACGCCTTGGTGAACGTGCTCAAGATGCTCCGCTACACCCGCATGGACCACCTGCCCCTCATGAGGGAGCTGGGGAAGGTGATTCCTGCTCGCATTCCTGCAACAAACATCCAGGGCATCATGCACATCACTCTTACCTATTCATCCCTACACTTCTTTGACGAGGATGTTCTGGCTGCTGTAGCCACCTCATTGCCTTCCAAAGTGTCCTACTGCCGGAGCAAGGATGCTGCCAAATTCTTGTGGTCGTTTGGGTGCCTGGACTACGAACCTCCCAACGAGGAGGAGTTTTACTCCAGCCTGATAAAGCAGTTGCATGTAAAACTCCGTGAGTTTAGCAAGTTTCCAGAGCATCTCCTTACTGCTCTGCTCGGCCTGGCGTTTGTCAAACGCTTCCCAAAGGAGCTGATAGACTTTGCTTTGAGGGAGGAGTTTGTCCAGAAAACCAGAGGTAGCAAATATGAGCTCAACAAGGACCTGTTCACCCTTGGTAAGAGCGTTGAAATCGAGTGCCCGACCTACCAAGGCAGCCGCCTCTCGCCTGAGCTTTGTCAGGAGTTCACTGAGATGGTTTTGAGCTTTGCAGAGCGGGAAATCTACGTCAGGCCTGAAATTGTGGAAGCCACGTCCCTCCTCGAGAGCGTGTTGGGAGGCCCTGAGTACGTGAAGAACCACATGATCCTGCCCCACACCAGGTCCAGCGACCTGGAGGTGCGCTTGACCACGGATGGACATCCCATCCCTTTCAACTTCAAGGATCCTGTGGCAGCCAAGAAGCTGAAAGACATGGGAGTTAGTCTGACAGATGATTTAATGTCTCACCTCATACAGGGGAGAGCTCACAGCCGGAGTCCCATGGAAGCGGGAAATGAAGCCAGGATTCCCGGACAGGAGAGAGGGGACGCAGCAGGAACACCATGCTTGGGTGGAGCCCTTACTGCAGGTGCCAAATCACAGGCTGAGCCTAAACCAGGGCTCTGGCAGCCTCGGGAAGTGAGGCTGGCACTGCAGGTGTCCAACAGGAACCACTTCTGCTACGGCTCCAAGCGGCTGCTGGGGCTGCACTGCCTGAAGCGGCGGCAGCTGCGGCTGCTGGGCTACGTGGTGGTGGAGATTCCCTTCTGGGAATGGTTCCCTCTGCTCAAGCGCACGCGCTCCGAGAAGCTCAGCTACCTCCACTACAAAGTGTTCTGCCCGGCGCTGCTCACCAGGGCTGGCTAGAGGAGGGCAAGGGCTTGCCCAGAGCCTCCCCAGTGCATCTCCGTGGCTGGGTACTGGTTAAAATGGTCTCTGGCTGTTGGCTCAGTTTTTGGCAGGTGCTCTGTGTGGCCATTTCTGCTCTGATGACATCTGTACTTCCCGTGCTCTCCTTTTGTATGCTCTCCTCAAATGCTTCCACCACAAATAAAACCTCCTAATGATTCATTTCTCTCTGTGATTGCTTCTTTCTCTGCCCTAAGCGAGAGTGGTTGGATTTGGTGCCTCTGTGAGAGCAGGAGCAGAGGATATTTAGTCATGAGGCTGAGCTGGGTGCCAGGAGCACACACAGCTATTTCCTCGTGTTTCCACCCCCGTGGGGCTGGGGCTGAGGGCACAGCCTGGGTTTCTCCTTTAGGGTGGAACGTGGATACTGAGTGGGACTGAGGGTTGGGGTGCTCTGACCTCAGGAAATTCATTTCATGCTCCAAGGACTTTATTTGGTGTCCACCATGCACATTCCTTATGGCAGCAGCTCCGTAGTCCCACGTAGGACATCAGGAAGGCACGTGGTGACAAACTCCAGACAGCCTGGTTTAAAATTCCTTGTCCAAAACCACAGAGGAGTCTTTTTTCAGATCTATGTTTCACTGCCTCAATCCAAAGATTTTTGTTCACATTAGGGAAGGCACACACTGAAGAGAGAGGAAAAAAAACCCCAGCCATGGGTAAAAGCAATTAGGTGACTCACCTTTTGCCATGAGATTTGTAGCAGAGTCTTGCAGCAGGAGGGAGTGCAGTGACTTGGAAATGCAGAATAATCCATTTTCTTACTGAGGTATTGAGACTGGAAAAATGAACCTGAGTTGTTTAAATCTCTCAGGGTCACAAACAGGTAGGAGAAAATCCTATGAAATAACCATACAGAGTTCCTCATGTTGCAGGAGAAGTCTTCAGCCCAGGAAAGAGAGGAGAGAGAGAAGGGGGGGGAGAATCTTGAGTTTTCCCAAGGAAGGGAGCAAGGAGAGTTGTTTTGCCACTTTTCATAACACCAGTGCTGAGGGGCCAAGTGAATGTACCTCTTGGTAAATTCATTTTGGTTCAAAATGAGCCAAAAAGAGCAGTTTTGAGGCACAGCCTGTAGCTGAACTGTCAGTCTCCCACAAGATGTGAGTGCCAAAAGTCAGACCAGTTTAAACAGTTTCCCAGTAACAGGCCAGTTCTGGAAACCTTTCACACTCAGCTGGGAAAGTAGTGTTGGAGGAGAGTTGATGTGTGCTTGAGGAGCAGGAATTGCTCCTGATGGCTGCCAGACCAAATTTTGGGATAGAAGGGCTGCTCACCTGGCTGTTCCTCTTGTAAGGTTCACACCTGCTGCATTCAAGGCATTGTGACCAAGCTCAGCTCTCTGCAGGTGTGAATTCCGTGTTGTGCTGGGTTTTATCCGTGGGATTTGTGGCTTGAATTCCGCCTTTCTCCTTCCCGATGCAGCACAGGGAGCTCATTAACTCTGCCTTTCCAACGTGCCCCCGGAAGGCCAATTTCATTTGGGCTGAACCAACAGATCAGTGGGGAATCATTAAAGAGCTGCTTGTTCTTGAAGGAGGCAGCGAGTCCCTGATTTGCAAGGTTGCCCAGGGCGGTGACATTTTAAAGCAGGGGTTAACACGAGGTTAGAGCTCTCACCTCGCAGATAATTTCATCCTTAAAAGGGATCTGAGAGAGCCAATTCCAGGCACTTTTTTTTTTTTTTCAATGGGAAAGAAGGTGTGTTCACTTGAGTTTCTTTAATGAACGCTGGCAGCAGAATCAGCTGTTGGTGTTCAGATCCCAGACATCTCCCTCAGAGCTATTTCGTGCCCTCTGCTCCCTTGGAGTTGTTTAACACCAATTATTAATATTTGTGGTTAATCTTGACTCACTGTGACAGCCTCGTGGGCTGTGCTGGTGCTTTTCTACACCTACAAAACTCTTGCATCTTCGATAAACCTTCACATCTAATTGCTGGTCTGTTCATAGGTGGTTTTAGTTAAAATAGCCATTTTCTCTTTGATTTTTCTCCACAGGTTCAGTAATTAATATTAATATGATTTTTTTTTTTCTCTCAATCTCATCTCTCCACTGCATTCATTTGGGTTTATATTGGGAGGCTTCACCTCCTGGACTCAGATCTGAGCTGCATTTTAGGAATTCCCAAGCCTGTAACTCACCCAAAACACGAGATCCTTTCACCGCTCGTGGATATTCACTTCCTTTATTTTTAATTTTTTTTTCCCAAGCTGACTCTGATGCTCAGCAAGTGACCTCTCTCCAGCTGCCAAGATGGTAATAAACGTCTGTCTCCCACAGTTCAAGCCAAGAATTCACTGCAACAAGGTAAAATAGTGATGTGGGGGGTTTGGGGGAGCGGGAGGGATGGGAGGATTAGGTGGAATTGTCATGGGAGGAGCTTGTTCACTGCTCCTCTGGGATAATCAGCATCACTGCTCTGATGTGGCACACACTAAATATTGGAGGGAAAAGCTCTAATTTTGCAGGATCTCATAACCAGACAGCATTATGTGCTTCCAGGTATAAGTTCTTTAACTTGAGATCCCTTTTTCCCTGCAATATTCCAGCTTTCCTCCTGTCCAGTGGAACACACAGCTCTTGACAACGTTTCCTGAAGTTGCTTTCCAAGTATTTCTGGTTTCACTCAGCGCATCAGAATCTCTTAAGAAAATTGGTTTTAACCAATTCAAAGCCGTTTTTGAATTGTAAGTTTCCACACCAACTCACCCCAAAATCCAGGACACCCTTGGATTTGTAAATACTGTGCTGCAAAAGCAGCAGTACTGGAATTTTTGTGGAGAGACCTAGCCATGCCACGGAAGTTTGGTGTGATTGTCATGATCAAGACCATATTAAACAGGTGGAATAAATAGATTTTCCTCGTTTTTATTTGCCCATTCAGCAAGTGCTGCAGGTTTCTTAGTTCCTGGGGCTTCCAGGGAAGGGAATGGGTGGAGCCAGTCTGCTCAGGAGCAGAGCAGAGGGTGAGATTGGATGCTCTGGGAGACGTGGTTTGATGGATCTCCCTCAGGGATGGGTCCCACAGGTTGGTTGACATCCACAGTTCCTCTGGGATCCTGTAACTGTGATTCCAAGTGCATTTCCACACAGCAGGATAAGCTGTCAGAAAGAAAATGAGGAGATTCCCATCTGAAAAGGGAGACTGAAAGAGGAGACTTCTATCTCCCCCACGCTCATCCTCTGCTCCCACCCTCTCCTCCTTGATTTATTTCACTGACCCAGCCAAAACCACGAATTATCCCTAATTTTCCACTCTTGCAGCAGTTAAGTCAGGTCTGCACAGGGTGGCAGAGGGTGCAGGAAGAGGGGATGGGAGCACGTGGCTGGAGGAGGGTGGGAGTGGATCTGCTCTGCCTTGGAGCAGGATCTCCTGCCTGGTCCGAGCTGCACATAAACCTCAGCCTTGGCTGCTGGTTGATGTCATCCTGAGAATCTATGGATGTGCTTGTGAAATTGGCTTCCCTGTATTTCCTTGCTCCAAACTGAAGCCGGTTTTGTCCTGGCACACAGATCTCTGCCGATGGCTACGAGGTGGAGAACCTGATCTCCGAAGACCTCGCCAGGAGGAACCGCGGCTTCCGCAGCGAGTACTTCATCAAACCCCCGGTGCACGTCACCATCTCCTTCCCCTTCAACATCGAGATCTGCAGGATCAACATCGACATCTCCTCCGGGGGCTACCAGACCTTCTCCGGGCTGGAAGTTTACACCTCTACCTCATGCAACAAAACCTCTTGGCAGAGCCCTGAGGGGCAGTGCTCAGGTCTGGCCGGGCAGCCTGTGTCAGACAAGGACACCTTCACCCTGGTGGGAAAAGCTGTCTTAAAAAACCAGAGCAAAGTGACTTTTGGCCACAGAGGCTTCAAGCCGAGGCCTCCCTTCCATCAGATGGAAAATGTCTTCTCCTACCCCGGCTCGGTGTCTCAAGACCTCTGGAACAAAGGGCCGGCCTCGCTCAGCAACGTGTCCCACCTAAAAATCTGCATCACCCACGTGGCCGGTGGGGGCCTGCCCAGCATCAAGAGGCTGGAGGTGTGGGGACAACCTGCCAAGTCCTGCCCACAGGAGGTGATCGAGGGTGTCTTCCAGGTGGCCTCCCAGTTCCTGGCCCAGGACGTCGGCAGCCTCAAGCCGGAGCTCTGGACGCCGATGGAGAGCGACTGCGTCCCCTTCAGTGCCAATGAGCAGCAGACCCTGCACAAGCTGGTGGATGTCGTCCAAGACATCCCCGAAGAATTCCTGGACCCCATCACTCTGGAGATCATGACTTTACCCATGCTCCTGCCCTCTGGAAAGGTGATTGACCAGACCACCCTGGAGAAATGCAACCGGAGCGAGGCGTCTTGGGGCCGGGTTCCCAGCGATCCCTTCACGGGGGTGGCCTTCAGCCAGCACTCGCAGCCCCTACCTCACCCCACCCTCAAGGCCAGGATAGACCACTTCCTGCTGCAGCACAGCATCCCTGGCACCAACCTGCTGGGCAGGGCTCACGCCTCGGAGAGCCTGGTGCCCTCCTCCATCACCATGTCTTCTCTGAAAAGGAAGATGGACTGCATGGATCAGGGCTCCCTGCAGCCGCCCTATTTTTCTGCTACAAACTTACTTGTCACGGCTACCTCAGAGAACAGTGCTAAAAAAATGAAAACTGACAGTGACTCCCACTTGATCCAGATGGACTGTTCCACAGGTATCGTGGCTCCCCGAGTCACCTCTGTTCCTTGAGTGGTGGGACAGCCCCAGGCCGAGGTTTCAAATCAGGACAAATCCAGTACAAATTCCCATCCCACCTCTAGAATTTTCCAGGCTTTTGGCTGTTGATGAGTGTGGTGGAGCTGGGTCATTTCATCCTCCTCCCTGTTCAGTGTTCACAGCTCTTGTTTGTTCAGGTCACCCTGTTCCCCTTTTAGTTTGGATTTCCTTTCTCCTCCTTCCATGTGGAGACAACGTTTTTTCTCACCATCCTGGTTTGAAGTTTCTTTGTCCAGGGGGATTTATTGTGTCCTGCAAAACCAGGAAAAGAAATATTTGGTGGTGCAGTGGTGATGGCACGGGGAGTCATGGCTGTGTGGATCATCATGAGGAGGGAGGTGGGAAGGAAAGCAGGAATGGGACACAGAACAAACCACAGCAAGGGAATTGCAGAGAGGAGGGACAACCCAGCCTGGGAGAGACTTGCACAGAGTTTGCAGGTGGTTAAAGCAGAAAACCTGGTAGAGACTAAATTAGGCAAGAGATGTGACTTGTGGCTACAGGGGGAGGGAACGGGCACTGGTTTCCCTTTATCCGTGCTTCACTCAGTGATGTGGTAGCAGCACTGCTGGGAATGCAGAATGTTCTGCAAATCTGGAGAAAAGGAGGCTCAGGTGGGACCTTGATGCTCTCACCAACTCCCTGAAAGGAGGGGGCAGCCAGGTGGGGGTCAGGCTCTGCTCCCAGGGAGCAGGGACAGGAGGAAACAAGAGTTGCACCAGAGAAGGTTCAGGTTGGATATTGGGAACAATTCCTTCACAGAAAGGGCTGTCCAGCCCTGGCACAGCTGCCTAGGGCAGTGGTGGAGTCCCCATCCCTGGAGGGGTTTAAAAGCCATGTGGATGTGGCACCTGGGGACAAAGGGTGTAAATCCAGGTGTGTGGGTATCTCGTGGTTGGCTCTCTAGGCAGCTAAGCCCAGTTTCCTGATCTGCTCTAACGCAGTGGTCTGTGACATGGCAGAAGGTGACCCAGAGCTGCTGGGACCTGTCACTGCCTTCACCCTTCTCCCAAACTGCCCGAAAATGTTTTGAGGACAAAGTTTAGGTGGCCGTTTGATTTTAAACAAATTCTTTAGTTGAAAATAATTGATGTCGGATGGTACCAGAAAGAGTAGGGAGAAGTCAGACTGCACATTTCTGCTCTGATCTCTCAGCCTAGAGCTTATTCTCCGTTTTGGGAGGAATCTTTGGTTATTTTGGCTATGGAAGTGTGTGACAGCTTCCACTGGGATGTGCCCCAGCCCCACAGGAGCAGGAGCTGGCCTGGGGGTCCTGGAGCTCTTGGGGCAGCCGTGTCCATACATAAATAAAAGCAGAGTGCTCAGCCCACGGAGCTTGTGCTTCACTGGATCATCAGCCTTGATTGGTGGAGCAAATGTGCAGCACCAATTCTGAGCTCTTCCTTTGGGAGATGGATTTAACAGAATTAGTGATGCAGACAACATTCTCTTAACGCTTCGTCTTAATTAGCGCCGTCGGTGCTGCGCAGGGCAGCGCTGCAGGGAGGGTCCAGCCCTGGCCCTGTGGCTCAGAACTGGGACAGAGAGGGAAAAACAAGTCCCACAGATTTTATTAATGGTTTAAATGTTCTCCGTGAGCTGCGTGGAGCAAGGCTGGGAGCACTGGGCTGGGATCCTCGGGAGCCGGCTGAGGCAGTGCCTGGGATTTCAGGGAAAAACAGCTTTCTGGGTTATTTGGAGTTTTGCCCTTTTTCAGACCTGCAGACTCCTGCAACTCCCTGAAAGGAGGGTGCAGCCAGGTGGGGGTCAGGCTCTGTTCCCGGGGGACAAGAGGAAATGGCCTCAAGGTGTGCCAGGAGAGGTTTAGGCTGGATATTAGGGAAAATTCCTTCATGGAAAGGATTCTCCAGCCCTGGCACAGGCTGCCCATCCCTGAAGGTATTTAAAAACCGTGTGGCTGTGGCACCTGGGGACATGATTTAATGGTGGCCTTGGCAGTGCTGGTTAAGGGTTGGACTGGATGATCTTGGAGGGCTTTTCCAACCTAAATGATTCTGATCCTGTATAAGTTGGTGCTGGGACACCACGTGAATGTCTGGTGGTAATCCATAGGGCATTCCACCTCTAGGACCCAAAGGAGATGAGGCACTCCACCCCCATCCCAGCCCCTCTGTGGGGAAAAGCCACCTCTCAACAAAACAAGTGGCAAAGCTCCTAAAATCCTCCAAGCTTCAGAGCCAAGGCAGTGTTTCCATCACAGATTCTTTTTCCCAGCATCTGCTTCTCCATCTTCTTCTTGTCTTTGCAGACCTCGTGTTTGCATTTCCCTTTGCAGACCTTGTCCTTGTGTTCCCCTTTGCAGTGCAACTCCCTGAAAGGAGGGTGCCAGACCTGCTCTCTGTGTTTCCCTTTACAGACCTGCTCTCTGTGTTCCCCTTTGCAGATCTGGTGTCCCACGAGCAGAAGCTGTCGGAGAGCTTGGACACTGCCCTGACCTCGGCTCTCAGCTCCATGCCCTCCTTCACTGCCAAGCTGATGAAGAGCCAGCAGCAGGCTCCAGGAGAGGGGGGCTGCAGCAGTTCCTGGAGCGTGGGCACAGTCCTTGGTGAGCAACAGGCGCCTCTGGATCACCTCTGGGAGCTGGAGGAGAGCTGGGGCTGGGTTAACAGGGAGCATTGTTCAGACCCCACAGTATTATATATTCCATATAAAATTATTACATTGTCTCCCAGCAAGCTTTACTTCACAATCCTTGCCTCTATCTCAGCAGTTTTGATGGTTTATTCCCCCACTGACCCCCAAAAGGTGTGGGATGTTGTCCATGCCCACGGTCAGAGCAGGCTGTGGCACCAGTCCCGTGATTTTCCCGTGTTCTTGGCTGTCTGTGCTGCCCAAGGATGATCCGGGATGTGCTGTGCTTGGACACGGTGCTCAGCCTGCTCCAGGTTAGTTCAGACTGTTGCCAGAGCTCTGCAGTTCGGGCTGAGTGGTTCAGTGTTTCCTGTGAGCTGCATGGAGCAAGCTGGGGAGCTGCCACGTGGGTGGGGGATGAGTCTGGTGTGGAGATGCTGCAGGAGAGGTGTAAATCCAGCAAATGCTGCGGCCTTCCAGTGCTTAAAAGGGCCGTGGAAAAAAGAGGGAGTCACTTTTTATACAGGCAGAAAATGACAGGACAAGGGGGAATGTTTGTAAACTAAAAGAGTAGCTTGAGACTGGATATTGGGAAGAAATCCTTCCCTGTGAGGGTGCTGAGACCCTGGCACAGGGTGCCCAGAGAAGCTGTGGCCGCCCCTGGATCCCTGGAAGTGTCCAAGGCCAGGTTGGACGGGGCTTGGAGCAACCTGGGCTAGTGGAAGGCGTCCCTGCCCATGGCTGGAGAGTGGAATGGGACGGGCTTTGTGATCCCTTCCAACCCAAACCATTCCATGATTCTTTGAAATACCGTGTGACATCCAGCCCTTAGCACGAACAGGTCGGAGCAGCAACGTCCCAGCCAGATTCCGTGTGTGTGTGCCCAGAATCCCATCAGGACTGAGTGTACATAACCCAGGCTGCCAAGCCCTCGCTGCTCTCACCTCACCTGCTGCCCAGCCACTCACCCAGCTGTGTATGCACTCCCAAAATTATTCCTTTGGCGTGCAGGGAAGCAGTGAACCTTCAGATGTCCCTCCAGTGTCCTGGCTTCTCCTCCCCTGGGTGAGGCTTTGCCTGCCCGTGGCTGAGAAGGGGTTTCAGAGGGACCAGGTGACCCTGGGGAAGGGCTGTGTCCGTCTGTCCATCTGTCTGAGTCTGTTTTTACCCCTCTCTCCCTCCCCACACAGCTTTTGCTGTTTCACAGTGACATTCAGCTATGAAGCTTCTTCCTGTCCCCTCTGAAATTGCTGCTGTTCGAGAGCTGAGTGGCCCTCGATGGGTCGTGTGTGACAGGAATGCAAAGTGGCACCTCAGCTGTTCCACTTGGGAATCGCTGCTTTTAATCCGGTCGGAAGAGCGGGAGGGAGGATGATTTAGTCTCAGTAAAAGTGAAAAGCCCTTTTTTACAGTCATCTGTCCTCAATTAAAAGCCCGACGGTGCAAGTGCTGATGTGATCCACCCCTTTCTGAGCACACCCTGCCCTGGGAGCTGGACCATTCCCTTTCCTTATGGGAATGACAGGAAACTGGCACAGTCCTGAGTCACAGCCGTGCCCTGAGCCTGCAGGACCTGGGGTCCTCAGCTTGTGGGCAGGACTGGCACAGAAGGGGTGGCCCAGCCTGGACTTCTCACACTCCCTGCCTAATCCACTTCTCCTGTCCCTTTGTTTTATACTCTTAAGCTGTGCCAGGGGAGATTTGGGCTGGGCGTGAGGAGGGATTTCTTCACAGAAAGGGTGATCAGACGTTGGAAGGGGCTGCCCAGGGAGGTGCTGGAGTCACCAGGAAGGACTGGACACGGTGGTGTTGGGTCACAGGCTGGACTCGATGATCTCTGAAGTTTTTTCCAACCTGCTGATTCTGTGATTCTGGATTTGCAGAGCACGGCAGGAGCAGCCAGACCCAGGGATGTGCCTCCTGTGGCAAATCCTTCTCCTGCTACTTCAAGGCAGAGCCCGTGTACCAGCTCCCCTGCGGGCACCTCGTGTGCCGGCCCTGCCTGGCCGAGCGCCAGAAGGCTCCGGCGTCCCCCATCCACTGCGGGAGCTGCAAGAGGGCGGCGGCCACGCACGACGTCAGGAGGGTTCACTTCTGACCCCCAGGCTGCCGGGAGGACGAGAAGGAGCTGCTGCTGCTGCTGCTGTGCCCCGTGTCCGCACGGATCCGCCGGAGGAGCCGCCGGGAGAGCCGGAGGGTGGAGAGGACTCGGTCTTGTGCTTACAGAGTAGTGGGGGGTGGGGGGTTAGAGCGCGGCGCCGGAGCCTGAGGATGCCAAAAGCCATAGCTTCTTTATCAAGGAATATGTATTTATCCAGGACTGGTCTCCACCACCACCGCCCCGGGGCTCAGAGGTTTAGCACAGGTGCCTTTCGGACCAGCTCAGCTTCCCCGCCAGTTCACGCCACGTTTGACCAGCAGCCACCTGGCTGTGGAGCAGGTAAAGTCCTTGTGAGTGACAACACACACAAAGCCCCCTCTGACTTCCTCCCCTTCCCCACCTCGCCCTCCCCTCCCTGCTGGGAGCGTGTCTCTCAGCCTGGAATTGACAGCGAGAGGTTGAGGTGTGAGGAGCTGGCAGTGATCTCACCCTGCTCATCCAGACTCTTGTAGAAAAGCCATCCCATCCCCCCCTCTCTCGGTTTGTGTCGTGTGACCGGCCCAGCTCCTGGCTGGCTGATAGACATTTAAGCCTTAATAAAATGTTTAAAGTCAGGTTCTCTCTCTCTCTGGCTCCTGATTGGTCTCATCCTGGGGCTTAATGATGTCCTGGAGTGAATCTCTTGGCAGAGGAGGAATAAACGGGCTGGAAAAAGCCAAACCAGCATGGAGGAGCTGCAGACCAGGGGGTTCACAACCAGAGGGGTTGTGACAGCAGCCTCATGGATCACAGGGATGAGACTCACCCGTGGGGGCTTCAGAGAGCTGCTCAGAAAAAAGCCAGACAAAAAATGACTTGGATATGTTCCGTCCTGGATATGCCAGGGTAAGGTGACATCAAAGGGTTTGTCACCTCTACAACCCCCTGCTGGTGCCACTTAATTGATGTTCTGGGCCATAACGAACCTCCAGCTGACTCAACTCACCTTGGTCACCCCTTTATTTGTTCTCAAAAGGCACCTGAGCAATGCTGTGGTGTTCCTGGCACGGGAAGGAGCTGCTCATCCACTGGAGCATGGCTTTGTGCTGGCCCCACGCTGATCCTGCTCCCTGCCTGCGTCAGCAAGAGTTTACAGCTCGTCTCCATTCAGAGCAAAAATAGAAAATCACGCGTCTTAAAATAATAAATGCTTAGAAAATAGGCACAAAATTCCTGAAAACACCACGATTCGGAGGCGGTAAATCCACTTACTGCAGTGGTGGTGTCGTGTTTGCAGTGAGCCATCCTGGGGTGATTCAGCTCTCACACCTCCCCCGGGGAGGGGAGGAGGATGGATGGGTGCCTCTGGATCCCCGGAGCCATCACCTTCTCCATCCGCAGCAAAGCTTGGATGCTTCCAATAAAACCCCAATAAAGCCACCGGTTCTGACAAGCTTCTCCAGTGCCCAAAAGCTGCTTGTGGTGTCCTGCCAGTGGGCAGTGATCCAGGTGGGAGCCATCTCCCAAATTATCTCCAGGTTCCCTTCGTTCTGCAGGGAGGGGCAAGAGCCAGCGCAGAGCAGGGGTTGGAAGGGAAGGGGTGGTGTTGGGACATTAGGTCCCCCTCCCTGCTCAGAGCAGGGCTCATCCCCACCTCATCAAAGGTTCTCAGAGCCTTCATCCCCCAGTTTCTCCTCCTTAACCCTCTGTGACCCTCTGGCAGCACATTTCCCCTGCCGTGTCCCCTCCTGCAGGGGATCTAGGGATGAGTTTCCCCCTGCACCCACGTCTTGGAGCTCAGGGAAGGATCAGCTGCCCCAGCTGGGTGTGATTCCCCCTGATCCCGGGGCACTGAAACCCCTGCGGGCAGCAGGGACCCTCTCTGCACCCCGAGGTGGTGGGTGACACAGAGCCAGGAATTTCCGTGGGTTCCTCTGCCTGCACCCACAGCAATCCCTCGTCAGCTCCCCCATGGATGCCACCAGCACATTTATTCCCAGCACCAAGCCTTGTCGTCTCCCTGGGAGCTGGGGAATGAAATTGATTGCAGCCTGAGCAATTTCCTCTAATGCTGTCCTTCAAGCATTTTTTGGACAAATCCATCCCTTGTTGGTCAGTGACCTCCCGACGTGACGTCCACATCCCAGCAGGATGGATTTGGCCATGGAAGTGATCAAAGCAGCGCCCCAGCCAATCTTGACGTTGGCTGAGCTGCCTTTAAAGAGGCGTCGGAGCTGTTTTCCAGCTGTCAGGGAAGCAGAGGAGCATCTTTATCCGAGATGTGAGGGAATGAGGTGCCTGCTCGGGCACGAGGTGCAGGACCCCCCTCCCCACCACCCCTCAGCCATTAACCCCCTGTCAGCCATGGGGTCACGGTGACAGTGACAGATCCATTTGAGGAGCATTAGAGCTCCCAGGCAGGAGCTTGGAGCTCTCCCTTGCCGGCCTGACCCTTTCCATGTCTCCAGAGTATCAGTGACATCTTCAAGAAGTTTCTGCTTCTCTGCTGCATCCCCCTCCAGCCACGGCAAAGGCAGGAAGATGCACGAACCAGTGAAATTCATCCCCTTTTCCAACATCTTTTAATTTATCCTGATTGAATGTTGCCACTCGTTTCTCCTGGTTAAAGTTTGGCACTGGGAGCTCTCCGTGCTGCAGCCAAGCAGAGTCACCTCCATCCCTTCTCCTGCCTCCGAAAGGGCTCTCACAAACCTCGCTGGGGGCTCCAGAGCTAACGAAGCTCCCGCTGTTAATGAAGGAAGGGGGAGGTTCAGATTGGATATTAGGGAAGATTTCTTCACAGAAAGGATGGTCAGGCACTGGCACAGCTGCCCGGGGCAGTGCTGGAGTCCCCATCTCCGGAGGGATTTAAAAGCCATGTGGATGTGGCACTTGGGGACATGGGTCAGTGGTGGCCTTGGCAAAGCCGAGAGTACTCAATGATCTTGGAGAGCTTTTCCAGCCTCAAGGATTCCATGATCTCCGTGGCTGAGCTCCTCTGGCATCCCCAGCCCCTTTGCTGGTTTATGCAAGAGCTGGGGCCATATTTTGGCTGAGCCAGGGTGCAGATCTGAGGGTGCTGCCCTGTTCTCAGCCGAGGTCAGGCCTCTGGGGCATCCCTCATTCCCAAGGGGAGCCGGGATAGGGATGGGAGCCAATGAATGCCCCGACACCGGCTGGACCCCGCGTGTGTCGTTAGGAGATCAGCGCTAACGAAGGGGCATCCTCTGGGGAAGATCCTGGGGAAGAGCAGGGACGTGGCAGAGCAAACCCAGTGCTGGAGGCACAGAGAAGGGACCCTGGGGCTCGTGTTGGAGGATTTGGGGTAGGACCCTGAGTAGTTCCCTCGGTTGGGAGCGGGATGTGGGAAGGGAGCCCAGCAGCACCCCGGGTACCAGGCAGCATCACAGCCCAGCAGGGCTGGCTCTGCCCACCCCTGGGAAACCCATGCCCCTGGGATCACTTATCCCATGACTCACCCCACGTGACCCCAATTTTTCCCTCCCCCAAACCCCCTTTTTGTGTTTTCTACCCATTTTCCCCTCCCCATTCCCACCTCATCCTCCCCTTGATTCCCGTAAGTGATTCTGCGGTGCGGCTGCGGAGCCTCTGCAACTTGGAAAAACATTTTATTAACCTTCCTTGACTTTAAAGAGCATAATTACATTTTAATCTCATATTCCTGCGTTATCATTCCAGACACAGAGTCATTTGAATGCAGATCGTTCCCAGCTAATGTAATTTTACGATACAGTAATGAAGAGACGGAGCACGAGCGCGTAACACCCAATTTAGAGCTGACATTTGGGGTTCTTTTAAAGAAAAGTTTTCCCAGCCGAGGGCTTTTGCGTCCTCCTCGGCCCTGCAGCGTGAGTGGGTTTGGGCTCCCGCTGTGAAGGGATGGGTTTGGATGGGGAAACGAGGCTGGTGCTAATGATGTTGGTCATTAAATCCCCCACGGCTGCCCCACGTGGGTGATTCAGCGTCACGGGGCAAATTTGGGAACTCGCCGCTCCCTCGGTGCCAGGGAGAGCTGAGTCAGGGGCTGTGGCCACCTTCACCCCCCTTGAGGGGAGGAAATCGCCCTCATGTTACCCAGCAAAAGCCCCAGAGCCCAGGACTGTCACCCCCCGGGCGGATCCATGCTCCAAAATCACACGGCAGGAGCTGGGAGCAGGCTGGGCCCTCCCAGCACTGATTCATAAAATGCTCTCCCTGCGTGCCTCAGTTTCCCTTTGGGGGGGCAAAGCGATGCTCTGGGGCTCAGCCCCCGCCCAGCATCGCTCCCTGCTTCCTGTGGAGCTTTTCAAAGCGCTTCGAAACAAACACGAAGGTTTTCCAGGGAGGATTGCAGTGGGATCACCGTTTCCTTTGTGATGCTCGAGCAGAGCAGCTCCTTCCCCACCCAGGGTACCACCACAGCCCTCACTCCAACTGGCGCTCAGCCGGCCTGGGGTGTTTGTCCTGCAGAAAAAGGATGTTTATGAGGGGGAGAAAACGAGGGAAACTAATGAGGGGCAGGGGAAAAACATGTTCAGCCACCCCAAGTGATGTCCAGGCTGATTTTTATGGTTCTCTACCTCAATTCCCCACCTTATGTGAAGATGAGTAAAGGATAAAACCACTTCAGAAGCAGGACCACAGCCGGACCACAGCACCCCCACATTGCCCACCCCTCCTCCCAGCCCCCCAGACAAACCCCTCCTGATCCCTGTGAGCCAGTCCCAGCA
>VZTF01003766.1:8629-19890 GCA_013397755.1 Cnemophilus loriae | reverse complement strand
TGTTAATAAAACTTTCTTTATATTCTTTAAAGTTTGAGCCTGCTTTGCTTCTCCTAATCCTTACCTCACAGAGGGAAATTTTCTGAATAATAGGCCTGAATTTGAACCACTGCACTTAAATTGGATTGGTGAACTCAAACTACCACACCATGTCACCAACAAAGATGTTGAACAGTATCAGCCCCAGTACCGACTCCTGAGGGACACCACTCATCACTGGTCTCCACGTGGACAATGAGCGTTTGACCACAACTCTGCGTGTGGCCATCCAGACAGTTCTTTACCCACTGAGTGGTCCATCCATCAAATCCATGTGTCTCCAATTTAGAGACAAGGATGTCATGTGGGACAGTGTCAAATGCTTTGCACAAGTCCAGGTAGATGATGTCATTTGCTCTGCCCCATTCACCAATGCTGTAGCGTTACTCTGGGAGTTAATGAAAAACACCTGAAGGACAACAGTCATGGGTCATGGCCAGCACAGCTTCATGAGGGGAAAGTCCTGCTTGTCAAACTTGATTTCCTCTTACGACAAGAGAATCCACCTAGTTGACCAAGAGAAGTCTATTCGGGATTTCAGTAAAGCTTTTGATATTTTCTCACATTATCTTTCTGGACAAAATGTCCAGCACACAGCTAGATAAACACATAATGCAATGGGTGAACAACTGGCTCATGGGTCAAGCACAAAGAGTTATAGTAAATGGGGTTACATCAGGCTGCCGACCAGTGACTAGTGGGGTTCCGCAGGGCTTCATCTTAGGCTCATTTCTCTTCAACATCTTGATAAATGACTTGGATGCAGGACTTGAAGGGATACTAAGCAAGTTTGCTGATGACACTAAACTGGGAGGACCTATTGACTCCCTCGAGGGCAGAGAGGCTCTGCAGAGAGACCTTGACAAATGAGAGGGCTGGGCAATCACCAACCATATGGAGTTTAACAAAGAAAAGTGCCAGATTCTGCACCTGGGATGGGGCAATCCTGGATATACAGACAAACAGGAGAACAAGAGGCTGGAGAGAAGTGACACAGAAAGGGACATGGGGTTCCTGGTCGATGGAAAGTTGGATTTGAGTCAGCAGTGCCCTGGCAGACAGGAGGGCCAACCATGTCCTGGGGTGCATCAGGCACAGCATCACCAGCCAGGCAAGGGAGGGGATTGTCCCACTCTGCTCTGCACTGGGGCAGCCTCACCTCGAGTGCTGTGTGCAGGTTTGGCACCACAATATAAGAAAGATATAAAGCTATTAGAGAGCGTCCAAAGGAGGGCAACAAAGATGGTAAAGGGTCTAGAGGGGGAGCCTTATGAGGAGTGGCTGAGGTCACTTAGCTTGTTCAGCCTGGAGGAGACTGAGGGTAGACCTCATTGCAGTCTACAACTTCCTCATGAGGGGAAGAGGAGGGGCAGGCACTGATCTCTCCTCTGTGGTGACCAGTGACAGGACCCGAGGGAATGGCCTGAAGCTATGTCACAGGAGGTTTAGGTTGGATATTTGGAAAAGGTTCTTCACCCAGAGGGTGGTTGGGCTCCCCAGGGAAGTGGTCACAGCACCAAGCCTGCCAGAGTTCAAGAAGTGTTTGGACAATGCTCTCAGGCACATGGTATGATTCTTGCAGTGTCCTGTGCAGGGCCAGGAGTTGGACTTGATGATCCTGATGGGTCCCTTCCAACTCAGGATATTCTATTATTCTATGATTAACATAACATTCTTTATTCAATGTCAAGGTAATATAGTATGTGGTTAGGAATGTATTTAACTTCTCATTGCTAAAGTGTCTTAACAAACTTGCTTTCCTATCCTAGGGAAATATCCCTGCCTTAGACCACATCTGTCATCTACTAATTCATAAGACATAAGGGAGCCTGTTACTTTAGTATGATGGCTTGAGGATTATAATAATCATTTTGCTTATTAAACCTAAACAGACACTTTGTTACACCTACATTTCCAACCTTATCTTGATACACTACTGTCTGTATGGAAAGGTAGCTGTTCCAACATATATGAAAAATTTTAGTCTAGTGAATTAATTATGTTTCATATAATGTAAACAGGGAGGAAGACTTGTTATACAGCTCTGTTTAGCAAGGAAGATTCGTGTGCTTACCTCTAATTACGGGACTGCAGCCACAGTGCATAAGGTTAAACTCCATAGTAAGCTGCAAGACGCTCTTTTAAGGGAAGAGGAAACTGGTCAGAGAAACGCCTCCAATTCTCTTCCCCAACTTGATTTTTAAATCCATGAAGAATCTACAAATTAGAGGGGTGGAGAGAAATCAAGATAATCATTAAACAGTAGATACACGATCATTATTTACTAGCAGCATATGCAGTAAGCCATAAACTGCTGGATTCTGCATCTGTCCATTTGAATTTCTCAGTTTAATATTTAAATGTTACTAAGAGAAAAAGGAAGTCCAGGAAACTTCCTAGCCTGGTTCAGCCTTTGGACTACTATTCATTGCTTGTCCTCCATGCGAGTGGCAATGAAGTCACAAAGCATAGTTCAAGGATGATCAAAAGAGACTTTAAGCCCTTGGGACAGTTGGTGAGGGAAGCAGGAGCACAGGTTATTTTTTCCTCTGTTCTTCTAGGTGCAAGCAGTGACATCGAAAAAAACAAGTAGACCCAGTCTATTAATGCATGGCTCCGTGACTGGTGTTACTGCCAAAATTTTGGTTTCTTTGATAATGGGATGGCCTACATGGCACCGGGCTTGCTGGATTCAGATGAGATTCATCTTTCTCAAAGGAGGAAGAGGGTCTTGGGTCAAGAGCTAGCAGGGCTTATTGACAGGGCTTTAAACTAGATATGATAGGGGAGGGGGACATCATCAGGTTTAACAGTGATAAGGTGTGGGATGGCATGCCATCTCACTCATAGCAGATAGATGCCAGAGCCAGCAAGAGATGCCCAGAGCCTGAAGAGAGATCAAAGGTTAGCAGGAGAGAACCTGAAGGGCAGCACAAAGGAATTCCAGCCACTCCAAACAGAAAGTCAGCTTCATCCGGGGCCCAACATAAATGGCTCTATGCCAATGCACGCAGCATAAGGAACAAACAGGAGGAGAAAGACTATAATCCTATTGGCATCACAGAGACGTGGCGGGATGATTCCTATAGAGTGCTGGAATGGGAGGATACAGGCTCTTTAGGAAGGATAGGCCAGGGGAGATGAGGAGGGTGTGTTGCCCTCTATGTTAATGACCAGCTAGAGTGCATGGAGATCTGCCTGGGGATGGATGAGGAGTCGACTGAGAGCTTATGAGTCAGGATTAAAGGGAGGGCAAAGACAGGTGATATTATAGTGGGGGTCTGCTACAGGCCACTCAACCAAGAAGACTGAGCTGATGAGATTTCTGCAGACAGATAGGAGTGGCCTCACATTCACAAGCCCTGGTCCTCATGGGGGACTTCAACCACCCTGACATCTGTTGGAGGGACAACACAGCAGGGCACAGGCAATCCATAAGTTTCCTGGAATGTGCTAATGACAACTTCCTTCTCCAAGTGAAAGAGGAGTCCATGAGGAGAGATGCTATGCTGGACCTTGTTCTCACCAACAAGGAGAGGCTGGTGGGGAATGTGAAGCTCAAGGGCAGCCTTGGCTGCAGTGACCATGGAATGGTGAAATTCAAGATCCTTGGGGCAGCAAGGAGGTCACACAACAAGCTCACTGCCCTGGACTTCAGGAGAGCTGACTTTGGCCTCTTCAGGGCTCTGCTTGGTAGAGTGCCATGGGATAGAGCCCTGGAGGGAAGAGGGGCCCAAGAGAGCTGGATGATATTCAAGGATTGTCTCCTCCAGACTCAAGAGCAATGCATCCCAACGAAGGGGAAATCAGGGAAGAACACCTGTGTGGATGAACAAGGAGCTCCTGGACAAACTTTAACAAAAACAGGTAGCTTACAGAGGGTGGAAGCAGGGAAAGGTAGCCTGGGAGGAATACAGAGAGATTGTCCAAACAGTCAGGGATCAGGTTAGGATAGCTAAAGTCCTGATAGAATTAAACCTGGCCAAGGACATCAAGGGTAACAAAGAAAGCTTCTTTAGTGTCTTGGGGTGACTTTATGATACTGTATCCCCTATCATCTGCTTTATGCCCAGACATGGGTCCTGTACCTTTAAGCTAGGTCCGGGAGAGGGGGGGAAGCCAGGGGAATCCTTTCAGGGGTCTGTGTTCAAACACACATCCTCCCCCGTATTCTCTCAGCTGTGCTGTGCAGCACGGAGAGGGAGTATATCTTTGCTTTTAGCTAGCTTCTTTTTTGTTAGCTGAGGCAAGAAGCTTTCCCAGGACTGCATAGAGCTTCTCCGTTGACTTCTGTGGCTTCTTCTGGAACTGTTCAGCTTTGCTCTGGTCCGAGAACAGACCATCACCAGGAGCCAGCGAGGAGGCCCCGGGACACCGCATCCTGGCTCTGGACCTTGGGAGGAGCCGAGCCACACTTACAGAAAGAACTCAAAAATCCACCAGCTTTCTCTGCAGCGAGGTTTTAATATCTAACATTATTCATTCTTTTTCCCGTGCCTGCGTGCACTCTGTGTGTTAAACAGTTCTTTTCACTTTCCTCCAAGAAATTCCTTTCGTATCAGTGGTGGGTGAGGGAGTGTCAAAACTTGCCTTCTTTAGAGAAGACACTCCTTTCAGGACGTTTCCTCCTAACTTGTCTCAGACTGAGACATTTAGGTACATCAGAGATAAAGGAAAAACCAGGGAAAATGTGGGTCCTCTCAGGAAGGATACAGGAGACCTGGTTGCCCAGGACATGGAGAAGGCTGAAGTACTCAACGACGTTTTTGCCTCAGTCTTCACCAAGTGTTCCAGACACACTGTTCAAGTTGCAGAAGATGAAAGCAGGGATTGAGACCAGGTTCGAAACCATTTAGGGTACCTGAAGGTACACAAGTCCGTGGGACCAGACAAGATACATTCACTGGTCCTGAGGGAACTGGCCAAGGAAGTGGCTAAGTCACTATCCATCATATTTAAGAAGTCATGGCAGTCCAGTGAAGTTTCCCCTGATTGGAAAAGGGGACACATAACTCCCATTTTTAAAAAGGGAAATGAGGAAGTCCCAGGGAACTACAGGCCAGTCAGTCTCACCTTGGTGCCAGGCAGGGTCATGGAGCAGATCCTCCTGGAAATTATGCTAAGGCACATGAAAAATAAGGTGGTGATTGCTGACAGCCACCATGGCTTCACCAAAGGCAAAACAAGCCTGAAAAAATTGGTGGCCTTATATGATAAGGTTACAGTAGTGGTGGATGAGGGAAGAGCAACTGACATCATCTACCTGGACTTGTGCAAAGCATTTGACACTGTCCCACATGACATCTTTGGCTCTAAACTGANAACTGATGTCATCTACCTGGACTTGTGCAAAGCATTTGACACTGTCCCACATGACATCTTGGGCTCTAAACTGAAGAGATGTGGATTTGATGGGTGAACCACTCAGTGGATAAGGAATTGGCTGGATGGTCACATTTAAAGAGTTGTGGTCAACAGCTCAATGTCCAAGTGGAGACCAGTGACAAGTGGTGTCCTCAGGGGTCAGTGTTGGGACCGGTGCTGTTTACCATCTGTGTCAGTGACATGGACAGTGGGATTGAGTGCACCCTCAGCAAGTTTGCCAATGACACCAAGATGTGTGGCACGGTTGACATGCTGGAGGGAAGAGACGCCATTCAGAGGAACCTGGACAGGACTGAGAGCTGGGTCTGTGTCAACCTCATGAAGTTCAACAAGGTGAAGTGCAAGGTCCTGAACCTGAGTCGGGACAATCTCAAGCACAAGTACAGACTGGGTGGAGAACGGATAGAGAGCAGCCCTGAGGAGAAGGACTTGGGGGGTTTTGGTTGATAACAAGCTCAACGTGTGAAGCAGGGCATTGCCCCCTGCCACAAGAGCTTATCTGTTGCTTGTTAGCTGGTGCAATAACTCAGGGCATCTTGCTCTCACATGAGCCTCACATGAGCCTTGATGAAATAACTCAATCAGGACAGTTTGCCTTGTAGTGAGTTATTTTGGTGCCATGGAATGGATGCTTTCAGCTCACAGTAAACATCTTGCTGTGGAGGCGAGATGTGGAAAGATAAGCTGGAATTTCTGACTGACAGACACTTCACTTTACAAACTATAAAGGCAACACCAAACTTTCATAAAGCAGAAGTCTTCTGCATATTCCCTGGAAATGTGTAGAGCCTTTTCCCCAAGGTTTGGGACTCCAGCCTTGCAGTTACTCTTCCAGAGGTTAAATGAAAGGACTTTGTGTACACTATTGTTATTTCAGTGGTAAATTACATTGACTCCTAATCTATACTATTTCTTTGCTAGCTTTAATATAGGTACCTCAATGTCATGCACTGTTTTATGTAATCTACTAGTAGTTCTTTTTGGTTTTATACTGTACAGTAACTCTAAGGCCTCTTGCCTGTTATCTCCTGTCTGCTCAATAAATAACTCATTTTATAGTAGACCAAATTGGCCATTCTTAGAACTTGTGCGCTGGATCGGTTTAGGTGCGGGCCACCTAAATTTAAGATACTGCCAAAAATCTGAGCCTAAGATAGGGCTTGTCTGAAGCTCCCACTCTATCCATAACAACGTGNGGGGAATGGCTTCAAACTGACAGAGGACAGGTTTAGATTTGATATTAGGAAGAAATTCTTTACTCTGAGCATGGTGAGACACTGAAATAGGTTGCCCAGAGAAGTTGTGGATGCCCCATTCCTGGAAGTGTACAAGGCCAGACTTTGAGCAACCTGGTCTAGTGAGCCCTGTCCAACCTGGCCTTGAATGTTATAGTGTCTACCATTCTCATTGTAAAAGCTTTCTTCCTTCTGTCTAGTCTGAATCTACCCTGCTTTAGTTTAAAAACATTATCCCTAGTCCTATTGCTACAGGCCAAACTAAAAGGTCTATCCCCATCTTTCTTATAAGCCCCCTTGAAACACTCAAAGGCCGCAATAAGGTCTCCCCAGAGCCTTCTCTTCTCCAGGTTGAATAACCACAAGTCTCTCAGCCTGTCTTCATAGTAGAGGGGCTCCAGCCCTCTGATCATTTCTGTGGCCCTTTTCTGGACCTGCTCCAACAGGTCTGTGTCTTTCCTGTTCTGATTAGCTCTACTACTTATCACTTACAAATCAATTAACACCTTAAAAATGTTCAATGCAGGCATAGATTTGTTCTATTATTGCTTAAAGCTTTTTGGGACTAACTGAAAGTATAAGCAATATAAAATGGTATTTAAATTATATATTACATATTTATTATGGTGCAAATTTTTTCAAAATTTGTTTTATGAAAAATCCAAAGTATTTACAATTTTTGTAAGATAAACTTGTGTGCTGTAATTTACAGTCCAATGTACTAAGAATCCATAAAAATTCAGATCTTTTAAAGCTTTGTTTAACAAATTAATTTTCTTAGGAGGCAGCTAAAAAGGATAGTGCTATATACAGAAGCAAGAACCAGCTTGCTACATATGTTTTTCTTATCAGACAGACACATGTACTTTCTACATTTTTTTTAAAATTTCTTTACAAAAAGTCTATATGAACTTGTATGGTTTCGAAATTATAACTTGTACCCAATGCAAATATATGTATAATCACCTAGTTGAAAAGTGCTGAAACAGAACTGCTTTATTTAACTAAGAAATGAAAATAATACTTGACTATAACCAGCAATACAGTTTTGGGGTTTCATTAATAAAATATTGTCATGTTAAACATGGTTTGATTGCAAAGCAGATTACAATTAAGATTTCAGTAAAATGGCTGTACCATTTTATATGAGTTAGAAATTTACCCTTCAATAACATTAGCAAGTTAAGAGCCAAATATACTCTTCCAATCAAATCTACAGTACAGTATGTGCTTAATGCTAATAATGGAACTCTTATCTGCAAAAGTGTGTAGTATACATTAGAATTTATGTAGCCTCTACACAGCTTAATTTATTGTAAAGTTTCAGCAGTCCAATTCATTACTGGTTTTGCATGAATTAGTTGAAGCAAGTTTTATTGTTTTAATAGAAAATTTGAAATATACTGGTATTCAAAATGGTCATATAAAATTCCCACTTGTAGGTTATTGAATTATTTTGCCCCAATACTTTTGAGTTCATCATTAAAAAAAACCCCACTTGATAATAAACATGCATTAAAGATTTTCTAAATTAGCGACTTGCTTTAAAATACATTACTTATGTGTCACTTCCCTGTGCTAAAGCTGTGGCAAGCAGATTAGATGCCAATATAAATACTAAAATTGGTGGATTTAGATAAAAAATTAAACTAATAGAAATGGCAGTACTTGTCATCCTGCTGCTATAAAATACCCTTCTAAAATGCTGTTTTCCCCAGAGTACTATGTTTACATTCACATCACAGAACACTCAAAGCACTTAAATTCCAAAGGCTTGCAGTCCAAGTGAAAGGAAATGCTCTTTGCTTTTACCATCTTCTGTGATTTTTCAGGATTTTCATCTTTGGTGACATTAAAGTTACTATCTCAAAGTTTCAAAGTCTTGTATGATGCATCTCCCTTTACTACAGCTGCATTTATTGCAACCACCCCATGAGGAAGTAAACCAGTATTTTAAACTTCTTTTAAAATAATCTCCAGTTTTGCAAATCTGCTTTCTAAATCCCAGTCAAAGGAATTTTTATAAAGTTGTATGTATTATACAAACACTGTGCTTTCTTGATGAAGAGCCAAAATTTGAAAAAGGAATTGAGTCATGTGAACAACAAAGTGGATAGGCACAGTTGTTTTTTTAAAGGCACAAATGTTATGCAATTCATATAAAAATAAATTAAATCTACAGCATTGATTCAAACAATCACAACACCCATAAAATTTCCTAACTGCAGAAGTAAATCCCTTCTGTCTTCTGCCATTTTGTACCACATTGCACTTCGGAAAAAAAACCTATATAATAATATATGATACACAGGCAGTAAGTTACATTTTTTTTATACTTCTCTAACTCAGCTGGTTTTATGGCCCAAGTGGATAGAAGAACTATGTGAGACTTTGCCTCTGCTTTCTTTTCAAACTGGCAGTTGAAGAATCTGAAAAATTAATATTGCTTATGGAAAGCTAAAATATTTCTTACTTACTTTCCCATATTTTTAGGTTAAATGTTTACAGGATAACATACAATTTCATACTTTCATTACAACTATTGATTATTATTTTGACTTCAACTATAAATTTATTAATGATCATTTACAGACAATGTTAAAGTTAATTTCAGTGCTATTATAAAGTAATAAAAAGTTTGCAAAATTACTTTTAAAAGTGCATTTTCTGTTCTGATGATTAAACCTTAGAGTAGATCAACATTTTAAAATAATTAATGCATGTTAAAATAGTGTTTGAAAAGTAGAGAGGGCAGAGCAAGCTTCTTGTACTCCTTTGACGCAATGACTTCCACATGTTAATCAGCAGTCTGCCATATACCGTCCTGAAATATAAAGGTAAGATTTTTGCAATCAGTAGATAAAACAGACCTTTTCAGTATTTTTCTGCAAGCAGTTTGACTAACTATGGAAAAGAACAAAAATAAAACAGTTTTCAGCCACATTATTGAGGAAAAGTAATTATTTATGCATCGCTTATTTAACAGTTTCATAATGTATAATTTAGCACTATATATCATATTAATTTGAATATATAAACATATCGGTGTCTTACCAGAGGCAAATCTCTTCTTAAGGAGGGAAAGTCGATAGCCAGTGCCTACTAGCTCTACATCTATTCCTGAAAGGGTGCTTCCTTCACTAATGAATTGCACTGCAAGTGTTGCTGGTTTACTGGGTCCTTCTGAAAGTTCAAATTTTGCTCTGAGGGATCCAGAACCTGTAAAAATAACAAAACTGAAAGGCTGGTTGTTTTTCAAGACCAAGGTGATCTCCCAAAATTTTTAGTAGTAAGGAGCAGAACTAACATGGTGATCTTTAAGAGCTATTCCTAGTGGCAGTCCTATATAGATTTTCAGAAGAGATGAGAGCACAACTCTTTTTTTCCAATACTCTGTTTAAGACAGTGGCTAGTGGATGATTTAGAGGAAAGCAATACACATTTCTACAAGATTATACTCATAGAAGAATGTGCATATCAGACAGCCTGGTAGTCTCCTATTACATTAAATACCTGATTGTTTGTTATACTCATCATTTATGCTTCCTGGTTTATCTTGTATGTAGTACTTTTCTTTAGCAGATTTTAAAGTACATTAGAATATTTAAATGCTGTCACGATTTGCCTGGAGGAATGTACATGAACAAAACCATTGGAAGAAATGCAGCTGAACAGTAATTTAGCAAGAGGAAAGCAATTCTTATTTTTCTAATAAATGCAAAGTCTGATTAAATACATTTCCCAAAAACCAGTTGCTTTTTCATAGACAATGGCAAAATTCACTTCAGTGCCATTATAAAGTAGTAATAGTTCAAAATTACTTTAAGTACACCTTTGTAGTCAATGCAAGACATAAAACCCCCCAACATTATTGTTGGTCTCCTTTTCTAGTTCTTAAACAAGACTTTTCTTGTTCTTGAAAAATATGCTGGGAAAAAAAGAGATTTAAACAATGAATTAATGGAATAGCAAAAGTCAAGTATTTTTATTTATTTAAAACAACTAGTCAGTAGGAACTGCTAAGTGAGGAGGAAAGCTAGTAACTGAAATGTTACGAAGACAAAAGCAGGAATTGATGAATGAAATTGTTTTATGCAATGGTGTCGTGGGTTGACAGGTTTCTAGGTGAATTTCACCCTGCCAGGTCCTTTGGACGTGGCAGGGTGTCGTGGGCCAATGACATTTAAGGTACGCCCTCTGCAAGATACAGTATTTAGGGAGCTGGACACTGGGAACTTCCTCTTTGGCTTCTGGCGTTCCAACAGGTAACAGGGGCGGGGAGGGGGTGTTTTGCCAGGCTAGGCCTTAGGGCTGGCCTGGCTGGCCCTCTCCCCTCTCCTCCGGCTCCCCAAGGGCTGGGCCTGGCCCCCTTTTACCATCTGCCGGGCTGAGCCTCCCCCCCCCCGCTCCTGCTCCCCTCAAGGTCCGGGGCTTGGCTCCCTTTTACCATCCACTGGGCTAGGTTGGGCCCCCCACCTCTGGCCACCTCCAGCAGCCCCCCCTCGCTCGGCCTGGCCGAGTAGGGGAGGCCCCCCCGGTTCGCTGCAACTTCTAAAATCCTGATGCAGCTGGCACAGCGTGGGAAGAACGGCCCTCTCCCTC
>VZTF01003765.1:2691522-2740310 GCA_013397755.1 Cnemophilus loriae | reverse complement strand
GTCACTGCCACGGCACCGCCGTCCCCGCCGGCGCCGACAGCCCCGCCTCCAGCCCGCCGGCGCCAGTCACCGTCCTGCGCCTGCCTGACAGGCGCCCGAGCCATTGGAGCCGCCGCGTCCCGGCCCGGCCCTCTCCTCCCGCAGCCAATGGCACCCTCGCATCCGTGACCGAGCGCCGCGTCCCCAGCTCGCCTCCTGGCCAATCGACGCGCGGGCCTGGGCGGAAGCGGCGCGGCGGTGGCCAATGGCAGGGCGAGGGCGGCCGCTAAAGGGCAGCGGGCGGCGAGGCCGCGGCAGACGGGCGGGAGCGGCGGCGGGAGCTGTCGGGGGCTTTCCGCCCGGCCGGGGCCGCAGGTGAGGCGGGGGCGTCCGGGAGCCGCTTCTCGCAGGGCTCAGGGGACGGCCGGGCCTCCTTCCCGTTCCTCTCAGCAGGCCTGGGGGGCTGCCCCGCGGCCCGGTCTGTCCCTGCCTGTCCGCCGTCCTGCTGTGCACTGTCTGCACGCCCGGCCCTGCGTGTTTGTTGCCCGGGGGGGAAATGGGGATGTCCCTCGGTGGGGCTGTGGCGGTCAGTGTCCGGTCCCCTCGCGGTTCTCCCCGAGGTTGGAAGCTATGGGAGGTGGCGGTGCGGTGGCAGCTTCCACCTTCGCTCCCTGGGGGTGTGAGGCTGTGCAGGGCAAGAGCTGGGGTGGGAGCAGCACATCCCTGTGCTCGCAGGGAGGGAAGGCCGATCGGGGGCCGAGTGCGGAGCAGAGAATGGTCTTCTGCGTGAGTGAGAGCCGGGGGGATTGTGCCCCTTGTCAGGTCACACTGCTCCCGCTGAACGAGGCTCTTGCCTGGTGAGGATGCTCCAAGGTCCTGACTCTGCTACGAGCATCTTGCATCAGCTTCAGATCCCCTTTTGTTGCCTGCTGTATACCTGCGTGTTATCCTGTGTGATGGGACTGCTCCGTCCTGCACCTTTAGGTGTAACTTGTGATCTTCTCCAGCACAGGATGTGTCGATATATCTATCACAGTTGATGAGTTACAGCTGCTGAGATATCTCACCTGATGCTGACTTGTTGTCAGGAGCAGCTTTATTCATGCAGTTATGGCTGGAGGGATTGCATTCTATACTTGTATTCTCATGTAGGTTCCCTCAGAGACTTCATAACAGCTTCCTCTTATTGTTGATGAACAATTGTCACTGGTCTGGCAAGTGCTAAAGATTCCTGTCTGCCTCTTAGATTGCTGTTTGGCTTTCACAGCATTGGTGCCTCTTTCTGTAACAAATGTTCCTGGCTTATTAGTCAGCTAACTGGTACAGTGTGTTCATCTTACATGCCTTATTTATCAATTATTATCCTGCTCAGCCGTGTTCATAATATTGCTTAGGTTGGCATGGTCTAGTCCCTGCTGATACGGTGTCTGTAGAACACTCAGTTCAGTTGTTTGCATTTGTGCCATCTCATTTTTAGATTTTCTTTGATAATGTGCAGGGAGTTTTGTTATTGACAACCAGTCTTGGGTTGCCCTCTTATCTTTCCTGTGTCACGTTCTCTCTGAGGTGCTTGCTTAGTTCTCATATCACAAGATAAGTTTCAATAGCTTCTCTTGTCTCTTCTTAGATCAGTGGACATGCAGCCATTCTTCTTATTCTACACATCACTTATTTTGGTCTCAAAGTCAAGAGTAAGAACAGGAAGGGTATGAAAAGAGAAATAAAAGCTAATGTTTGAGTTCTTCTATTCTCCTGTCTTATTCTTAAAAATAGTTGATTTTGCATGGGAGGTCTGCTGTGTTACTGGGTGAATTAGCTGCACAAAGGATGAGGCTGGCCTAAGATTGTGCCAGACTGTCTTTTTTAGGTGTGGAAAAGATGTGGAAGTTGTGGATAAAACCTTCTGTCTTGCAGAACTGTTTCTGAAGAAGTTAAACTTAAAGATTAGCTTGTTCTACTCTTCCTGTAAAAGCTGTATTTTTCTATTCAGGGAGTGAATAGCGGCTTAAACTCTTAGTGTTTCATAAAGCTGCTTTATTAAACTTGTCATGTGAAAACTCAGAGATTAACACATTGAAATAGTTGTTCTGGGGTGTGGTACTAGAAAGCAAAGATGGCAAAATAACACCCTTTGACCTTGACACAGGCATATGAAGACATTATCTGAGTCTACTAAGTGCCAGCTATACTCCAGGTGGGATTTGGTGTAGGATAGGAAATGGTGGCTTTAGAGCAGTGAAATGCCTGGGTGCCACTGGATTCACATTGCCCTGCTACTCACCTTTCTTCTTCCATATCTCTTGCCTCTTCATCCCGACTTTCACACTGCCAGCTCTGACAGTACCAGAACTTGGATTGAGCTAACTGAGAACAGGATTTTTCAGTCTCTGGTAGGCATGTAAGTGCTGGGTTCTTGGGTGCTTGTAATTCCTACTGAAAGGTGCAAAGAGCAGCCTGCAGCTGGTCACTTGGACTTTTCAACAAAAGCCTAAGCAATCGTAGTTTGCTAGGACTTTGGAGTCTTCATCTACACTTCTGAGTTTCTCTGGAAGTGTCTTTCATGATGTGTTATAGCTCTGAATTGCCGTTCTTAATGTGCAACTGATCTTCTGTGCAAGTATTTGCCCTTCTTCCACCTAAATATCTTTCAAAGTTTGAGCTTATATGCTGTTAAACATCTGATCAAACTCAGCTGATTGATTTAATTTCAATTGATTTAATTTCAGTGTGCAAGGGCACATTGTCCTTGTGGGGAAGCAAAGTCCCACTTGCCCAGCATGTATGGGTGGCAGTGATGGTACCCTGTGGGGCAGCTATCTTAGCCTTTTCTGGCTCTAGGAAGGCTTCTACACCCAAGGGCTTATCTTTCTTTCAGCTCTCTGTTGACTTAATAATAAAGATTGTCTCTGACTGCCAGCTTTACTCTGCCAGTATCAGGCAGCAGTAATTGAAAATGCTTTGCTAAGCAGTTCAGTACAAAACAGGTGCTTGAAACATCACTGTGCCTGTGCTCTGTTAGAGGTAATGGCAGTGAAAGGCAGTGCCAGACTTGGCAGAGAACAGATTTTTATCTGTATCTCTACACTGATTAAGAAGTGCAGTTGCCTATCACTCTCTCTGCTGTTGAGAAATGTTTTCATTTCTCCTTCTCATGGGTTTAGTCTGATTAAAATAAATGGCATTGACAACTTCCTCTGCTAATATGGGTTGAGCCCCTGCAAACACCAAACTTTTCTGAAGTGTCTCATGTACTATTTGCTAGTAACTGAGCTACAGCCCTATTCAGGGCATCGAGCACTCAAAAAGTATAGTACAGGCTCCTCATAGGAAGGCACAAGTGACTGACTGCTGCTGAGAGGCTCACTATTGAGTAGCTTGTCTTGCTTCTAAACTTATCTCAAAGCATCCTCAAAGATGCTTTTGTATAGAGCTGCGGGTTCCAGAAAGCTTGTGCAGAGAGGGTTTGAGTCTGGCTTTCCCTTATCTGGAACACCCAGTTCTGTGAAGTGTTGGTTGAGCATATGTGAATATGAATGGCTGTACTAAGTGAAATAAGCACATGCACAGTCATTTACAGTGAAACCCCTTGTAAGAGGTAAGGACAAAATGTCCTGAACATGAGCCTGTAATACCTCTAGCCTGTCACTCTGATTCAGCAGGAGAGAGAGCAATGTAGCTGTTAGCACACTGAGTTGCGGGTGACTGCTGTAGTGCTCCAAAACCTCTCTTTTTTAGTTGCATTCTGGTAGAACCTGAGTATTCAGCAGTGGTAGTAGCTGTGTGTTGCTCAGCCCGTCTCTTTGTGTGTATTTCTTCTGTCCTGAAACGTTTTTGCCTCATTTTCAATGTATTTGCATGAATTACGTTACTCCTTCTCTAGTGCGAATCTTCTATCTGTCATGGACAGGCTGTGAGAGAATGACTCTGCAAATCTTCTGCTCCCCTGTGGAGAGGAGCTGCTCATCAGGGGAACGAAGTAAGCAAGGTGTTTAAAGACCTCAGTGAAACAGCACCTCAGCTTTTCATCGTGTTCAGTACAGGTGTTTGCAGACTGCTTGAAATGGACCATTCTTGAATAAAGTTCTCCTACCTGTGTTGTGACTTGTTATAGGTGGGCTTTCCCTGCTGTGTGCGGAGCATGTTCCCCACTTACTCAACCCTCGAGCTGAGCAAACAGCTGTGATGTGCTTGGACTTTGAGCTGTTCCTCCAGTGTGTTCAGCTGAGCTCTGTGACAGTGTGGGAGTGGAGGGGTTGCAGGCAGAGGATAAATGAGGCTTTAACAATATGATGCTTCAAAATATAATGAAGGAATAGAGCGGATTTCCTTGAGGAGGGTTGATCTATAATGCAGTTTTTATTAGCTCACTTAGCTCTCTGTGGCTTCATTCCAGCAGCATTCCCTCAACTACTGAGCATGGTTTGTTGGGTTCTCTACAGTCTGTTTACTCCATTTCTTCCCTTGGGCTTAATACTGCTCCCTGGCACAGTTATGTGGTAGGCAAGGGACACCTGCTAATGCTGTAAGACTGTGGAAAGGTGTTACCCAATATTTCTCACTGTCTCTAGAAGTTAGCTTGACCTCTTCTACAAGGACCTGAAGCTTTGCCCTGTAGTTACATAAGGTAGTGGTTAGGCAGACAGTCCCAAGTCTCTGCACCTTATCTTAAAGGAAAGGCTCATGTTATTTCAGCAAACATAATTCTGTGATTACTGCAATTAATTGATTTCTGTGAAGTCAGAGTCTGGCCCTGTCTTAGTTTAATCGTGTTCATGAGGTGTGTGCAATAAAAGCTAATGCAGTGGTTTTCAATCCATTTGAGACAAACAGGAACCAGATAAGGTGATGTAACAAGGAGTCTACACAGCAACCTTAGGTAATAGGTAAAAGTTGCCTGTCCTGTGGTAGAACTATTTCTGACCAGTTAAAATGATATTATGGGGAAACAAAGGCAGTTCCTGTAGTTAGAAGGAAGTGAAATTCAAGGCTCATTTGACTATAAATTAATGTTCTTGGAGAAGTGAGAGTGCTAAAGAGCCTTTGGCCTTGTTGGCTATAGATTTATTCTTGGGTGCTTTTTGTAAGCAACCTGCCTTGGGATGTACACCCAGCCCTGTGAGATGCTTGATTTCTGCTCTGAAGGTGTAGAACTCCTCAAGGGCAAAATAAAAAGCTTTAGTTCAAGGCACCTGTCTTTCTGACTGTGCTGATGGTTCCTTGTGCTGTGAACTTTATCCCTGTAACCTCACAGTACCTCTAAATTTAGTGTGAGCCAAGTATTATAACTGATGAAAAGGTCAAATTCCAATGAAGGCACCAGCCAAGAAAATTTTTTTGGAACAGGGTGTAAACAATACTTGCTGGTTTCTGTACTTGCCAACCAGCCAAATCCTGGCACAGGGACGGATTTGCACTGAGGACTTCAATAGGCTGTCCAAACAGTGTTCTTTTAATCATCCTTGTGATGGGGCATGTCAGTGTGCCCTCTTTATTTGGAGATAAAATATGTCACATGTTGGACAACAAACCTGTGGTGGGCTTTGCCAGACTCCTGAGGACTGCACTTTCGTCATGGCCACATCTAACTCTAAACTTAAGTGCCTTAAGTGCTAAGCTAATTCTTAATTACACTCTCTGTGCTTTGAGGTCTGAGACTTAGCTGGCTGTTGTAAATGGCCAGAAGTACTGAGTGATGCATCAAGATCTCAGTATTTGCTTCTGACGTGTTCTCTGAGCCACACTGGAGGTAATGGGAGGTTCTGCACCGGGTGAGCTTGGGCTGGGTAGATGCCAATCCCAAGATAAGTGGTGCTATGACTTGCTTTTTGTGCTTAAGCTGATGAGGTATAGTATTGGTGTGGCCCTAAAATACCTGTGTCTGTGTAATTTTCAGGGAACAAAGCAGTTTAGACTTAACACTTTGCTGTAAAAACAAAGGCATTTTTTTATATAAGTGCTGGGTGAAAGACAGGGTATGGAACTGCGCAATAAAGGTTGAGGCTTTCTTTATGATTCCTCTTGCACAGGTTCTGTACTTGTGTAGCTTGTCCAACAGTGTTTAGTCTGGCAGCCTTTCCCATAAGGACACATGTTTCAGAGGCTTTCCCAAGTGTATTCATCTTCATCTGGATGGTCTCTAAACATCATCCTCTGCATTTAAACCATTGAAAGTTCAGCAGTGTGATGCTTTCATGCACTTCCTGGAGTGATATGTGAGTAATATGCTGGCATGAAACTTGTCTTTGTTTAAAAAAACTATGCAGTGCTCTGACTTTTTACCTTTTCCTTAATAATGTTCCTTTCTCCGTAATGTGGTTCTAAATATCTCACCTGGTAGTGACAAGCCTGTACCTTCTGGTTTTGCAGTGTATCTTTCAGAAAAGCCTTTAGCTTTGGCTGATATTAAAGATGATTAATTTCCTGGAAGCATTCCATAAAGAACTAACTTCAGCCTTCCTCCTTCGAAGAGGTGGGAAAAAACCCACCTAGTTTCTGATCCCAGGCTGTCTAGGCACAACCCTTTAAAGTAGGGTGGTTTTGCTTTTCTCTTGTCTGATACACTTGCTTTCAGAGTTTTGTTCCCAAGCAGACACTAAAATATGTGAAACCAGTCTGAGAAATGTCTGATGTATTAGTTAACAAAGTCTGCCTGCTTAAATCTGTCAGAAATGGCCTCTTTGGCTCTTCTGAGTCCTAGTGGGTAAAAGTATTACACTGCTTGGTAAGCTGCAACAGAATAGGAAAGGGAATTTTTAAAGACTCTCACTGTTGGCTAGGCATGTTTCCAGTATTTTGGTGTCCAGCTGAGCTCCGAGACCATCAGTGAGCCAGAATGCTGAGGGATGGGGAGGCATCCATGAGGCTTTTGTACCAAGCTGCCCTTCCTGGAAATGGCATTCCTTCAAGATTCTTCAGTCCATGTAATGGAGAATAGAATATATTGTTAATGGAGCCCCTTTCAAAGAGGCCTTTGCTCTTTGTGTTCCATATAGCTGCATCTTTGCATAAGCCCAAAACATTGCTAATGCTTCAGTGAAATAAATGAACCTGCCAGGCTTTCAATGGCTTGTTAAAGGGCCTGAGAGGGAAGGATCCTGTGGGAATGGCTTCCTTTAATATCTTTGCTTTTTTAATGTTAGCTTTCCAGTATGAAGAGTCAGACTCTGTTTCTGTGGGTGGAGGAGCTGTAAAGCTTGGTAGCTACCAAATCCTGTGCGTGCCCTGTTGAGTCACAGTGACTTCTGTCCCTGGAAGTTTCCTCTCCACAGGAAACCTGGAGCTGAAATGTGTGCAGGTCTTGGATTTGTTGACAGTTGTAAATTCACTTACTGTACAAGTAAATATTTTGATGATGGCTTTCCCAAAAACCCAGTGTTTTTGAAAGGAGACACAAAGAATTTGCTGTAGCTCTACTGGCTTTTGTTGTACTTGTGTCTGTTCCTGTCTGGAAAGGGTGAGACTTGGGATTTTTTTGTCATTATACTTGTACAGATGAAGTGCACTCTGTTAACAGTAATACTGAAGTGTTTCCTGTAACATGATTTTCAGCTTTTTGTGATGAAAGGGCAAATGAAAAGACCACAAATCCAGTGCTTTCTTTCCAGTGATTGGTTTTAAAGTTATCCCTCAGTTACAACTGGGACTTAAGAACATTGCTTAAGATGGGTGCTGGTCTTTGGGGCTGTCATGCCTATAAGTGATTAAAAAAAAAAAAAATGCAATTAAGATGCTTCAAAACAACATTCTTGGGGCCAAGAGCTTCAACTTCTTTGGGTTCCTCAATGTGGATCTCAAATGCTGTGATGGATGGAAAGGCTTCTAGTGGTATGCTTTTTTGGTAATTTTGCTCAGCCTGCCAGAAGTGAATCCAGTGGTTTGTATATGGAAAAAGCCAAATGTTTGTCTATTTAGATTAATGCTGACCCAGTTAGAGGAGATTCTAGATTAAAATTTGTCTGGCTCAACTCTGTGGTTATCTTTTTTTTTTTTAAACAAGAAGGTTTATTGGGTCAATGCAAAAAGGGTTTAACAAAACAGAAGCAAGGTGACCTCATCCCAGCTGGTTAAAGAGAGAGACATTTGTCCTGTGTGATTAAAGGCAGAGCTCAAATCCATTTTAGTAAGCTAAGCACTTAAAATTTTCGAGCTGAGTTCCTTGACTCAGCCCTTGCAAGTCTGCCCTGTCTGAGACAGGTCTATTTAGGTCTTCAGAAACTCCAGAGTTTGGAGGAAGTACCTTAAGTGACGCAGCTGAATCTATAGAGCATGGAGTCTTCATGGACTAGATCCACTGCTTAAATAATCACTGCAGAAAGCTGTGCAATTGGAGCAATGCCAGCTTTGTGTTATGTCTACAGACTGATCTGAGCTTTTGGGTGAAGATTCTGACAAATACATGAACCTCTAGCACATGTTTGAGGTGCGTAAGTTCAGTGAATGTGTGTTTAGACTGTCTAAAATGGAAAATACTTGTTCATAAGTGTCAAAGCATAATCCTGCCTACCAACAGCTGATTTTTCTGAAAGTAATGCCAAGCTGGTATGCTGTTTTAAGGGAGTGACAGGCTAACATGAGATATAAAAGTATCAGAAAAGATGTGGTGTGTTTGTAATCTGAAGATTATATGGGAGAGAACATTCTTGGGGAGACAGCGTTTAGTTGGATCAGTTAAACTGAGTCACTAGTACAAAATGCTAATGACTAATTGTGCTCAGTTTTATTTTAAAAAATTTACTAAGGTGAAAGCTGTGAACAGCAAATGAGCTGAAAATCTAGGTGTCAGGATGGTCTCAGGTATTAGTGTCTCTTAATTTTCTGAATAAAACAATGATAGGAAGATTTCAACAGAACTTCTGGGAGTTTGATCTGAGGGAGATTTACTTGAGCACCTGGTTCTCCTTGAGTTCAGGAACCTGGTCTGCTCTTCTGCCAGTTGCAGCTTCCCTGGGGAAGCCATTGCTGTAGTTTGCCTGTTGTCTGCTACAGAACTGATGGTAGTGTCAGTGAAAGTTTACCAAGTAGAGATGTGAGGTAACATCAGTGCAGCTGAACATTGTACTTCAGCTCCTCTCATGATGCAGTGCAATCTTCTGAGTAGAAGAATAGATGGCTTTTTGTGGCACATCCTCTCCCTTCTACTGTGAAGCTCACAATTGGAAAATAAAAGCTGAAGAGTTGTCAAGGATTAAATGTCTCTGCTTCCCTCTCTCTGTTCTGCTATGTAGGTGGTTGTGGTGGCAGAAACTTGCAGCTTTCCAGAACACTGTTAGTCAATAGCTGATGTCACGTGTGTTTTCTTCCAAGGGGTTTTGGTGTAGCTACGCTGAGTACAGAAAGTACTTCTGAGGCTCTTTGCTCCTGCTATAATGGAGAGTAAGGCTTTGGTATGGTCTCTCCTGATGGTGTGTTTTCCATTTGGAAGAAGCAGCTGTGGTGGAGAGCAGACAGTTCTGGAGCTTTTCCTGGAAGCTCTGATTCCCCATCGATTTGTTGTGCCTGTGGCAGTTCTAATAGCAAGTATTGCTTACACTTTTATGGTCACAGGCTGAAGGCTTTCTCTGTTACTGGCATCATCAAATTCTTGTAACAAGCCTTCTTGCATGTGCACTGCTATTAATTAGGTGTCTGTGTCTGAGCCTCCTGTGGCTCCCACCGTGTTGAAGTGTGATATGTTGTAACATCTCAAAAAGCAAGTGTGGGAACAAGCAGAGACTGTTTACAAGCTTCCATCTGTAGGAGTGAGCTGCCTTGCTAAGCCTGAATAAAAGTAGCAGGAAACTTCTTTCAGACGGGCTTCACACTTCAGTAACAGTGTAGATCTTGCACGAAATTGAGAAGAGTATCCTGCTAATCCTAGTCTTTTAAATAGGAAGAGATTTGGGTAGGTTTTCTAAGTACAATGTCTCGCTGTCTTGCAGAGATGAAGTCTCTCTGCTCATGAAGTTGCATTTGCACATTGCAGATGAGTTAATATGCTGTGGGCAAGTGATCTAGTCTGGAATCTGTGCACTGGCAACAGAGTTGGTTATGTGTGACTGCACAAATAGCTTGCCATGTCTGTGATGTGACTTTTGTATAAATTTGTGTTTGTCCTTTCCAGCTGAAAAATGCACCTTTATCAGTAATAATCAATTTGCTTTTCCTCCCCTTACAGGTTAGCTCAGGCAGCACGTGGATTGGTGACAAGTCTACTGAGGACTGGCAACTTTTTCTAGCTTGAAGAAAATTGAAATTAGTAAGACTTGTCTTGTCACTTATCTTACTTGGGTTACCCCTGTGGCTTAGGTAAGACCCAGAGAAAAACTTGTCCCTTCAACAATAAATGCAGCCAGCTGTTTGAACTGTATGGTCAAAATAAGCTAGATCAGTTTAAGAATTTGATTTCAAGCTGGAAGGTTATATTTTTTATGTCTTTGCTTCTGTTCCATTACTCTGAGGCCCTTGGAAGACTGGATATTAATGTAGTACTTCAGCTGCAGAACTGCAGTGAATTAAGAGAAATGGTGAAAATGCCAGTACATTAAGTGAGTGTCTTAAGTGCAGGCGGGATTTAGTACCAGTGTTGTCATGGAACTGCAAGACTCAGGCTGAGCAACTAACACAGCAGTTCTTTCAGGTGCTCTTTTTCAAGTCTGGCTTGTACACCTGTGAAGGAACACATATCCAAAGCTGCCAAGGTGCCCTGATAGCCTGGCTTTTCACCCAGCTTCTGTAGTCTTGGCCAAGATCCTGCATGTATTGACTGGCTGCAGAGCAGGGGTTGACACCTGAGACACTGGTGCAATTCTAAGGCAGCACTGATAAGGACTAAATCTCCTTCACAGTTGATCATCCACTTTTTCTTCTGTTGGTCAGGGTGTTTAGAACAATACCAGATAAATTTTCTTCCAACTTAAAAGTTGCTAGTCTGAGTTAATAAGCTAGAATTTCCTGGCAGTGTTGACTAACAAATTTAGTTGGTTAGCATGATTGTATGTTTAACATGACAGTTGATATTCATATCCAACACTATATTTCTAAAAGCTTTAATGTTGTTTTTTATCTCCAGGCTGAAAATGAGTGCAATACTGGAAACCTCTGAGCTGCCAGCAGTGTTTGATGGGGTGAAGCTAGCTGCAGTTGCTGCTGTTCTCTATGTTATTGTTCGCTGCTTGAATTTAAAAAGCCCAACTGCCCCTCCTGAACTTATTTACCAGGACTCTGCTTTGGCTCGCTTTCTACTCAAATCCTGCCCACTTTTGACCAAAGAGTAAGTAGTATGTTTTTTCCATGTTGACCTGTGTTATGGGAAGGTGAGGTGAACTTACCCATTCTTCCTCATGTGTTTCTTGAACTTGGGTTCAAATGAATGTCAGGCTATACTCTTGCTAGAATAAATCTTTTCTAAGTCAAGCATTTTTTTATTGTCTCAGGTACCTGGATTTATGACCAAGCCTTGTTGTGTGGAGTTTTCCACAGACACATAGAAGAAGTAATTGCTGTCTGTGTTTATAGAAGCTGTATGCCGCTATTATACTGTAGCAGCACTAATAGCCCACTGTCTGTGGAAATGGGGAAGGGATGGATGCAGTCAGCACTTGTTCATGTTCTTGTACTCCTTTCTATTAGGGCAGGAATCTGTTGGGGCTCACAGGAAGGAAACATTTTCGTGGTGTGTCAGTGCCCTTATAATGAACACAGGGTTGGCTATTAGTTTTAAAGTGCCTGCTCTATTCCGAAGTCCCTGAAGTTGATTGAAAACTAATGAAATTTATTACTGGTAGAATACATCCTAACTACTTTAATAAAGTAATGACAGAGGCCAGCTCTAAGCCTGTTGAATACACTTTGAAATTGACCTTATGTCAGCTGTGTATTTGAGCAGGCTGATCCCTGATCTTCCATTCCAAGACCTCCAGAATCAGTGCAGCTGCCCTGAGCTTCACCAAGAACCTTCACCAGTAATAGGAAGCATTTAGTACAATTTTGTGAGGCTTTGGAGGGACAAGGACTTTGATTACACTATTTCTCTTCTGCAATCACTTTGAAAACTTGAGTCCTATTTAGAAGCTCTAAATACATCAATTATATAGTAAGTGCTGAGTGCAGCTGCATGAACTTTCCTTTTGGATCTCAAAAGTCAAGCTGACTTAAGGATAGCCATTTTAGGGGAGATGAGAGGCTTTTAGCAGTGTTGTTAGGTGCCTTGATTACATAAGGTATAAGATGTTAGGCCATGGGGTCTGTAAACTTTTAAAGGAAACAAAGCATTATCTGTTGAAATTGGAACCCCGTGAGGGTTCTGTGATGCACTCCAGGTTGGTGGTAATGTGTTTGGATTCTTGATTATGTCTGGTGCCTTCAGTGCAAAACAATTGCTTTCCTGAAAAATACATTGAGGAGGTTTGTTACTTGCTGCTTTAGGCACTTGCCATCCCAGTGTTGCAGTCCAGTATGGCATGTCCCTAGTCACTGAAGGAGCAAGCATGAAGCTGTGCTGATTACCAGCCTTGAAGACATATTAGTATCAGGTTGATCTTTGGAAATGGATTGTAAGCTAATTTAGATAACATTTTCCTTCTATTTCAGCTGTGTTCTCACAGCACAGGCTCCTAGCACTGCTGTATTAGGGTTGTCTTTGACTTTCAGTTGGAGAACAAAGCATTCCCAAAAGAGTGAGAATGCAGAACATGTCCAGCAATATTTAGGCATCTGTTGTGCATTAATTGCAGGAGTGATGAGCTGCTTGCAGAACCCTGGTGTTGTGTTAATAGTGTGCAAGTTTGGGTTGTTTGCTGGATCAGCTGAGCTCAGGCTTGCCAGCTTCTCTGAAAACTGTATCAGTGATCTCCGGTACCTGGTTCTTGGGCAAAATATTGTCTGAAAGACTTCCATAACAGAAAGAAGCAAACTCAGCTGAAACAAACTAGAACAAAATGTGTCAATAGGTAGCTGTTCAGTCTTCTTACCTCTATATCTCTGTTAAGGAAGTCAGGACTGTTGGGAATATAATTGCTGTTGGGAATTGAAAGAGTTTACAGAAAAGACAGGTCTAAGATGTATATGTGATTATTTCTTTTTACTATTCTACTGATGTTATCACAGACTTTTTTTCAATATAGAAATTAAAAAAAAATCAAAGAAATCCTGTCTTTAGGCATGAAAGTCACCTGGAGACTAAAGGGGAACAAATATATTTAAATTCCTGCAATTATGCAAGGAACAGTTTGTAGGATAATTAGGAAAAAGCTATGTGAAAACAGCTTGTGCCATACTCCACCGAAAAATCTTGCAAGGCTTTGATTACTTGCTAATTATTCAGAGTGTTAGGAAAGCTGATTAAGCAGCTCTTTTCAGATTCTACCATGAAAGCAAAATAAGTAGCCCAGCAATCCCTTCTGTTATATTAGTACTGGGTTTGTTGTCAGATCTGTTAGAAGACCAATTCTTCTGTACAGAGGAATGTTCACAGCTGTGAACTGGCTTTCAGACCTGGTGTGTTCAGCTCCTGCTTAAGGGAGGAATGGGTGAGGGCACTGCTGTGAAAAATTGGCTGGCAGGGAGAAAGAATAACTTTGTTTGTTTCTGCTATCTGTGCAGGTGTTCAGAAATTCTTAGAGTAAACACTTTTGGACTTTATTTTCTCTTTGTGGCGCAATCCTCACCTCTGGTCTAATTCAGTGCATTGTAACTGTGGTGTCATTCAGTAAGCCAAATGGTGGTGAATGAATAATTTAAGAACTTTGAACTGTAAAACTGCCTGAGATGATGGCTGTGCGCCAGGTACCTTGTATTTGTAGATGTTAGTACTGCTTTTTACAGTTCTGTAAACTGCCAGAAACTTTCTACATATCTACCAAACATTGGGAATCAAGAGAATCTGTCCTCCTAGAGCTTGTATTCTCTTACCCCTTCTTCCATTCCTCTGACCCTGTCCAGCTCTGTACTTTGGCTTACCAAGTGAAGTAGCATAATCAGACCCCTTGCCATTCAAATTGCTGCTTCTTGTATGGAAGCTCTTGCAATTCAGCACAGCTATTGGTGCCCTTGAGCACTTGGGCCTAACTGCTGGAGGCAGCTGTGTCCTTTTCCTGTCTTTCAAAAGGGTATGGAAAGTCCTTCATCTGCTCTTATTCCCGTAGAAATGCAGTGCTGGCTCTTTGATTCATGAGGATAAATTTGGCCAGTGCTTGCTGTGCTAGGCTAGACTTTTTTGGCTGTTTACAATTTATTCTAACAAAGTGTGTGTATCTTTATTTCTGTAGAGATGTGGCACGTGTCATCCGTATTGAAAATAATTATCCTTGCTGTCTGCACACTTTTTATCATCAGTAAAGGCGAGCTCCTCAAACATTGAAGCAAATGACTGTCAAGCCTGTTAGTAAACACTGTCAAAGATCCAGCCTAGATCCTTCTTATCCTTTGTTTGTGCACCCACCTATGCTGGGTGAGCTGCCTGGTACCAGAAGACTCTTTTACGCTGTCACTGCTTTTCTCTTAGATGCAAGGAGATGAGTAGTCAGAAAAGCTGTCTTCAAGCTTTTCAGTGTTCTTTTCTTCCCCCTAATAGCAAGCAGTGTTTGATCCCTGTCAGCTCCTTAGTGTTTTACTCTGGGAGGAACACTTCCAGGGGAATAATAAACTAGAAGAACAGTGTTACCCCTGAAGCATTGGCAGGTGAACATGCTGAGAGGTAGAGGAGAATGGCAGCTCCCTGTTGGTAAGTCGAAGCATTGACCCTGCAGAGAAGCAGCCTCAGAGGTCTGAGTGTTTGCTGGGTTCTGTAGCATTGGCAGCAGCCTTGTGTTCTCCAGCTCTTATCGGCAAGGAAGATTGTAAGTGCTGTAAATCCTCATGAGTTGTTTTGACTAAAATACTTCTTGAAGTCACTGGTGGGGGAGGAGGGGTGTGATGGGCACTTTACTAAATAAAACCTTCCTAAATGGTGAAGGAGGTGGTTTAGCCAAAGAGGCCAGTCTGTACTTTTAAATAGTTCTGACTTCATACAGGTACTGTGGGCAGCAAACAAACACTTCTGCTCCATTTGTTTCTTTTTTGAGGCTCAGGGAATGTGGAAGCTCCATAACTTGCTTAAATTTTTTTGCTGCATGTCTGCTGTGTCCTCATCACATTGAGCAGTCTAGCTGAGCTGATGGAGAAAAAGCTGCTTTCTATATATTCGGGGTCAGGGTTGAACCCTGCAGATTTTTATATGAGTTTTCTTGATTGGAATTCAAATTGCATTCCCTAGCATCAAATAAAGGACAAGGCTCAAACAAAGTTTGATTTTGTAAAGCATTCTTTAAATACCTCCAAACTGCTCTGTAAAGGGGGGAAAAAAATCTTACCTCTTGTAATGCAGTCAAAAGTTCTTAGAATGTCCTGACACTGACAGGTTGCAGGCTCTGTTTTCTCACCATCAGTATCCAGTGTGCTATAGCACATAAAGGCTGTGTAAGAGTTAATGTTTAAAGTGTTAATCTCCTCAGATGAAATGAAGCAATGCTCCAGAAATAAGCCTGTTGCTGAACTTCTCCTTCAGATCTTTGAGGACCTGAATGCTGATGACTACTAATAAAAATAGCACAGTTTTTATGTGCTTTGTGTGAGCTGCTTATACAGCTGCTGCTTTCCTAAATTCCTGCATACTGGATGATGTACGTGCTCTAAAATGATAATCTGCTGCCTGAGAGCCACTAAACTTAATCTACAGGCACATGCTGGAATTGTTTTAAATATTAAAACTCTAGGAGAAATTTTTGGGAAACACCTAGGAATTGTCTTTTTCTTGAGCAGCTGTGGGCAGTCACCTATCAAGATGTGAGGCTGTGCTGCACAGCTGAAATGCGTATTTGGAGCTCAGACACTAACACTGGTGAGCAGATTTATGTAAATGGCTGTGAATTCACTTAGCCACCTGAGAGTGGCTCTGTACTTGTTGGCCATGTAAGTGACCTTCCATAATAAGTAACTACCATCCCCAGGCCTGTTCTTGTCTGCCTTCTGTTGCAGAATCCTATTACTGGAAGTTACAGGGCTGGTTATTGGAAGACAGCTGCTTCAAATATTTATTTTTACTCAGGGTGCTTGCTATCTACTGCAACTGACCAAAACAGGGAAATGAATCAGTTATAAGCCTTTGGGTCTGGAGAAAACTCGGAAGCCATTTTTATTTCACAGAAATAAAAAATCTCTGTTTCTGGTACAACACAACTTTTCCTTTGGATTTTTTTATCAGTACATGCTTGTCTGGGTTGTTGAGTTATGCTGTCCTTGTCCTTGTGTGGAGGCCTTGGCAAGAGGTCCTCCTGGCTGGTATTCACTGCTCAGCTCCTGTCACCATAAGCCACTATTGCATAACAGTGGAAATGCTGCTTATAGACATGGTGTTTGTTCCTGGGCTTTTGTACATCTGGGAGCAGCTTCTCTGGAACGGGACACTGAGGAATATGTACTGAACCATCTCCATGCTGTGCTGGAATAATCTTTGCAGTACACTGCTTTTCAGAACCACTTCAGTTTATAGCAGACAGAGAGGAAGGAGTTGAAAATCTGTTGTGTCCTTGAACATTTTCCTTGTGTCTACTTGTTATGAATGGTGGAGGGAAGCCATCTGTTTTTGAGTGAAGGGCCCTTGTTTGAAAGACATGGTTAAATTTAGCAGTAATTACGGTTTTAGCATAAAATCTGAAGGGCAATACTCAAATGCTCCTTAGACTGAGTACTACTTAGTTGCTCAGTCTGCATGGTTGTGTTTCCCTGTGTTGCATCCTGCTGAGCTTGTTTTCTTAAGGTAAACCACAAGAAGAATGCCCCGAGTACATGCTCTTCTGTCTGCAGGATGATTGTTTTGGAGAAGCATCTTTTTTCAGCTGTTTGCCATGAGGAACGTTGACTTCACTACAAAACAATCTGTTCTAGCTCTTGCTATCAGCACTGGGTAGTTAGGTTTTTTCAGCTGGGTTGAGGATAGAAATGGAGTCTCTGGAACTGCTTTTTCACATAATAGGCTTAAATAAAATTTATCTAATCTGATCTGTCCTTTCAGAGGGTAAAGGCTTTTGCACAATCCCTGGCAAGTTTTCCCCCTCACCAGTGTGGTATCATGCACCTTCAGGACTGAAGAGTTCTTTCTATGCTCTCTTCTTTGAATAGTGCTAGTAAAAACAAGCTAAATGTCTGCACAAACCCTGTATAAAAAATGTCCCATCCTTCAGTCTTGTACAGGGTTGCGCTGTTAGGCTCAGTACTTGCTCTTGGAAGTTCTTGTAGACTTTGTCTCATCGAAAGACATAAAAGTCACATGAAGATTTCAAAAATAGATTTGTTCATTGCCAAAATGGAGGGTCAACAGAAATAGTGTGGCAGGCAGATCATATGTCTGATTCTGCTATAGATTTTAAGGATACCTTGTCCTCAGCTGAGAACAGATTTTAGCTGAATTCAGTGATAGACAGGAATCACTCTTATTGTAAAGGCTTTACAGGGCTTTGTAGTAGGTTACATTGGCCACTTGTCTTGGTAAACAGAAATAATATTTTTATTAGCTGCTTGGTTTTGCATCAGTCTGGTAAGGTAAGTTCTAATCTGTCTTAGTTTTTAACTGGTACTATAAGATCTGTACTATCTGGGCAGTTTTCTTCCCTTTCCCTGTTAAGGTGTTGTGATGTTCAGTCTCCTGAGCCTGCATACTTAAGAGATGTGTTTTGCCTCACAAGTCTGTTGCTTAAAGGCTGATGGGCTTAAACAAAAAGATTGGTGAGATAACAAGCTTCTGCCTGAACACTTGCACATATTTCAGAGCTTCAGCTGCTTTAAAACTTGTGTGCAAACTAGAAATATACTTAATGACTCGGTAGAAGTTACAAATCTCTGCATTAGAGTACTATGCACATTATTCATGCTGAAGCTTGGCCTTTGAATATTTATCTAAAAGAGGGTAGTTACATGCAAAGTGACTAACACAAGCCATCTTTGCTGCAGGCAGTGTGGTGCTTAAGCAGCTGACTGGAGTCAGCATCGTAAAAGATAAGCTGAGCATTTTGCTTGGTCTGTAGGATGCTCAAACACTTGTGCATTCTGCAGGGAGCAGCAGGGAATGCTCCCTTGTCAATAGTTCACACAGTTTTAGCTTTGAGGGAAATGTGGAAACTATAGTTGTCACTTGACCATCATTATGGATGGAATAAAAGGGATTCCTGCCTTAAATAACACGTCAAGGAAACTGCATGTGCTGTTTGCTTGTAAAAGCAGTATAAAGGTTTGATTTATTGCAGATCAGTGCTTAGGTAACCTCCAGCTGGGTTATGCAAAGACAGGTCCGGGGGTTTCTTTCCCCAGAGAAACCATCAGTAACCTGAAGAGGCAGGCTATGGGAAGCAGTGTGCTTGAAACCATTTGCCCTCGTTTAAGCTCTGGCAGTAGTGGTGAGGCTTTGAAGACTATTCTAATTTCATCTCTAACAACATCCTGTGGTATGTGCTGCTGTATCTGTTCCAGTGGACGGCTGTAACCTATAGCTGGAAACTGAGCTGTAGGTTAAAGATGAGGATAGGATTGGTGCTTGCGGAGATCCTTGATTTTTTTGTTTGTTTGGTTTTTTTTTCCATGGTAGCAGTAATCAGTAAGAGCTGTATAACTTAGCTGCTGTAGCTGGACAAATCCTGTTAGCCCTACAGAGTGAGATTTTGGGATAGTCTTTGATTTGAAAAGCACTGTATGGAAGCAGAATCACCAAAACTTTCCAATGCATTTTCTCACCCAAGATTAGAAACCATGATGCAATGTTGACATCTGAGTCTCTTCTAAAAGAGCTGGAAATTCTTATTATAGGTTGTATTTGTCAGCTCCCCTCAAAAGGTGCTAGCAAACCCTATCTGTAAAGGATGCTTGTGGAAAAAAAAAAAAAGACAAAAAGCCAGTCAAGCACTGTCTAGTGTGGAGTATGGCTATTGATATGAATTGGTGGTACAGTAAATGACTGGGGTGAAGCCAGCTGTTTTTCCTGATGTTTGGAGAGCAGTGTCTCTTCCATCTGGCGTAATAGTTGTGTTCAAAACCCTGTGCACTGAGCTGTATGTGACTTGAGCAGAACCATGTGTAGTTCTCATGCAGCCTGGTTTAGTTTGACTGCCCTATCCCTGGATATCTACTCTGAATTGTGAAAATGGACCCACTGACTGCTTTCCACCTCTAGCAGCTGTTGCAGGGGATAAGCTCGTCCAGACTCTGTCACTGCTGGGAACCTGCAGAGCTGTACATTGTGCCTGGCAAGACCCAGTGCAGAGGTGCTGGGCTGACAGAAGAGGGGTGCTGCTCCTGGCCTTGCCTGGATCCTTTGAAAAAGCTTTATAGTTAAATGATCAAATCCAGAATGCACCGAGGGTTAATTTATGAGGTTGTGAGCATCAGCTGGCAGCTTTTGCAGCCTTTATTGAAGCAATATCTGCTTCTTCAGGAATCTGTTTTGGATCTCTTTGGGAAGTGCACTTGCAAAAATGAATGAAACTACAGCGAACTGTTGTGTTGCTTTGATTGCAAGAAGTCCGCCTCATAGATGAGGGAGAAGAATGGGAAGAAAGAGGGCATACTGCTGCTCTTGTCTTGCTAAACAACCCTAAATAGCTTTTATTTGATAGGAAGTCTTTTTAAGGAGTGCGTGGGGGAAGAGGGAGTTGCGGATATGGCACACAAGAGCTGGCATGGGGAAAGGTCCAGCTGTATGAGTAGGTAGTGTGAGAGTACAAAGGTAGGGTTCTGTCACATTCTAGTGGATTACGGGCTTTAAGTAGTAAATTTGAGTCCTGATCTGCCTAGTTTTTTGTGAACAGGGAAGAACATGATCTCTGCTTCATATGCTCTTAAGAAGTCAAAAGGAGTAATTGCAGGAAGCTCTAAACACAACAGGGAGGGAGTTGCTAATCCCTCAGGATCCAAAGTGTTGTCAGAAGCTCTCAAGCTTCTTCTAGATACCCTGGTCTGTACACCAGAGACCACAGTTCTTTAATTGGAAGTGTGTCTCCTGGGACTGCTGTTCTCCTCAACAATAAATCATTCATGCTTTTCTGTTCAGAGCTGATGTAACTCTCTTTTTCGAGGCGTTGGCTCAGTCTCCTTTGCTGAGTGACCAGGTGACTTGCCCACATGGTGGTGGTGCTAGGGCACAGTCTGTTTCCTGTTAAACCACTTGCAGCTCTGCTTGTGCTAAAAAAATCTGATAACTAAGCCTTTAATGCTTTCCAGCTCATAGCTGTGTTTCTCATGTATCTTTTTTGAGGGCCTGTAAGCCAGGAAAAGAGAGACAATCTGCTTTGTCATATAGCTTTAATATACCCTTGATAAACATAAGTAATTGGTAGACTCACCCCTCTTACTGAAAGGGATTTGTTATTCACTGTAGTTTGGCCAGTTCTGACTGGTTCTCTTAACACTGTCCCAACTTTTACCTAATTCTGAAAAGCAAAATCAACCTGTACTGTGCTCTTTGCTTAACTTAGTAAAGCAGTTCTGTGTAAAGTGGTCCCAGCAGCAAGTCTTGGGAGTTTCAGTTTTCTGGAACTTAGTGTGAATCCTGTTGTTTCTGCCACTGGCTTGTACAGTCAAGTGCTTACACAAATTCATGTGGCTCAGCCCAGGAGGCTTCAGTGTTTCAATTAAAACAGATTTACAGCACTGTACGGTTCTGGAGGCCACTTTGGTTGGTTGGCAACGTGCAGTCCCAATCTCACTGAGGCACAAGGCCTCTGTGTATTTAGTGAGAAGCATTTATTCCTCTAACATCTCAATATAGAGAGTGTCTGGCTTTTGGCTTCGGCTGCTGCTATCAGTGCTGATTTTTCAGCTTTGAGAGTGTTTTGGCTTCTCCTCTTGTGTAAGGCTGCAAAGATCACTGCTGCTAGTTCAGTCATAGCAAAAACAATTCCATATTTGTTACTATATTTGAGAGCTGGTGAGAGAGTTGTTATGGGAGTGCTTATCTGTTCTCAAAGGCTTGTTAACACGGCAGGGGTAAGCAATTAAATTACTGCCTTTCAGGTACATTCCACCCCTCATCTGGGGAAAGAGTGGACATATCCAGACAGCTCTTTATGGAAAAATGGGGAGAGTGAGATCACCACATCCATATGGACTTCGCAAGTACCTCACGATGCCAGATGGAGCAACAGCCACCTTTGATCTCTTTGAGCCATGCTCTGAGCACTGCACTGGAGGTCAGTCCAACAGCTGCTGGCTGCATCTAGGTGCTAACCTTGATTCTGTGCTCTGGGGGACAGATGAGGATAGAGCCCATGGCTCCCATTTGGCCCTCAGAAAAAGCAGATTTCTTTTTTTTAACTGTCAGTGTTGAGATCTTCACTCGTCCAGACTGCACTAGAGCAGTTACTGTTATCTTTATTGCCGAAGAGAATCTGAGCAGTGCTTTTCTAATGAGATAAAAATTCAGTGGCTAGAGCTGGTAATGTTGGAGCTTTGCACATGAGAATTACAGTTAATTTGAAGTGCATATGATAATCCTGAATGTAATTTACTGTGCTCACTTGAATTACAGCAATTACTTTCTTGGTTGATGAAATGATATCTTGTTAAACTAGTGAATAGTGTCAGCAGATCAAATATCATTAGATTAGCCACAAAGTAGATGATGGCTAATGTCAGCTGACCAGAATGTCTGTGCTTAGCAAAGCTTCATTTGGAAGATCTGTGTTACACCGAGCTCTAGAAGGGAAATGAGGGGGAAATAGCATAACCAGTCTACTTGGAATGCTGGGCTCCACAGCTTCCACACACATCACAGTCACGACAGGCTGTCAGAAGGCAGAACATGTGTAACATCTAAAATGTCCTTCAGAGGGAAGAATGTACTCTTGGTCTCTAGGCAGTGCCTGTAGAACTGTTTGCACAGCTTTCCCTGAAGTTAAAAACTGCTCATCTCCCGTAGCATGAATTACTTTTTCACATCTGTAGCACTAGAGCTGCTGGTCTCCTGTCCCATACGGGATTTTTGGCAGACTAGTAGGAATTCTGGCTTGCTTGTGGTAGATGGTTTCCCACGGATCTGAAATGAAAACCTTCTGACTCCCTTAATTTGCATGAAGTGACATTTACTTAACTTCCCTCTCTTTCTGAGCACAGAGGATGTCACGATGGTGATCTGCCCGGGGATTGCTAACCACAGTGAGAAGCAGTACATCCGCACCTTTGTTGACTATGCCCAGAAAAATGGGTACAGATGTGCTGTCCTGAATCACTTGGGAGCCCTGCCAAACATTGAGCTCACTTCACCACGGATGTTCACATATGGTAGGTACTTCATGGCACCTGGGGAACTTATTTTCAAGCTTGTGGAATTTCTAGGGATTGGTCAGCCTCCTTCAAGGTAACACAACTGCTGTACTTCAATGAGGATAACAGTTTTTTACTGTTTCTTAGGAACTAAACTGAACTTAGAGGGGAGGCTACTACTGAATTCACTTTTGTCTCTTCTGCCAGCTCTTACACATGTATTCTCATCAAGGAGGCAGATTTTGTAAGAAAACTTTTTTGGGGAAAAGAAAACCCTTCTGTGGCTACCAAGAACCTGTTCAAATGATTTTAGAGATACTGAAGTTGCCAGTTTCATGGAATGTGAAACAAACCTGTCTCTGAAGGATAAATGCCACTTCTCAGGCTCTGTAAAACGCAACCTGAGAGGAGTTTGTACCACCCTATCTGGAAAGTACATTTATATCCTAGAAGGGACATGTGAGGATTTGCCCCTGGATGTAACACAAGTCAACAACAGCAACAGTTCTAGAGTATGGCAGTAAAGCTACAGAAGTGGTAGTGCTTAACTGCCATGATTTTGGGCTCTCACCTTGAGTAAATAAGTCATTCTTAACCTAGAAATTAAAAGGAATAAATGATTTGAAACTGTGTGAAAAGTGACTCCAGCTAGTCTTAACTGCACTTTTGGGGAGTAATGTGGTCTTTGTAGAATGGGGCCTCTTTGCCTGTGACCTAATCTGCTTGTTCTTGAGCTCTCTTGAGCCCTCATCTCCCTTTTTACTGTAAATATCTGTAGGTTCCCTGTCAATTCTGTGTTTAGCAGACTTGTGTTAGGTTTTATTTTTTAAAGTTAGCTAAACTGCTGCTTAGAGTTTGGGTTAACAGAATAGTTATCCTGAACAGTTAAATTGTCAAAATAGAAATACTGTGCTTTGACGTGCCAAGTCTGGCAAGCAAATAGGCTATAATGCTTTGTCGCTTGTTTTAGAATTATTAAATATACTCCTCTTTGGGAAACACTTCAGGAATACTAAGTACCTCCATTTGTAGTGAGGCCCTAGGCTGTTAATGGCTACAAGACTACCATGTCTTGAAAACTAAATTTGTCCTTGTTAAAGCACTTGCTATTTTGATAAAAGTTAAGAGTTTGCTTTCATGGAGCTTTGCTTTAGGCCTTAGAGTGTTATTCTGTAGTGCATCTCTTGAGACATACCTTTCTGAGTCTTTTATAGCCTTGGAAAGGGCAAAGAATGCCTGGCACTTCCTTTGAGTAAGACAGTAAATCACTTGGCAGAGTCACTCGTTAAGTAAAGTGCCAGCAAGACCATGAGCAGACTTTACTCTGCCTCCTACCCAAATAACTCGGTGCCCTTTCAGCTTTGCTGTATTCCAGGCATACTTGTTGAGGAGCAAGTAGCCTAAATTTGGGATTTGCTGAATCCCAGCCTCTATATCAAGCTTGACCTGTTGCTATTCCAGTTTTGGATTTCTGAGCTGCCCTGAAATCACAAAGATCAAACATTAAAGTATTTTGACCGCTGGCGCCTTCCATAGGAAACCAGAGCAGTGCAGAATTTGTTGTCTTGAAGATTGCTCATTAAGAATGTTCACAAGGAAATGCCCAAACCCTGCTGAAACGCTCAGCCAGGAGCTTGCTGTTCCACTGAAGCCACCAAACCCTGGTGCTCAGAGTTTACTCCAGAGCTAGGTAAAGTTGGAGTCTGATGTCTAGTCAGGATGCTACAGCTGGGATGGGGGCAGAGTGGAGCAGTGTTAGGTTAGTACAGGGTGGAATCCTGGAATCCTAGGATTTATCCCCCTGGACAAGTTCCACAGGATAGAGCTGAGTTTTTGACTCTGGACAGGAAGAAACATCTGGAGTTCTATTTCTGTTGTTCATGTGATGCCTTCTGTGATTTGCAGCCTTAAATCCAAAGGGAAGGTTAACAAGCTGCATAAGCAGTTGATACCAGTGTACTAATGCCAGCACTATTGCAGCTGCTTCTCCATATCTCCTTTTCCCGTACTCACAAGCAGGAGAAATAGTTGTAGGTACTCAGATTGTTGGATGTGTGGAGGTCTTCAAGTCTGTCAGACAACTGGAGGATGCCAGTACTGCCAGAAGCTGGATCCCTCAGTGCCTGCGGCCTGTGGGATGCAAGTGGGTGTTTGCTGACAGTGGAACAGATCTGTATAGAGGCACTTAGCTATTCTCTTGATGTGGAGATACCCACGTGTCTTTTAGGGAGCTGCAGTATCTTTACCCCTTCACTGGTTACAAAGGGCTGAATGTCTCTCTGATTCCAGAGATCACCTGCTTAGTCAGGCTCTGCAGCAGTCTGCTGGGAGCTCTTCCTGACAAGCCACTCCTTTCCCCTCCCCACAGCAGCATGGATTTAGGAACCCATGGCGGTCTTGCTAAAAACAAAGGAGCAAACTGCATTCCAGATACCCCACTTCACTTCAGAAGTGGCAAACTGCCTCAGGAAAGTAAGGATGTATGCTGCTCTTGCATAGTAATGTCAAGCCCAGAGTTGCTGCACTCTGCTTTTTAAGCTGTTTTAGAAAGGAAGAGTTTTGATTGTCACGTTAACTGCTGCCATGATTTTTAAGCAACTAAATTTCATCTTGATTTGGCACTCTGTCAGAACTAAGCATGAGCTAAGCTCCACAGGACTCACAGATGTATGAACACATGTGAATCAGAGCTGTTAAAACCTTAAGGCTATTGAAAAGTCAGAAAGGGTAAGAAGCTGAATTCAAAGCATGCAACTGAAGCTTCAAGTGAGAATTTAAATATATTAGAAGATGTTTTTTAACTTTGTTCTTCTTTTTAGGATGCACCTGGGAATTTGGTGCCATGGTGAATTACATCAAGAAGACCTACCCTCAGACCCAGCTGGTTGTCGTGGGCTTCAGCCTGGGTGGAAACATCGTGTGCAAATACCTGGGAGAGAGCCAGGCCAACCAGGAGCGAGTCCTGTGCTGTGTCAGTGTGTGCCAGGGGTACAGTGCACTGAGGTGGGTCTGGAGCCTTCTCTGTGCTGCTCTCTTCTGGGAGTGCAGGAGTGGGCCGATCTTTGGAAGGGCAAGGTGAAGATGGGTGTTTCTCTTGCACTGAACTGGTCTGACAGAATGAGTCTGTAGGATGGCACCCTCCTGAAGGAGCACCCGAAGCTTTGTTGATTTGCAAGCAGAGGTAAACTTTGTCAGCAATGCAAACAAGTTTTCTGTATCTGGCCAGGTACACGCTGGCAGCTTCTGGACTGTGCATGTGATGCTGTCTCATGGCTGCAGTGTCCTAAGAGGAGGCATTCCCTGTGCAGTCCTGGTGTAATTAACCAGGCAGGCTGGGCAGCGTGACCAGCTGCTGAGCTGATGCCAGGTTTGCAAGCAATAGTTTGCACTGTCTCATCACTCTGAGAAGTATCCCGTGGTTCATAATAGCTTGTTTGGCTTCAGTGTGCAGTTTCATCTGGCAGCTCTTACCTGGGGAGACTGGAAAGACACAGCACATTCACTGTCAGTCTGTGCTCCTCTTCTAGTGTGTGTCACTGAAACAGTGCTGTGGGCTGATCAGAGGATGGAGAGGTGCTTGCAGCTGTGGTATAGCAGTGGGGAAGGTGGGCAGGAGAAGTATTACAGCCCTAAAGTCTGAAAATATTAATGTGTCCCCACCTGGAAGCCAAGGCTGTGGCACTTCAGGAGCTGTGATGGCTTCACTGACGGAGGGTCCAGGCACAGCACTGCTGCTTGAAAACTGGGCTCAACTAATGTACTTTAACTTTTCCATGTATGCGCAGCTAATGAAGATTAAAACACTGTAACTGGCTACGCTGCTGTTTTCAGTTTTTACTGCCTGTAAATACGGACAGTTACTAAGGTGTAGCTGACTCTGCAGTAATTTACCTGCAGTTTTGAGCCACGAGACTACTTACAAGGCAAAAGGGGCTGTTGAGACTCAGGTGTTTGGGTCAAGATCCTTTGGGCTGATATAAATAGTGAAACTGTGACAGGTCTGTGAGGGGCTTGCTATGGAATTTGGCCTCACAGCCTGGTCAAGGTAGCTGGAACTCTTGATGCTGATGATGCTCTGCCTATGTAGGGACCAGTTTATTATTCAGCAGTCTGAAGATGCCTTTTATGAATCAGGCTCTTACAGGTAAAAGCAAAAAGCTTTTCCAGAAGCATTAAGATGTGAGTAAAAGCTTGATATGTGTGTAATATTCCAGCTATCTAATCTCTTTTGAGGTCAGATGTGACTACTGCTAAAAAAGTGTATGATCTGCTGCTAGTTCACACCCTTAAAATCTGAACAGATGCTACAGGAACAGCTGTTCTGTTTTGTTTCAAGTAAAATGTTCTTAGCTGTCCTGGGGTTCTGGCACAGAGCATCCTTTTGAAGCCAGCTCCTTAATTGCAACCATCAGACAGAGTTTGTAGGGATAATATCTGGCTGAGGTCCACTTGGTTCATCATCTACAATTAGGCAATATTATATTCCTGATCCCCAGAATGATGTTGTGAGTAATGCTGTTATGCTTGCATGGCAAGGACAACCTGATTAACAATTCTCCACTTAGATATTTGTGTGGAAAAACAACCGGCTGGGTTTTTTTTCCCTCTGAGTTTAATGCACCCCGTGGTGTGGGTTGTGTAGATTATTGAGCTCTTGCCTCCACCTGCTGGGTAAACATCTCCTAGCAAACCTCCTGCTACAAAACATCTGCTCTGTATTGCTGGACAGCCAGCAGGGAGGCTTTTCAGGTCTGGTGTCTCCCTTCCTAAGATCTACATCTGCTGTAAGTGCTAATTAACTGAAGAGCTAGGGGAAAGCAACTTCTACTGAGCAAAAGACAGGAGGAGGGAGGGCCTTGTGCCCTGGTTATAGAAGTGGGAGGGAGGAGGTACAAAGCACCTCCAGGTAGAATGGTGAAGCCACTGCCTTCCTGGGTTTGGTCTGGTATGTTAAAATAGCTGGCTTTAGCCTCCAGGGCTACATGGAAGTGGATTACCCTTGATATGACCAGTTAGATTACAATTCCATTTTTTTTTATATTGGCTTTTCCAGCATTTATTCCCCAAATAATTCTCATAAGTGAAGGAAAAAAGTTTTAGTGAGCAGGGTGAACCAAGGATCTCAAATAGGAAAGCCTTTCCTGAGCAGCAGCAATAGTAGGATCTGCCAGAAGAATGAGACTCTTAGTTTAATGAATTAACACAGAGTCTAGGGAATGTGTTCCCTGAGGCTAAACAGGGACAGGTCTCCTTATTCCTTAATCTCTGCCTGCATAGGCTTGATTCTGCTTCTTGATCTTGTGGAATGCATCTTCACCATAGCTACAGGCTGTGGGGAGAGATCTCAGCTCTGAAGCCTGGGCAGTCCTCAAAATACTGGGAGCTGCCTGTGGTTTTTTTAATGTTTGCAGCTCTTCTTATTAGGAGTACTGCTGTACACCACAGGAACTGCAGGGAAAGCTTTAACTTCAAACACCTTGTAGTAACTTAATAGGTTTGCTTGGAAAACCTTTTGTGAAGAAAGAAATGTGCATTTTCCTATCTTCCTTCATTCCCCTGCCCTGGCATAAATGTGGTAGGTATAGCCTGGCTAGACAAAAAGGTAGTGGATTTTTCTTTTTTTAATCCATACTCTCCAGTATGGCGAATTACAAGAAAACAGCTTGCTCTTGCCTGGTAAGGGACTTGCAGGCTATAGCTTGGAAGGTCATGCTAAATCTACAGTAGTTCTCCTGGTATGTTAATGTTTAAGTGGTAGGAGATCTTCAGTAGCTGAAACTGCTCCCAGCATTCTTCAGTCTCTCAGTAAATGATAGTGTGTTCCCTCAGTAACAGCAAACCCTGCTAGGAGTAAAGCTCTAACCTGCCCATGACCCTGCATAGCAAAGGAGTGCTGGTATCTGGCAGAGCTCACACAGCTCTGGATGCCTTAAATTCTGTTTTAACAATAGATAAGCTATGCAGTGCTCTTCTGCTTTGAGAATAGGTAAAGACTTCAACTCAGATGCCACTTGCAGCTGCAACTAGTATTTATTCCTACAGTTCCTGCCAGCAAAGTGAAACAATAATATCTGCACATATTGGAAGCATCTGCACAAATTATTTCCTCTGCAGACCTATATTGCATAATAGACAACACTGTTGAGCAACAGGTTCTAGCCCTTTCCTTGAAAGTCCCATTATGTAATTTACACTCAACTTCTGCAAAGGGATACTAAAATCCTCTTGTCAGTGTTATAGATCTTGATTGATGGCTCTTAAATGCTCTGATCAGAACTGCTAATTGCATTGTGCAAGATGAGACTGCAGATCTGTTTTCTGATACTAACAAACTTCATCAAAGTGGAAGTCATTTCCTGGAAAAGGTTAAGCTGTGTCAGGGAAGGCCTGGAGGTTTGTTTACACAGCCCCCGGGCTGCTATACGATGTTAACAGTGTATTAATCTGATCTTTCAAGAGCTCCATTAACAGCTTTGTTTGTTCTGCGCTGTGTTTTTTTCTAGGGCACAAGAAACCTTCATGCAGTGGGATCATTGTAGAAGATTTTATAACTTCCTCATGGCAGACAACATGAAGAAGATCATCCTTTCTCACAGGTACTGCAGTACATCACTTACACTGACAGCATTGATTGGGTCAGTAGCTATATTGGATTTGTCTGCCTGGTCCTTTAAAATAGGACTCCTGAAAGGTTATGTACAAGTTCCTTGGTGGGTCTTTAGATGAACCAATAGAGAAGGTGAGCCCACGTCAATCTCATTATACTGTAAAATAGACAAATGAGCTTTGGTCATCTTGTTAGAACAAAGACATTGTTGTCTTTTTGTATTCTGTGGAAAGTTGCTTAATGAATGAACAAGAAATGCAAAGGAAAACATTGCAGTTAGACTTCAAAGTGGAGTATTCTGCATCTGTTTCACTTCTAGCCAAAGAATTCCCTTTTGAAGGAGCCTCTTGTTCTGCCACCTACCTGAGGTAGGACTAATCTTCAAGATCTGCTGTATGGAGTTGCTGCTTATCAAATAAGCAAATAGTCAAACCTGTAGCTCTGGCTTCTAGCTGTTCCTCTAGAAAGAGCATGTAGCCAGCAAAACACTTAACATTGCTGTTCCTGGAGTGCAAGTGTACTGTAGGATCCCTGTGCTGCTGTTGCTGATCCACGGCTCTTGCATAACAAAGAAATTTGTGTGCTAAACAGGTGACATGCTCAATGTTGGTGTTTTCCCCCTCAAAAGCTCTCTGGGTGGTACTTTCTGGAAAGGAAGTACCTCATCTATGTGTATTGGAAGTTGCCTGACTGAGGGGAAAGGAGGGGAATATCTAAGACCTATTTCACTGAAGGAGCATGTGTCACTTCAGACCTCTGGTTCTTTGTTTATACTGCTGTGCAGTATGAAACACTTATAGGAGGAGGGTAGCCAATGTAGGATGATCCACGTAATTCATTCCAGGTTTACAAATATTTAGACAACTTGACTGAATTTGACATTTGTAGTAAGGTAAGTTCCCATTAAAAGGTACTTAATTCTTAACCCAGAAAAAGCCAATGCTGGCTTGAAGGCAGGTGTGTTAAGTAAACTTTTTCCATAATCACTTGTGCTCTAACTCTCCCAAATCAAACCTAGCCTCCCTCATGCTCTGCCCTGCAGCTGCCTCTCAAAGGGAATAAAAATCCCTTTCCAGCTTGTGGCTTTTGTTCTGTTTATTAGGGAAGAAATTTGTTCTGGTAAAGAAACACATCCTCCCCTGAGGGCAATAACTAATTATGACAAGTGTCCATAGTAAATAGCTTACTGCTAAGGTAATACCCTGAGTAATTTCTGTGTGTGAGGTAGCCTGAAGTCTGTGCTGGGGGGCTTTAGAACCAGATGGTGCAGGAGATGCTATGCCCAGGATTGCTGGTGCTCTCACCCAAACCACCCACAGGTTTGGTCTGAAGCCAAAGAACCCTCCCTCTAACATGTAGCCTCTAGTCCAAATACCCTTAGTGCTCTCTGTTCTGGAAAGTTTCAAGAGGCCCCCTCATGCAGTTTTTCAGTATATAAGGAAAACATTCTTTTCCTACGAAGAGGCTGCTAGGGTTTGTTATGTCTTGCTGCAAAGGTAAGTGGACAAATAAGCTGTTCGTTCTCCCAGGAAAGCCTCATGTTTACGTAGCCCACTTCTAATCTTATCTTGTCAGATTTGGTAAACTCGGTTGTCCTTGAACAGGTCATGGTTTTTCTGCCCTTATGTTATTTGGATGTAATTCTTGATGTCACTCTTCCAGGCAAGTTCTTTTTGGAGATAACATGAAGAAGCCACAAAGCCTGTCAGATGCTGATCTGGGCAAGCTCTATACAGCAACATCACTTATGCAGATCGATGATAATGTTATGAGGTATGAAGGGCAATTCTCTGCTCCTCTATAGAACTCCAAGTACCCTCTCTTCCCAATGCTGCTCTTGCATGCCCCTTGCTGTGCCTGTAGGAGTCTGCTGAAATACAGTGAACACAGCTTCAAATTCATACTTGCCTCCACATTAAAGAAAATGTAGCAGAGGAAAAAAAAACAGCAGAAAGCAACTTACTATTTACAGTCACAGCTTCTTTAAAATCATCCAAGAGGCATTTATTTATTGGCAACACCTGAACCTGCAGCCTTCACCAAGGAAGAGGCCAGTTCTGCTGCCAAGCTCTAGCAACAAAAAAGGGAAATGTGGAAAGCAGCTCAGAACTGCTCATGGATTTCCTTAGCTCTGCTTGAAAAATCTTCTCCCCATAAAACACTGCTGCTTTCTCAATACATAATAGGGCTGGCTGAGATAATGCAACCTTTCTTATTTGTCATACTAACACCTAATTAAGTGCTCTGCTTTAATAAGCAGTAGCCTGTTACTGCCTGTGTCCTCGACAGTAACACAGCACTTTAAGTGGCAGTGTTCATACCATGGCATGTTCTGTATCAGGCATTGACCCCTTTCCAAAATAAAGCTGTAAACTGTTAGCTAAAAAGCTATGACACTTTTGGCAAACTGGGAGTATCGTTGGCTGCTTATAAAAAAGCCATTCCTAGGGAGATCTCCCTACTTGTCCCCCATCCCTGAGGCCTTTCTAGTTTGGACCAACAGCTATGTTGTCCCTTATATAAAAAAAAAAAAAGGCACTTGAATATAGGTTTACTCAATTCTTGGTTTGGGATGGTGTGAAGGGATTTGGCAAAGAAGTGGAACCACAGTGAATTCTGGAGGACTTGTCCAGTAAGTTTGAGGTTTATAAGCTGTGCTGGGTTTGTATTTGGAAAGACTTTTAGGGAAAGATGAACAGGATCCTAACTTTGTTTCATTCACGTGTACAATTAAGTGAAGTGGGGTATTTCAAAAGAAACACCCTGAAGGCTGCTGGTCTTCAGTTTGCATGTTTGATTTGCCCATGCTCTCAGAGTGTTTGAGAAGGCACAGAAAGCACCAAGGCATGTGCTGCCAAAGGGTTTTGCAAAGACGCTGGGTATTAAAAAATTGTCTATGGAAATTCCTGTTTCTGTGTATGTTTCTTCTTCACTTGAAAGTAACAGTGACATGGCTGGAGCAGGTGATTTTAATGACAATCTGCTCTTTTTCAGGAAATTCCATGGCTACAGCTCACTGAAGGAGTACTATGAAGAGGAAAGTTGCCTGCAGTACTTGCACAGGGTAAGCTCTTGCAGCAGACTGCTCTTGCACTGGAGAGAAAATACTCTGTGGTTTCTGTTGTCAATACCTGCAGAGGTCTTAGCTGGGTTTTTCAGAAATAATCAGGCACAGTATATTGGAGTGGGATTTCAGTTCTTGCTGCCTCTAACACTGGGGCTAAATGCTCTGGGCTCTCAAGAGCTTATAGCTCTGGCAGGTGGTTGCACCCGAGATGGAGATAAAGCCACACATTCAGCTGAACTGCTCTGAGGGTATGAGGATAAAGTGGGAAATAGGTGGTGGCATGGAGCCTGCACCGTCAAGGAAGAAAGGCTTAATGAGTACTGTGGAAGAGACTCAGCACACTGACAGGCAGATGCTTGAGCAAAGTTTTGCCAAAGTGGAACTTAGATCAATTCCTCCCTTTTCTACTGAACCAGAGAATGGAGATGTTCCAAGGGAGTTCTCTGGACTTCAACCAAGGTGTCCGTAACAGAGCTGGCACTAGCTGCCTGATGTGCAAAGCAATGCAGAGCAAAAAAAGGGTGTAGTTATTTCAATTCTAAGAATGGGGACTCAGTCTATTTGCTCTGGTGCACCCCTGCCTCTTTCTTACAGTTGGGTTAGAGCAAAAAACTAACTCTGAAATAAGAGATCTTAACTGAATTACGCTAACATACTTTTACAGTTGGTAGGTTGACATTCAAATACCAACCACTTTGTTTTGGTTTTTCCATTTCATGTCATGTTTCTTGATGCAGATCTATGTTCCTCTTCTGTTGGTTAATGCTGCTGATGACCCTCTTGTCCATGAGAGTCTTCTATCAATTCCAAGAGCTCTTTCAGGTATGCTGAAAGTCTCCTCTAGCTGTGCATATTTGTGTACCTACAGCTTGCTTATCACATCACAGTTCCTGATTTCAAAGCAGCTGGACTTGCCTCCTTACATCTGTAATGCTGTGGGAGGTGTGCAAAGCCTCTTTAAGTCACCAGTTGCTAGAACTAACAAGGCTAACCCTGAGCAGGAGGAACTTCAGACCTTTCAGGCACCTGTTGTTGCATTGATAGCAGCGGGTCACATTCTTGGATGAAAAGAGGTTTCCTCACATCTCCATTGCTCACTAGGATTTAATAGGAAGGTGGGTGATGGTGACAGTCTGGATGAAGCATAGATGAACACCCCTCTTTGCTGATGAAATGGGGACAGTGCATGCATGGCTATGTTACTTGGCACTGAACTGGGATCTCTCCCTTGAAAGGAGTTGAGCTGTCTGTCTTCAAACAAGGAAAAAGGTAAATTATCCTTAGAAGCTCAGAAGAGGGAGCTGCTGCTGCTTCATCACACAAATGGTGGCTGCATAGGGAGGGAAGCAGGGTTCGTTCTTTTCCTGGTCAAAGGCTGTGAGCAGAGAATTTATCCACAGCTGCTTTCAGACAGAAGGAAGCACAGAGAGTTTTCCACTGTGTGTGAAACAAGATGGCTGATACACTGTCAGAGCTTAGTGCAGCTTGACATGATGGAAACAATCCTAGTTCCAGTGGATGTGAGTTGAAGGCCTCCATTTGTTAAAGAATGGCCATTCTTACAGCAATACAGGTATTCTGTAAGGGCCCAGCCAGCAGCATCTCTTGGGCAGCATTTATGCTGGCAACTCAAGATGATTTCTTTCTCAGCTTGAAGATGTTAACCTTCTGGAACTTTCTGCCTCTTTTACAGAGAAAAGAGAGAATGTCATGCATGTGCTGCCCCTTCATGGAGGCCACCTGGGATTTTTCGAGGGGTCTGTGCTGTTCCCAGAACCTCTTACCTGGATGGATAAGCTCGTGGTACAGTATGCCAACGCCATCTGCCAGTGGGAGAAGACAAAGCCTCACTGCTCGGACACGGAGCAGGCTGTGTCTGGCCAGGAGTAATCGACCCAAAGACTTTGGATCACTTCAGTGTATCTCCCCCTTTTGGGAACATCTTGTTCTCTCACCTGCTGCTTCAGGTTTCCATTCTCCTTGATATCCTATGGCTGGGGTTTGATCACCGTGTGTTTTTTCCAAAATGGAGTTAAAGCAGAGGTTAACATCCTGTCAGAGCCTCTTTGGATATTTAGTCACGTGGATTTGTAATTTACTGCTCTGCTTGAAGAATTTGGTTGCTGACTGTAGCTCGTTACAGGGCTACTGAGCTAAAGATTGCTTGCTTTAATATAGCAGAAGTTTCACATGTCAAAATCTCTTTACCTGCTGGTCAAAAACTTGATCTGCAGGGTTTGTTTAGGTGTAGATGATGGGATGTGGCTCTGTTCTCTGTCTAGGTGCTGGAAAATCCCTGTACCAAGCCACAAGCCAGTGAGCAGTTCAGTCTGTAAGCCACTACAGTGTGGCTTGGAAAAACAGATGCTTGACTGCAAGTGTAGTGTCAGCTTTGCACCCTCTCAAGGGAAACTTTTTAGTACCTAGGAATGCACTTGCACAAGTGAATCACTTTAAAAACAGTCAACTTTTCATGCTCGAGCTGTCAGTGGATTGGGGTTGCTTTATGCTGGATCTCCAAGTAGAGAAAAGCTGCATCCTGGTAATGCCAGTTAATGTTTCTATGTAAACATGTTCTCACTCGAGGACCTGATCAATCACCTTCTTGTCATCTTTGCCTCTTTTTAAATACTGTTATCTTTTCAGTACTGAATTCTTTGTTTGACCTGGGGCTTTTTAAAGCTGGCTCTGGCTTCCAAGTGGAAACCCATGATTAAGAAACTGCAGGATTTTTCTGTGAGCTCAATCTGTTTGAAAGAATATTTCATGGAGAGCTATTGTACTCTTGTAGGGATTAATTGGTGGGGGGTAGGGTGTATCTATTTAGATTTACTCTCCTTATGTCAGGGTAAATAATACCAAAATTCTTCCCATTAGCTTTCAGAGCATCAAGTGGGTTTGACACACGTGGCTTGCCTTACAGTTGATGTGGAACTGGATATCTCCAGCCCTCTGCAACTGAAATGACATCTTTGTATGGCTGACTACTTCCAGATCTGTGTGATGCTGTAGGATTACTGGCTCCAGTAAGACACTGGGCTCTTTCTCACTAGAATATCTTTTCCACACCCAGATATCTCCTTCTAGTTGTAATGTGCAAAGTGAAGTGTGAAAGCTGTTTGCAGGAAAGGTGGCTACTCACCTGTGCTTCTCCCTCAAGTGGCCGTTATGGTCTGTGCCAAGATAGTTATTAAAGGAAAGTTGTCCCATGACAATCTGGAGACTGAAACTTCTGGTATTTTTTTTTTCTTTACTGTTTGTTCTGTCAGTATTGTAGTGTCATTAATCCATCCTTGGGATTTCTTTATTACAGTGTCAGTGAAGTTCTTTTCCTGTCACACTTCCCTCATCAGCACTTTATTGTTTCAGCCTTGGTCTGTGTTCCAGGCACTTTAATTTATAGCTTAAGGGTGAAACAAGCTGCAAGACTTCAGTCTGGTAACAGTAAACCAGGGGAACAAGCCTTCTGGACTGCCCTGTCCCTGAACTTCAGTGGGTTGAGTAGGTGGGGTTTCATTTTAATAAAGCAATAATTAACTATTGTAGCAAAGGTGCATTGTCATATCAGGAAATTCCTTTCATTTGCCTTAGGCCAAACAGCTTGGCCTGTGATCCACAATGAACTGTGGATATCTGCACATTCTCCTATTTAGTAAATCTTGGCTTCTTTTTTTCTTCAAAGAGTAGATGAAACTAAGTAAAGCTATAGCAAGATGTGGCTGTGCTTGTGGCTGTTCCTTAAGAACTATTTTAGGGCATCAGTTAGCAAGGATATTCTTAGCTGATGGATATCGTGTCTCCGTGTTGTTATCCTCTTATTCATACTGCATCACTAAAATATGTCATAAAAGACATTTCAGTTTTTTTGCTTAAGTAGTGTTCATGTAATATTCATTGCATATGACTTAAATATATTCTCACTTCAGCAGAAGTGGAGTGTAAACAACACTTGTACACATCAAATAGATACAGTATAAATTTAGGTGTCTTAAGTCTCCCAAAAGGAGGTGAGCAACTGGGCAGTTCTCAAAGCAGCAGGAGCTGTAGCTTTGTCTAATCAAGTAGAGATTTTTCTTTAAACTTAGAGAGCCTTTCTGAGGAATACTCCTTCCTGCCCCACAACCCAAGCTGTCATACTTCAGAAGTGCCAATGCTGTGGACTTTCTGAAACTCTCAGCTACAGAAGCAACATGGATCTCTGTCTTGCTTCTTTGCCCTGTTTTTGCACTTGAATCTAAACCTGTTCAAATCACTTGTGTTTTGACGGATTCTGGCTTCTTTGGGGAAGGACAGCTTTTGTTGTGACTTTTTTTGTGCAAGGTTTCTGGAGCTTGAGGTTCAGTTTATTAAGCCTGTAGGTGAAAGCAATGTAAAAAAAAAAAAACCCTATTCTCTCCATCTCAACAAATTCGATGCTTCTTTCAAAGCAAGACTTGTGGTCAGCAGTGACTTAAAGAGGTCTTGGGGAACAAGGAGAGGAGAGAATTAAGCTGCAGTTCATGTTATCTAAAGACCTTAAAATTATGTATTAAATCTTGCTACTGACAATGATGGATAATTGAGACCTAGTGACATGTGGGACTTTGTCCAGTCCTAATCTGAAATACTCTTATCTCCCAAAATAAGACAATACTAGTCTTGTGATGTGGGCAGGTGGTCTTTATTTGCCCAGTGAACCCAGCCTTAAAAGCAATCTGAATTTTTCAGTCTCAGAGGTGAAGTCTTTCATCTCTTGTCGAGACACATGAGGCTGCTGAAGTGTGCACTTGTAGATCATTGCAGTGTGGTCTGATAAAGCAGTTCAAGATTACAGCATGGTGAATCTGACATGTGCTCTGCTTAGTTTCAACCTGGGATTAGAAAAATCATTAGGAGAGCTCTTCCATGGGTAGTCTTGCGGTAAATACACCTTCCCCATCACTGAATGTAAGTAGCACTTGAACATCAACCCTGAGGACCTCTCAATCAGACAGCAAGTTGCAGAACTATTACTCTTTGATGGTTAGGCTGGTCCAACCATCACCTTTGCCATTTTTCTGGAGATATCTGAAGATGGTAAATAAGCAGTGCAGACTTGCTCTGACTGAACACAAGGAACTTTAGCTTCCACTACACGAGCTCTGCCAGCATTTTTAATTGTCCCTTTGTTAGCTTCTCAATCAAGGTGTTTTCAGATGGATCTGGCAGTGTTGTAGTAGCACTGTAAAGGCAAACACTTGAACTTCCCTGCAATCCTTTTCCTGAGTGTTTTTCTGCAGCTCCTGTTTGTGAAGATAGGGGTTACAAAGACAGGGCATTAAGTAAAAATCTTGGGAACTATTAACTCCAGTACTGAATTTAGCCAAGCTACCTGTGTGTCATCTGTCCTGGGCCTGTCACAAGTTCCTAGACCACAGCCCTTTGACACGTGGTGCCTTGCCCTTTTCCTCCTCCTCCTCCCTTGACATCAGCATATCTAGAGACTTCAGTAACAGCTCTGTCAGAGCTTTTGGGGCTTTGCTTTTTGGTAAATGAATTTTCAGACGCTATTACTGAGACACACAGGTGATGCACACTGTGCAACTGTGTGCCAACTTAAAAGGACCTTTGTGGGCAGCCTACAACTGGCTACAGTCTATTTCAAGGCTTAAAATAACAATGTATATAAGCAGTGGATCACTTTCAGTTCTCTGCTCCTCTAGCAGTAGGAATTGAGTCATAGAAGCAGGATTTGCTTTGCTTAATGTGACTTGTTATCCTGCCATCCCAAAGTTTTTGTGTCTATTAACAGTCCAGCAAGCATAGCTGGAGGTAGATTGCTCAGGTGGCTACATCTCAAAGGAAACAGCAGAGAGTACCATCTTCAGGACTTAATTGCCAGTTTAGTCCCCTGGATTGCTTCCAAGTTTTTCTGGAAATACTATGCTTGTCTGGAGCTTATTGAAATTCTTCAGTCTTTTTTTGTAAGACCAGAGAAGGCCTGAAACTTGTGCTGCCTGTGTAAGTCATTTGTTGTAAAGAACATCTTGTTTCTGGCTTGAGTCATACTCCATGTGTCCATATTGCTTATGTGGGTTGGTTCATTTGGGAAGGTGCTGGAGCCACCCTGACTCAAAGCAGTGTCTCCTTCATGGCTTCTAGGTGAAAAGCAAACAGCCCTTCTTGGTGTGAAGACTTTATGATTCTTCTCCAAGCTTAGAATGCCTCAGAGCAGCACCAGCCCAAGGAAGGGTGCCCTGTTACTGTACCTTCTTCTCACTGGGAGTGACACTGGCCTGGACTTCCTCAGCTTCTAAGGCAGCTTAGGCACAAGTGCTGTCAATGAGTCAAAGCAGTTGCCAGCTTTCCATGCTGTGCTGGAAGGGTTTCTGGGGTTATCCTCAACATCTGTACAGGGTAGCACAAAGCCCCTTTGCTTTGGTCTGACTGACAAGCTTCCATTGTAATCAAAGTTCTTGCATGACCAGGGAGGAGATACAAAACTTTCTTCTAGGATCTCCACTATAGTTCTACTGAGATGCTGGCCCTTCTCGTGGTTCCTGCCAACTGGAAAGTCTTTAAAAAAAAAAAAAAAGCCAAATAAAACCCATTTGTATTTGATATAACCAAATCCTACTGCTTAGCCCAAGTCAACAGCTTTCCAAAGGGGCATATTTTCTCACTGTGTTACATGACAGCTTGACTGTAATTCCCAGTGACAGATCTTTAGACATTTTTTTTGAGAAAGCATAACCTTTCTGTGACAGTTCCAAGCCAAAAAGGTGTGTGAAGAGCTTGGGAAGAGGAGACCTGTGCCCTTGTTTTTCTCATGCAGCTGTGTTAGAACAGGCACAGTGACTTCCAGTGTTCTTGGTGAGCAGTTGACTATGAAAATATTTTCAATTTTGGCAAAATCGTATTCTGTAACTATCTCTAAATGCTGCCCTGAAGAAGCTTGTATACTGAGACACCCTCCCTGCTGCCATGTTCTGAGTCAGATTCTCTGGAGCTGAGAGCTGCAGGGGAGATGATTTGCAACTAGCAATGCAATTTTTCTATATCTGCTGATGTTTATCTTTAAAATTATATATAAATATATATAAAACTGTCTTTTTTTCTTTAATTTTTGTTCTTGTGTGGTGTAAAATGGAAGTCATTGCAAAACAAAACGTAATTTTGTTATCTTTGATTCTGTGGGGTTTCTTTATTTAAAAATAAAGGACTTACTGAAGTCAGTGCTACAGCTAGTGACTGTGTGTGAAGTTCTATATGTTGGCAGAGGCTCTCACTCTTCCCTGAGGCCCATCTTGGGGAGCTGCCTGGGGGGGAAGGTGATACAAGCACTTGTGGTGCTCAAGCCTTTCCTCATTGCTTTTTGTCTTCTGGCCAAGAAGAGGTCTTTGATGCCACTCTGGTGGAGAATGGGCATAGCATCAGCTTAAAAAAACACAGGCCTACCCTGAAACTACTGAAAAAGAGTTATTTTTGCCAGTGGAATAGAACATCTGTTATTTTTCCTTCTGTGAGAGTGAGTGCATTTCCCAATCTTTCAGCTGCTGGCAGAAGAAACACAAACCAGCATCTCAGGCCAGGACAGTGACATCTTCGAGCCCAGGGCCTACACACGCCCTGCCAAAAGCACTACTCACCTGACACTACCCCCTCAGCAATGTGTGGTTGATTATCTACAGCCCAAGGGAGAGTGTTGTTGAGGGTAACTGGAACTGCTGACCTGCTGGGGTAGCTGGACTGGGCGAGGCCAGAGACCATCACTGCTCTTCCCCTGTCATGGGAAGTGCTCTGTGAAGACAATGGGCTTCATCTGTAACTTACTGGCCATGGGGAATTAGCTGTTAGATCCACTTCAAAACTCCTTCTTCCCTTGGTCAGTCACTCAGCTCTGCTGTGCTGTTCTCTGTCTCCCCATCCAAGCAAGCTCCCAGCTGACAATTTGTCAGAAGAGTGGTGAGCAGCCCTGGGCCCCTCCCAAGAGCTGTGACTATCCCAGTCATATCCCAGAGGCAGCAGTCTGATACTCCTGTCTGTTTTGGATGGGATTTTTTTTTTTTCCCCCCTTGCTCTGTTTCCACAAGCTGCAATTGCTCTGTCTCCCAGGCAAGCTGTGCTGTTGTGTTTGCACTGGCTTGAGGGCTGCAGGGTTGTCACACATGGTTTCCTTGGGATGGCTCCAGGTGCAGTAAGGAGCCAAAGGAAGTGGAGAGGTGCCTTTTGCTCTGTCTCTGGACTCTTGCACAAGGTTGGCACAGCCTCAGGCTTTGCGACTCACCATGCATGGACTCACCAAGCAGCTGAGGCTGGAGCAAACAGATCTAACCCCAGACAGGCCCCGTCCTCCCTGCGGCTTCGGAGCCGATGTCCTGTTTGGTTTGAGCCTGAGCCAGTGCCCTGATGAATGTGGCTCTTGTCAGCACCCTCCACCTCGGCCAGCTTTGGGTGGTGGGCTGATCTGGCTGATGAAAGGGGCCCCTGTGGAGCTGGGAGGGGGGACAGGACACACTGTGGGACCAGGCTCAGGGAGATGGTAATCTGGGCAGAAACCAGGAATTTACTCCTCTCTGAGCCCTGCTGCTGGCCAAGGGAGGAGATGGTCTGGGGATGGATGTCTGATTGGCTTCTTGGAGGGGATGCCTGGTTTGTGAACCAGAACAGACTGCCTTGCCTGGGACAGCTACTTCTGCCTCCCTCCTCCCCGCCCATCCTGCTGACTCCACATTAGCAAGGTGTAATTAGTGTCAGGTGCAGCTTGTTTGCTGCACAGGTATCATCCTCTGCCCTCCATGGAGACTTTTAGTGGGGCTTCCCTGACTCAGCTCCCTTTCACAGTGCAGTGCTAGGAGGAACAACTGTGCTGAGGCTTTTGCAGGATTTCAGAGGGTACATTCTGCTTGTCTTTCAATTGTTTTGTGATTGAAATCCATCTCCTAGTCTCAGTGGCTACTGCAGCTTCTGGTCTCCTCCCTGCCTGCCTGCCTGCCTGAGCAGGAATTAGGCAGAGACAGCTCCACCTGGGACCCTGGTTGCGTTTTTGTTTGCATCTGTTTTCCCTGGTTAGCGTAGATAACGAAGAATTGGGGGTCCTTTCTCGGGCAAGGGTGTGACTTGATCTGGAATGCAGGGAGGATGGAGATGGGCAGTTCCTTGGTCCCTGTGCCAAAGTCTAGTCAGTGATGAGGGGACGGGGGTCTCCTGCCAAATGTTGGCACTCCTGGCCTCCTTAGAACCAGCAATGCAGCCAGTGCCCAAAAAGCTGTGCCCCTGTTCCTTACCACCAGGGACTGCAGAGCTCTGCTGTTAAACACTTTATTTCTCCCTCACTGTAGCCCTCCCTTCCCAGAGCAGACACTCTCCTGTCCTCCCCTCACAGCTCCGGGAAACGCTGTGGGAGAGGGCTGGTGGCCTCCTTTCTCCACTAGCTCTGGAGGGAAGGATGCTGTGCCTGGGAGGGACAGCCCGCTGCCTGGGGTGGGGACGGGAGGGACAGGCGTGGAGCAACACGCCCGGAGCGCCTCAGCACGAGCAGTCACTCAACCAATGCTACGGGAGGGAGGTGGCTGGGGTTGGAGGGCCACCTCTGGTGCTGTGGTACAGGGGAGGGCAGCAGGCTCCCGCTTTAGAGAGCCGTGTCCTCGGACTCGATGCGGGGCCCAAAGAGCTTCTCTGCGGTTGCTTTGCCATCGTACTTGGGCAAGTTGCCACCAAAGTCTGCTGGCAAGATGTCAGCGTCGATCTCCTGGTAGAAGGACTCCAGCTCCTCGCCGTGCACAAAGACCTGGAGGGAGATGGGAGTGACCCTCAGCAGAGGACCAGGGAAGCTCTTCCCAACTGCTCCATTTCACCCAAGGACATGCCTTTGCCTGCAGGTCCCTTTCCCACACTCACCCTCTCCAGCAGTTTGCTCTTCAGGAACGGTTTGACCACGTTGTAGGTGGTGGTGAAGTACCAAGGCTGGTGGATGAAGTGGACGGCCTTGAACCGTGCTGGGAAGGAGTCCTAGGATCCCAAACCCAGACACAGATGGTTACAGATGGTGCTGTCCACCTGGATCTGAGCAGGCAGCAATGGACAGACACCCCAGCACTGTCGCGGCTCTCCCTGCCCCATCTCCCCTTCTCTATTTGATAGCCCCTTTCTGTTCTGACCCAGAGGATCAACCATCCCAGCCTCAGGAGCACCAGGGAGCTGAAGAACCTCCCAGATAGCTCACTGCTCCCACTCCATGAGAAGGACCTTCCCTGGGAAGAGCCAAGTGTCTTTGGCCTCTGGTCCAAGGGCAGAAATCCTGGAGTGCCTGTGAGTCTTCATCCAGCCTGGGCTGGGCTGGGCTGGGCTGAGAGGCTCACAAGGAAAGACCTCCAGGCCATGCCCTAGGATGCTGCGAGGAGTGGTAGTTCTGCTTCTGGTCAGGCATTTGAGAGGGCAGGGAGATGGAGTGGGAAAAATTTTGCAGGATTAAGCCAATTAGCTGTCAAGGCAGGGAGAGGGAGATGGGGAACAGCCTCTCTGTGACGCTTTCTCATTGTTCCAGCGTGATGGCAATCCCAAACCCTGCTAGCCCTGCTGCCTTCTTTCTCTGAGCTCCCTGCTTCCCCAGGGCCTCCTCTGCCACTGCTGGGTGCAGACTTTGCCACCTCACCTGCAGCATGTCCACCATCTTCTTGAGCTCAGAGGGTTTGATCCCTGACGCCTGCTGCATGGTGAAGCCCTTGAAGTTCTCAATGATGCAGAACCCATTGATTTGTGTCTCTTCGTTTTCCAGCAGCTTCTCCAAGATAATACAATAGGCACGAAGGATCTAAGGGAGAGGAGAGACAGCAAGGTCTTGTATGATGTCTCACCTCCCATAGACCCTAGGGGGTACCCAGGAAGAGTCCCATGGAGTGTTACCCAGGGTCTGCTGGACTCCAGCCTGCTTGTCACAGCCAACCCCCGGATTTCAGAGCAGGGAGGGGGGATGCTGAACCACCACCACATTCCCTATCCAAGTCATGAGCATCAGATCTGGATCAGTGATACACTGAGACCAGATTCAGAGCAGAAAAGGGAGCTGGGAGAAGCTGTGAGTTACATGCCTGGAGACCTCTCTGCCAAGAAGCCTTTTCCACGCCCTATGCCTCAGTTTCCTCCTCTGCCCTTGATTTAATGGTGTGGTGCCTTTCTTCAGCCCATGTTACATGAGCTGGGGGATACACACCCTGAATTTGGCATGCACCTTGCACTGCATCAGCGGGGATGAAGGGGAACCCTTTGGGATGGACCATGCTCTCCCAAGCTCTCTCGAAGGATAAATTCAAAGGGCTACAGATTTGCTTCCACCTGGATGGCTGGACGGATGCATGTGTTTGTGTAAGGATGCTGTGCTGAGACGTGCCGAGCAGGACAAGCCCAAAAGCAGGAGCACTCTGCTCTGGGCTCACCTCATCGAAGGTGATCTCCTCGTAATCCCAGTTCTCGATGTTGAAGAGCATCACCACCCGTCCGTACTTGTCCCTGCTGGCCAGGATGCCGGGGTAGCCGGCCTCGATGGTGCTGCGCACGGCCTCGGGGCTCAGGTTGTCGAAGAGCTCAGGGTACTGCTGGCGGAAGTTCACGTAGCCTGCAGAGAGGCAGAAATTGGGAAAACTGGCTGCTCGCCCGGCCTCGGGGAGCTGGGGGAGCTGCCAGAGACGGGATGGGCTGGTGATGGTGAGGTGTCAGTGCTGAACCCGAGAGCTACGGAAAGCTCTGCCTGTGGCCCACACGGGTCAGGTCTCCTCCAGCAAAGGGGGAAGAAGCTCAGCAACAGACAGGCCCCAGCACGCTTGGTGTTATCCCTCCCTTTGTCAGGAGCTTCCCACACCTGCTTTCTCTCCAATGCCTCAACAAGTAGATAAAGTAATTTCCCCCCTCATTTCCCTTCTCCCGTTCCTCCCTGTTTGGGTGAAACCCCCCATCTACCCTCTCTTGGCACCCTGCAGGCACAAAATAAGGAATTTCATCCTAGGAAAATGCAGGCAAACAAAACAGCTCGTCTGGGAGCCAGCACTGATAATTACAACTCATTATCCCCTAAGCTGACACAAAGAAGAGCAGAGCTGGAGCCAGGCAGGTTCCAGTCAGCAGCCACACTCTGGGCTGCCCTTCTGCTCCCCTTCCATCCCTTTGGGTCACTCTCAGTGTGGGGAGAGAGTGCCACAAGCACCCCAATCTGTCCCCAGGCCTAGAGGTGCCCCAGGGGTGCAGAGGCCCCCAGGCACCGTGCACAGAAGCATCGGCAGGGTGCAGAATTGGCTGCTTACAGGGGCACAGAGGGGGGAGTCTAGGACATGTATAGGGCATGGGGGTCTCAAGGGGATGTAGACCAAGCCAGCTGGGTTTGCTGCACAAGCAAAACCACCACCAAATGTGGGGTTTTTTTCCATTTTGTTTGGGTAAATTTGCAAGGAATGGGACTGCCCTGGTGTCGAAGGATGCCTAGTGTCAGCCTCATTTATTTCCTTCCCCATCCCAACTCTTTCCAAGCCCCTCAACCCTGACTTTTTCTATTTATCCCCTCTCTTCAACCCCTGACTTCTTCTATTTATCCCCTCTCTTCATCCCCTTCCCATGTCAGGGTCCTGCTCTACCAGCACAGCCCAGTCTGGGCTAGGAGGCACCAGCACAGGACTGGGAACTGCTGGGGGATGTGTACCCATGTCCTCACCCAGCATCACAGCCCAGGACCCCTCCCCACCTTTCAGCAGGTCATAGGCCCTGTGGACATCGAACTTGCGGGCACGGATGAAGCGGAGCAAGAAGGAGTCGTCCTTCTCCTGCACCTTCTCGGCCACCTTCTGGCAAACGTCCTCGCCGCCCGCCCGCTCCTGCGCCAGCTCCCGCCGCGCCTTCACTGCCACCTCCCTCTTCTCCTCTGTCTCGTTCAGCTCATCCTTTGCCTGGGAGGAGCAGAGAGGGGACCCAGTGATGCCACGCACACATTCTAAAACACCCCGGGGGTCGTGTAGGCACCCAAAAACGGGGGGAGGACAGTAAAACTCCTTTCAGCATCCCGGCATAGGGAGGGCAGGGTCACTCAAGCCCCCAGCTTGCAGACATTTTGGTAAGTGCATCCCCCCAATACAAGAGCCAGCCAAGGGTCTCCTCCGGCCCCTGAGAAGGAGCAGGAGCCTCGGGCTGCACCTGCCCCCCGTTCCCCACCGCCTCCTCACCTTCTGCAGGGTGTGTGGGGGGATCTTCTCGCACCTCCCGAAGACGGGGCCGTGGTCCCTGGTGGTGAGGCGCTCCAGCTTGCTGCGCAGGGCCTGCTCCTCCTCTGACACGATCCGGAACGTGCCCGTCTAGGGGGGAGGAGAGGCTGTGGGGGCTCCCCAGACAGCCCCCAAGCTCCCTGCCCCACTGCAAGTCTCCTTGGGAGCTATGGGGAAGGGGAGAGGCTCCGCACGTGCACCCAAGGGGGTGCAGTGGGATAGGGATGGGCTGTGTGCTGCTTGGACTGAGGTGCACCCTGTGCACCCCATCCCAGCACTGCAAGGAGAGCACGCTCAGAGCCCAGAGGATGGGGCAGTGTGGGGACAGTACTCACAACTGCAGACATGTTGTCCTCTGTCCTCCGTCGGCAGCAGGGCACTGGCAGAGGGAAGGAGGAATCAGCATGGATCCAAATGGTCTCCGTGGCCCCCCTTATGCCCCATTCCCTGCCCATCTTGCTCAGATAGGGGCAGAAGTGGGTGTCCAGAGGACACTCCCAACCCTCCTCAGCTCCATCACCTACCACCTGCATCTCTGCCTGCCCGAGGAGGCTGAGCAGCCTGGAAAAACACCAGGGATATTTGCAAAAGCAGTTTAAAAATCTGTGTATTGATCATCTGATACCTTCATACGTTTTTCTCACTCTGCCTTTCCTCTTTGGGCTGGGGGCATCTCCGCCTGCACTCACCCAGCACGGTTCTGTCTCAGACCACTTTCATATGGGCAGAGGCAAGCATCCAGCTTTGGCCAGGCACCCAGCTCATCCTCTTATTTCTACTACCAAAATAAATAATATTCCCAAAGTAAATAATTATCCTCAAAGTGTTTCCCAAACTCTCAAGTCTCACTGCTCCACCAACTGCAAGGCTGGACCATAAGCCTCTCAGCATCTTTCCAGTGCAGTGTGGGTGACACACCTTGTTCTCATCCACGAGGAGGAGGAGGGCTGCCTTCATCCTACCTCCAGTATCTACCCTTGCCTGGCTGTAGCACCAGCTCTGAGCCCAGGCTGTGTGAAGGGTGCCTGGCTCCAGCTCAACCATTTCTCAGGAGCATCCTCTCTCCCTCCACCTCCTGGGGAAGGGATAGGCATCCCCTTGTTCCAGGCACTAAAACCAATTCAAGCTCTGGAGGTGCCAGGTTGAGCGAGAGCTGGATGACGGTCTTCGATGCAGTTCTTTCAGCTGAAAGATGAGCTGGATACTCACCAGGAAGAGGAAAAGCTGAACCGTCTGCAGGTCAGTGCACGGAGCCGAGATGGATGCAGGGATGGCGAGGCCAGAGTGGAGCAGCAAGGAAGCCGGGCGAAAGCTTTGTAGAGTCACCAGGTTGGGATTAGACCGTCACAAGGCATCAACTCACTGCAGCTTTGTAATTAAGTCAGCACAGCCCAGGGAAGAAACCCCATTAAAACATTACAAAAGGCAGCTGAGGAGAGGGAAGGAGGGAGCTGGGGCTCCACCGCCAGCCGGAGCGTGCGTGGAGAGGCGGGCTGGATGCCGGACCCGATTAACAAAGTATAAAAGCTCCTTGTTGTGTAACTCGCTCATTAGCACGGGGCAGGGGCAGAGGCAGGTGGTGGGCAGCCTGCCATCCCGGCCTGCTCCCCGGGGTGAGCAGGGCAGGTCTCTTCCCCAGCTTCTGCCCCAAAAACCCTGGCACGGTCCTGCTGTGAATTTGGCCGTGTGGGCAGGGTCCAGCTGCGGGGATGGGTCTGTGGCAGAGGATGCTCCTGGGGCTCTCCAACTCCTCCCCTATGAGGTCTTCCAAACCAGCATCCATGCGAGGCCCGTTTCAGCTTTTAAAATAAAAAAAAAAACATGGGCAAAATTTCTACAATGCCCTCAAGTGATGATTACCTGCTCGGAGCTCTGGGAACTGGAACCCATTCCACCCCCAGGGTGATGCCATAGACCTGGGAGGGAGGGGAGCCCTGAGATGTAGTAGAAACCAAGCTGAGTCCACATGTGGGTGCCACAGGATGGCAAAATGGGTTTTCTGGGATTCCCCAGCATGCTAAAGCTACATAGGGCAGGAGAGCCCTTGCAGCCTTAATTCTTTGGGTCAAGGGCTGTGGGAGATGGATGAGGATGTGGTGAGGATGGAGTGCTGCTCAAGCCCAGGAGAGGAGGTCGGCCAGGCTCTTACCACGATGGGGATTTTGGGGAGGTGGCAGGGCCGGGCTAAGCACCAGAGCAGGGCTGAAGGGGCTTACACAAGGCATGTTTTGTAATGCCTCTGGGATTTACGGATTTGGTTTCCACACAGGGCTGTCCTGCGAGCGGAGCTGAGACCCCGATGTGAGGGAGGCAGGAGGAGGAAGGCACGAGACTCCAGATGAAAGGCGGGGGTGCTGCTGAGGGAAAATTCGGACCTGTGCCAAAACCCTGAGCAACGCCACTGCGGCCAGAGGCACTGTGCACTGCTCTCCAGAGGAGACCTCCAACTCTCCCATCCCCATTCCATGCCAACCCTGGTGGAAGGCTCAGCTCCCTCCTACAGCTCGTTGGACCTTTGTGTGCAGCTCAGTGCAAGACAGTGCATAACAGGGGTACATCATCCGCATGGGGTTTCCCAAATGGACCCAGTAAGGCTCTGTTGGGGTGGCAGAGAGAACCTGTGATCCCTGTGCTACCTGGGCATCCTGGCCAGCATGGTCATCACAGCTGAAATAGTTTTGCAGACACACGTACAACCCCTGGCATCACGAAGCGAGTGTTTTGTCCTGGGTAAACGGGTCTCAAGGAAAGCGGTGGCGGCCCCAAGGGGGACCCACCCTGATGCATTGTGACAGAGCCCTAAGTGCATCTCTGACCAGGAGGTTATCCCCCTCCCCGCAGCCTCATGTCAAACCCACTCCCCTCCCTCAGCAGCATCAACTCCGGCTCCACGTGAGCACGGGGCTTGCAAAAGCTCCCACACTGTGCTGGCACCGGATCCTTTGGCCAAATCCTGCTGCTTAAAGGCGGGCTACACCTCCTGGTACGCTCAGGGCCACCCCTCATGTCCCCTGGAATTAAGGGGTTTACTCGAATGTATCTGAACCCCACGTGGGTGGCACTCGCTGCTGATGCGGGGTGGCCCTGAATGGGCACTTTGTGCCAAATGCCCCGGTACCCCCGGCTGTCCATCCCACGTGCCTGCCCCCCACGTGCCTGCACCCCACTCCATTAACTTTATCACTGTGCAGTGACCACGCACCGGAACAGGCTACAACAGAGAGGCTGCGGAGTTTCCCTCACTGGAGATATCCCCGAACCATCTGGCTGCCATCCCGTGCCGTGTGCTCCAGGACGACCCTGCTTGAGCAGGGAGGCTGGGTCAGGTGACCCGGTCCCTTCCAGCCTGACCCACTCCGTGCCTCGGTGACCCTGCGCCCCACGCTGCCTGCCCGGCGCGGGACTCGAACCCGCGGCCCCCCCGGAGGGCGGGGCGGGAAGCGCGCGCCGGGGGCGGGAGCTGTTCCCCGGGTGACGCGCGGGCGCTTCCGGGCGGGAATTTCGGGGGACGGAGCTGCGGCCCGGCGGCCCCGGGCGGTCCCGCGGCCCCATGGCCCAGCGCATCCTGTCGCTGGCGGCCGAGGAGGGCCCCGAGCGGCTGCAGGAGGCCCTGCAGAGCCTGGCGGAGGGCGAGGTGCGCGGTGCCCGCGGGCCGGGCGGGGAGCGGGGATGC
>VZTF01003765.1:2657131-2691488 GCA_013397755.1 Cnemophilus loriae | reverse complement strand
CCCTTCTCTTGCAGCTGGGCGACATGGTGACCAGGCAGGCGCTGAAGGGGAGGGAGACGGCGGCGTTGCTGAGAGGGATCTTCAAAGGTGGGTGATGTTTGAGCTGCGCTCGGGGGGCTGCGGCCCCAGCCCTGGTGAGCGCCGGTGGGTGCAGCCCGTGCTCAGCAGCACAGGGAAGTGTCACTTCTGGTAAAAAATCCGCTCGTCAGGGCTGTCACAGGGAAGCACGACATCCAAAACTACCTGCGGGGAGATGATAGCAAACTGGACTAGAGTAGTGATGAGCCCGTGGTAAGTGCGATTTACTTTTGAGGGCGCTTAGGTACCTTGGAGTAGGACTGAACTGGCCGGATGAGAGCTAATTGCCAGGCTGGTTCTTCTCAAAAGTTTGACGCTTCCTTATCTCCGGCAGCAGGTTGAGTGAACCACAGGGTGTGATAACAGGGTGGCCGACTGCTTTATCCAAATATCTCGTTTCCTGTGCTCTGGGGTTCTTTTTATGTATTTTGTCAGATAGGTATAATAGGAATTTGCAGCCAGGTGACGGTTTATCCCTGCTGATTTCCTGTAGTTTAGCAACATGTTGTTACTTGCATAACTTTTTTTCCCATTCTTTTGTCCCTCTATTTGATTGCTGTAAGGCTCCCCCTGTTCCCAGAGAAGCGGTGTTCTCCGGAGACTCCAGGTTTACAAGCACTGCGTCCCACTAGTGGAGTCAGGGGACCTGCATTTGGGCAAGGTGTCTGAAATCATAGGGCTGCTGATGCTGGAGGTAAAGCTCCTTTGGGCTGGCTTTCCTGGGCTCTTCTGAGTATAATTTAATGTGTGAATTGAGATATTTCACTAAGCCACTGAGGGAAATTAGTTGTATCCTTTCCGTGGGTCTTCTCTGGACTAAGTTAGCTGGTGTTGGAATTGGCTCTGTGTGTGAATTTGATTATCTTTAGGTATTTAGTCTTAGGCTCAAAACTCTAAACCTGTAATCACATCACCTCGATTTATTGCTCGGTTCTGTAAAGGACAGTACAAAACAGAGATCTCAGGGCTGAACTCTCCTTTAAAGGGAGCATTTCCCTGCAAGAAATTCTGTCTTCTGCTGGTTTTTGGTGACAGTTCGGATGTGTATGTGGAATTCTGTGCACTGCCTCAGGCTCTCTTCTGTTGTATGTTCTCCCAGGCCCGCCAGCTGCCAGGCCACGCGTTGGCTGAGCTTGCCAACCTGTTTGTGGATGTTATTAAAGAGGGCAGCCTGACCAACGGGAAATCCTTGGAGCTGTTTTCCACTGTTCTCACTGCACTGGCCAGTTCAAAGGAGAACCTGGCTTATGGGAAAGGTAACTCCTATTAGCTCCTTCTCTGCAGCTTGTCCTCCCTTCCTCTGGAATCAACTCCTGAGAGTTTTGCTTTTTCAGGTGAACTGAATGGGGAAGAGTTTAAGAAACAGCTGATAAATACGCTCTGCTCCAGCAAGTACGTATGTCTGGCAGGTCTTGGTTACGTGGCAAGACGTTGTGTTTCACATTGTGCTTGGAAAAAGGCATCACCATGAGCTGTGTGTCCTGTCCTCCTTGAATCTGTGACCTCTGTGACAGTGTCTTCTCTAGCTAGGAAGGCAAGGGAGCACCCTATTCCCAGATCTTGTGAGACTGTTGCATGAACTGGTCTCAGGAAGTGCTTGTTTTTATTCCTTTTCTGGTATTTGTTATTAGAGGGGCTGGAGCAGGTCAAAACTGTGTAAATGTGGGTGCTTAGATTGGTGCTGATGATTTCTGGTGGAAATCTGGCTTCTAATTTTAGTATCAGAATGTAACAGGGAAATGGTGACATTGAATAATTGTGCAGGAGGGAAGAGCTAAATGATAATCCTGCTTGCTGTCCATCTTCCAACATATCTTTGTTTTACCAGGTGGGATCCTCGGTGTGTAATACATCTTGCCAACATGTTCAGGTAATTCTTTTTCCCTTCAGCATTGACACTGCCTTGTGCTGTGGTCATGTCTGTGTCTTATTTCACAGACAGTTTGGGGCAAGTACAAACAGGAGGTCTGACCATACCAGGCACAGCACCATGGATGGTTGGTCAATGAGCATCCACACTGGATCCATTGGATATGAAACACATCTGGGAATGGCATCATGGTTTTTATTCCATATGTGAGTGAGCCTTGGAAAATAAATAATATAGTAATGAAAAAAAAATTTGGATTCAACAGGGATATTCCACTATCAGGAGAGGAGCTGCAGTTTGTGGTGGAAAAGGTCCTTAGGATGTTCTCCAAATTAGACCTGCAGGAAATTCCCCCTCTGGTTTATCAGCTGCTTCTGCTTTCTGCAAAGGTAAAAGCTCACGGGAGCTGGATTTCCCCCAAGTTTATATCATCAGAAAGAAAATATCCAGATTGATCTATAGTTTGGATTTTGGCAGGGATTCTGATTGTCCCCAAACCACGCTGTAGGGACACAATGGGACATCAGTAGGTTTTGTTTCCTCTAACTCCCTCTAGCCTGAAGAAGCTGACTGCTCAGAGAAGGATGGGATCTTGGTCTTCCTTGTGGGAAAAGAAGCAAACCTTTGGGAAATAAGGGATGAGCACAGACCTAGCAGACAGCAGGGGGGATTGGTTGTGGTTTTGCTCACTCTCTGTGATCTGCGTGCTATAATGATAGCTTATGCACTGTGATTGTGTACTGGGCTGTAGTCTGACTCATACTGGGAATGTGTCATCTCCTGTGCTCTTCTCCAGAGCAGTGACTGCCAGGGACATCTCTGCTCTTTGACAGGGTGATCTGGCTCTTTTGCTTGCTTCATTTGTGACCAAGTCAACGCCAAAATGATCCAAAGACAAATTATATGTGTGTTATGGAGGGTCACTTGGGTCCACTGGCCAAAATATATGGTTAGATTTAAGATTAGGATTTTGAAAGCCTTCCCAATTGATTAAAACATAAAGGATCCTTTCTAATTAATAACAACTTCACAAAAAAAAAAGACAATCAGAACATCTGAGAGCTTGAGTTTCTTCCAGCTCTTCGATAATGCAGTCAAAGGAAATAAGTGCAGTCAAAAGAAATACGCAAACTGCAAATCTGGAAATGAGCCATGCAGGAGCCCTCCCTTGCCTTAGCAATTTATGGAGGGAAGTGAAGGATACCCTGAGATTTGTGATAGATGTGGGAATAGAGTATTGTTCTCTGGGATCCTGCAGGCCCTGCAATGGCTTAATGTAATGTCCTGCCTTACAGGGCAGTAAGAAGACTGTTTTGGAAGGAATCATTAGTTTTTTCAATCAGCTGGATAAGAGACAGAAGGAAGAACAGAGGGTTCCACAGTAAGTTCTTGCTCTGTCACCCCCTTTCTTTACTACCTTAGTATTTGTAGTCCCACTGGTCCTGCCCAGGGCTCCTTGAATTCGAACAGTTAAACCTTGTACAAGAACATCCTCCTTGATCCATAAGGAATGATTTCTGGCTTTGGATGGCTTGTTATTTTCTGGTAAAACTTACAGGTCAGTGGACCTTGAGGTAGCCACAATGCCCTTGGACCAGCTCCGCCACGTGGAAGGCACTGTTATTCTCCACATTGTTTCTGTCATCAACCTGGACCAGGACCTGGGCGAGGAGCTAATTAGACATCTAAAGGTATGGCAAAGATGGAGCAGCCACTGTTCTTGAAGATATTGAAGCAGGGTTTAAAAACTTAGTTTATTATCTGGAGAAGGGATTTAGTAATTTTTACAATTGCAGTCATGTTCTCTTTAGGGACAGCTGTGATATGTTTGAAGAGACATGTGCCTGATGGCTTCCTGAGTTTCCAGGGTGTTTCAGTTGAGGACAACAAGCTTTCTCACTGCTCCTTGCTGTTTCCTAGACCGAGCAACAGAAGGACCCTGGTAGAGCCCTGTGTCCCTTCAGCGTGGCTCTTCTGCTGTCGGTTGCTGTAAAACACAGACTGCAAGAGCAGGTATGTGCTTGATAAGCTTGCAGAGGACTTCCATGGGGATGCACTCTGCACTCCCTGTAAAGGAAAGGAAGCATGGTTAGGTCATAGTCCCATCAGAATTAGGCATAAAATGGTTTCAGGATGCTCGTGGGCAGGCAATTAGATCATTGGTATGCTGTACTTTACTGAACACTGTAAAAGACCCCAGAGCAATATCATAATTTTCCAGAGTAGTGATTCCTGTGGGTTGATATTGTAGGATGAGAAGAAAAGCAGTCTTATTTTTCTAAAGTTTTGGCTCAGTGGTGGCCACATGAAGAGCATCTGGCAGCAAGTCACCCTCCTTGAGGCACTTAATGAGACTGGTGTATTTGTCCTGACAAAGAAGTGAGTTAAGATTTTTGGCAGGCTGTAGTGGAACTTGTGTCTGGCTGGTGCTCTTACTGGAACATACCCAAGACTATACAGGTCCCATTTCAAAGATCATTTCCTCACACTTAGTGATTTTATGTTCCAGATATTTGATTTCTTGAAAACATCAATCACAAGAAGCTGCAAGGACCTGCAGTTCCTTCAGGCCTCCAAGTTTCTGCAGGATTTGTTTCCTCAACAGTATGATATAACTGCTGTCATTCTGGAAGTGGTGAAAAATAGGTAAGCTGTTGCCACGTGCTGCAGAACATTCAACAGGCTTTGGGAGTGGGGAGAGTTTCAGCCTTGCTAAAACACTCTGGGATACTAAATACTACTGACCATGTGCCGGCAGGGATCAGTGTCAAAATCCAAAGGTTTTACCCCAGTTTCATATTAGCGAATTAAAAAAAAAAAAAAACAACAACATGCGGCTGTATAAATCTGCTCCTTCTACCTCAAATCTCAGGGTCTGGTGGTACAAAGGACTAAACTGATCAGGGCCTAATCTGCAATGTGAGTCATGCTGCTGGCTGTAGTTTGTGTTCTGATCAAGGGAAGAGGAATAGGTTCACTGTTTAATCTAGTTCACTGGTTAGTCATTTAAACATGCTGTGGGATATCTCTGGTCTGTCACCAGTTGTCCTTTAGTTTGATGGGAGGCATTTCTCTTCTCTTTCTCTCTAACTTGAAGATCTTGGCATCAGTAGGGTACTCGTGCATCCCAACTGTAGCCTGCTGTTATGCTCAGATCAGGCCTGAGGGCACATCATTCCCCTTGGCGAGGAAACCTTTGGGCTGGAAAGGAATTCTGATGGAGAAGCAGGACTGCAGAGATGTGCTGAGCACCTGTCCTTCAGCTCAAGGACAGTCACAGGGTCGTGAGGGATGTCATCTTCCCTGCTGTCATCAAGTGTCTCTCTCACTGCTGCTTTGGACCCTGGAATGACTGCAGAAGATTCCACCTCTAAGCTTTTCTGTGACTAAGTTGTTTCTTTCCTGGTCTGTTCAATGTTCTCCTCAGTGCGTTTGGCTGGGACCACGTTACTCAGGGCCTGGTGGATCTTGGCTTCAGCCTAATGGAATCCTATGAACCGAAAAAGCCCTTTGGAGGAAAAGCTGCTGATAACAGTTACGGCCTTTCAAAAATGCCAGCCCAGCAGGCTTGCAGACTGGGAGCAAGTATCCTACTGGAAACGTTTAAGGTAATGTAGGTTTTGGAGAAGTTTTTTTTGGTGGGCAAGAACAACTCTGTTTTTATTCTCTCTTGGTAAATGGTGTCAAAACCTTGCCTGCTATATCCGTTGTGAGTGTTGTGCAAACAATACTAGATTTTGTCTCCTATTTGCCCCTTTCTAGCTGAAAGAGGCCATCCTCATGAAGATGTAATTATAATCTGTTCCAGCTGTCATGATATTTGTGTAATCCCTATTACAGTTTCCAAGAAACTGCATAGGTAGAGAAGGTAGAGAAATTCAGAGGTACAAATAAAATCTGACAAGGTGGGATTGAAACCCATTCATCTTCACCAAATTGGTAAATTTTCATCCCATAGATGATTGGAACCATTATGTTCTGAGTGTACTGTGTGTGCCTTGATGTGCTGGTTCTGATTGTCCTGGGATGAAATCTGAATCAATCTGTATGATCTGAAAGGGGACTTCTGGTGACCATCCTTGCTTACTTGTCAGATCTGGATTTGCTTTGTACTGTACAATGCCTGTGCTGTGAAGTACAGGAATATCTTGAAGGTTTTGATTTTTATTTATTGTTCTTTCTCATTCAGGTTCATGAGCCCATCAGAAGTGATATTCTTGAGCAGGTCTTGAACAGAGTCCTCACAAAAGCAGTGTCTCCTGTCAGCCACTTCATAGGTAACAGGAAAGAGAGAGAAATGTGCTCTGCTCTGTGGACAGTCACAACAAGAGAGAGAAATGTGCTCTGCTCTGTGGACAGTCACAACATAGCTCCTCAAAACACGTTATAGAATCACAGACTTGGGTTTGGGTTGGATGGGACCTTTGAAGGTCATCTAGTCCACTGACTTGTAATGAGCATGGAGATCTTCCACTAGACCAGGTTGCTCAGAGCAATGTCCAACCTGACCTTGAATGTTTCCAGAGATGGGGCATCCACCACCTCTCTGGGCAACCAGTGCCAATGTTTCATTACCCTCGCTGTAAAAAATTTCTTCTTTATAGCCACTCTGAATCTACCTTCTTTCAGTTTAAAACTATTAGCCCTTGTCTTATCACAACAGCTACTGATAAAAAGTCTGTCCCCATCTTATAAACCCCATTTGAGTACCAAAAGGCTACAACAAGGTCTCCCCAAAGCCTTTGCTTCTCCAGGCTGACCAATCCCAACTCTCTCAGCCTATCTCATTAGCAGAGGTGCTTCAGCCCTCTGAGCATTTTTGTGCCCCTCTGGACCCGCTCCAACAGGTCTCTGTCCTGCTTGTGCTGAGGACCCCAGAGCTGGACACAGTACTCCAAGGGGGCTCTCACCAGAGTGGCGTAGATGGGGAGAATCCCCTCCCTCGACCTGCTGGCCAAGCTGCTTTTGCTGCAGCCCAGGATGTGATTTGGTTGCTGAAGCTCCTGCTGAAGTGACCTGAAGCCAAGAAAATCAGTTGTTCCTTCTCCTCTGACTGAGGTATCAGCTGCATCAGATTGCCTTGTATTCATCACAGGTGAAAAATATGTTTGCAGGCAGTTGCCATGGAACAGCTGACGCACAGAAAGTCAGAATCATCAGTCAGTTGCCTGTTCCACATTCCCAGCCTTGCCTCTCCTCGTCCTTGAGCTTGAGAGCCACTGGGGCTGTTGGGATGTCAGTGCTGCAGCCTCTTCCCTTACACCTCAGTGCCCTCTGGTGGGGTGAGGCCCTTCAGCTGGGCTGGGAGCATTTTTAACACTTGGTGCCTGCAGTAGACTCAGTTTTTCGATGCTCATCTTATCGTGACCTCTCTGTGTCATGGAAGGTCTTTGATTAGTCTGTAATTGTTAGCTCTATACAGACATCTTCTGCCCAGGCTTTTCTGGCCCTTTGGCATCAGCCGTTCTTTTTGTCCTTTGATTTTTCAGAGTTGCTGTCCAATATTGTTGTGTCTGCTCCTCTTGTGCTTCAGACTTCATCCTCCAAAGTCACAGAGACCTTTGACAATTTGTCCTTTCTGCCCATTGACACAGTGCAAGGGCTCCTCCGGGCAGTACAGGTAAAGCTTTGCATTTCTCTGTGGGTATCCTTGCTAGTTTAGTTCCAGTGACAGCTCTGGGCCACAATTATATGCATGATCTGATAACCCTCCTCACGAAATAAGGCTTCATTCTCTGCTGTGGGTTGTTCAGTGTAGCATGGAACTGTTCTTCAAGCATGGATTTGCATGTGCCCTCTAGCAAAAAGCATATGGTGTGGTCTGGCATGGGACCAGAACTGCTCTGTGCTGACCTTTCATCTGGAAAATGCCCAGATGCTGCCCCCTGTAGAAAACTAAGTCTACAATGTTTAGCTGAACAGCTGTAGCTGTCACGTTGATTTTTCTCCTTCCAAGCTCCGTGTCAGTATTCCTCCTTGCCTGGGCTGAGATATTGCCCGGGTGTTTTAACTTTAACCTGCTTTGCCCAACCTGGGGATAACAGTTATTTTCCCAAACCCTTGCACTGTGTCCTCACTAACCTGCTAAGGTGTCTCACTGCCACAGCTCTATGGGTTTTCTTGTCTATTTTAAAATGTTTTGGTTCTCCTACTGTACTGACGACGGTGCTGGAAATGCAGGGCCAGATGGGCCTGAGGAAGATGAGCTCATATGCCCCAAGGGCTTGGCATGCCTTAGTGCTTTTCTCTCCAAAGGTTATTTTCCTTTCCAGCCTCTGCTCAAAGTCAGCATGTCAGTGAGGGACTCCCTGATACTTGTTCTCCAAAAAGCTATCTTTTCCAGGTAAGCTGGGGAGAGGATTCTTTGAAAAAATTTCTACAACTCATTTATGATTTTGGAGCAGAAGTATTTTTTACTTTGGCTAAGTATCTTCTTACAGTGTTCTTCCCATAACTAGATAGTGACATCTCCTGTCCCTCTCGCCTGGAATTGTACAGTCACAGCTCCACTGAACTGAGACACAAATCCCAACCCCCAGCTGAATGAATGGGCTTTGCAAGTTCAGAAAGCTGCTGGGAACTCCAAATACATAGGCAAAATTAAAACCAATTCCAACAGCTCAGTACATCCAGGGAGAGTCTGGAAGGAACCACTTGATCAGAATGCTGAGCTGCCACGTTCCCTCTGATCCCTTACAAGATCTTGTCTTGGTCATGTTTTGAGCAAACCATCCTGCTGTGGTTGTAGACTGGATTTTGTTGGTCAGTGGCTGCTTGGTTATAAATGTAGAATTCAAAATTTAGGATTATTATTCAAAGCAAGGGACTTGGTCTTGGGAAAGACTTGGAGTTTCTGAGCAAAGCAAAACACTGGTTTTTTATTAGGAATTTTCCAACTCTGAGGTCTGTGAGACTCTCCCAACTTTCAAGGGACGTTTAATACTTGTGTCTTGGCCTGGGCACTGCCTGAGTGTGAGCATTGTAAAGACAGAAAGGAAATTGAATATTGTGAGAGTGCAGAGCAAGAGAATTCCCAGCAAACTGCCAAGCTCTTGACTGTTTGGGACTGTACTGCCCTTTTGGGAAATATAGTGCTACAGGGCCCAGTTACTCTGTATTTGTGGCCTTTTTTTCATTGCTGAGTTGATATTTTATGTGCTTCTGAGCTTCTTGCTTCCATGTTTCCTTATGTAACCCTCTCTCCTGTCCCAATTCCCAGGCAGCTCGATGCTCGTAAAGCTGCAGTCGCTGGCTTTTTGCTCCTGTTAAGAAATTTTAAGGTTCTGGGCAGCTTGTCCTCTTCCCAGTGCAGCCAGGCCATTGGTGCCACTCAGGTGAGTGCTGTTCTGCAGTCCCTGTGTAGACATGTGAGACATTCTGGTGTCTAATATGCACTGATTGAAACAACTCAAAAGGGGAGTGTTCCCCCAAAATGGAAATACAGCTTTAGTGAGGATTAGTCCTGGAAATCCAGGGAGGATTTCCTTCCCAGAAGGAAAGCTTTGGGAAGTGCAATGTGTAAAGAGAACCTGGCTTAGAGATGTTGCTTCTCAGAGTTATTCTCTCTGTTCTGGGGAGCATTCCCACTGCTCCATGACAAGGATGAGGAGCCTGGCAGCACAAGGACTATCTCAGTGATTGTTCAGGGGCCAGACCCTTATCACCTTGCTCCTGTGTTGTGATGTTGTAACCAGTATAACGTGACTAATGTTCCTTCTCAGGTCCAGGCAGATGTTCATGCCTGCTATAATTCTGCAGCTAATGAGGCCTTCTGCCTAGAAATCCTGGGCAGCCTGAGGCGATGTTTGAGCCAGCAAGCAGACGTTCGACTCATGTTATATGAGGTAAACATGGTTTCTTCCGTCTCTTAAACAGCCACAAGCTCTTCTGTGGTCTGATTCTTCTCTAGCCTCAGGTAAATAACAATCATGTTATTGTGAAAAACAGCCTTTCAGCTCGGTTTTGTTCTGCATGGGACATGTGTACCATGTTTTCACTCCTGCTGCTGCTATTTTTTTTGACCATCATAAACACAAAGACATGTTGCTGTATCTTCCTCAGCTCGTGCATTGTTTAAGAGCAAAAATATGTCAAAGTCTGTCTTGCTGTGGTAGGGCCTAGGGAATGGGAAGCATTCTTGATGCCCAGTGAGGAGGAGTGGTATAATAGGCATTGGGTAGATGTGGAGCTGTTGAGAGTTAATTACGGGCTCCAAAGAAACCCTGTCTGGAGAGTGGAGAAACTTCCTTAGAGACTGCATCAGGGATCTGTCTTTTCTCCTCTTCCTTTCCAAGTTTCTATAAAAGCTTGGCTGTTCTTAGGTCTGTTGTGATAGGCCTGTTATAAAGGGCCATTTTTGGGTGCATATCTTAGGTGGTGTCATAACCATGGGGTACCACTTTGAGAAAAAGAACGTGTACAGGTCAGAGAGATTTTGTTTCCTTCTTGTCTTGGGTTGGATTGACCTTTGGTAAGCTGCAAGTTCTGGATGTGTTCATCACTGTTGCTAGAAAATTTGTGCTTGCTTTATCCATCCACTGAGTTTTCTCAGTCTGCAGGATTTGTTGCCTCCTACAGTTTCCCCACTGGCTTGTTTTGCCTTTGAAGCAGGGTTTCACAGTTTGAAGTTGGATCTTGTGCTAGTGTTAAATAGCAGTGAAAGTCACTCTGGGCTTGATGCCACCGCTGCTAGGGAGATACAGCTTGTGAGAGGGCCCCTGTGAGGAAATTCGTACTCTTTCTGATTCATACCTTCTTTCTATGGTGCCTTTGCTTTGCCAGGTATGGAGTTTTACACTGAGCACATTGTTACTTCCTCATGGTTCCTTGCGGTGCCAAAGTGTCGTTGCTGTCTTATGACGCCAACTTATTATGCCTGTGGTTCATTTTCTCTGCTGTATCAGCCAACTTGTCCTTCCTTCCTGTCTCCAGGGTTTTTATGATGTCCTTCGCAGGAACTCCCAGCTGGCCAGCTCTATAATGGAAACACTGTTGTCCCAGGTAAAGTCCTGCTCCGTGGTGGGGCTGCAGGGACTCTAAGAATTCTGCACTTCAACCAGTATGGCGAACAGTTCAGGCTAAATATTGGGGAAATCGTTCTCCCTCGCACTGGAAACATGTTTGAGTGCTGTGACACTTCCCTAAAGAGGTGTTCAGACCCCTGCTATGCTGAGAGAGCAGACTAGGTAAACGTCTGAAGATGGGTTTGTGTCCTGTCATAGGGTGGAAGAGGAAGGATCTCTTGGAGCTCTTTCTAACCCTTCAGTTCTTAGGTGCTGTGGGAAGTGTGAGCCCAGAGAAGTTCTTTGTGCTCTCCCCGTTCCTTAGCAGTGCACAGCAGTTACCCTCCCATACTTCCCCAAGGATATGTGCTGACACAGTAATTACTGTTGCTGTCCTCCCATCGGGAGAATACCCAAGTCCTTGTAGGATCTGGGAGGATTAACTCATCCCCCAGCAGCGTTGCTCATGGCAACAAGACAATCACATTTCCTCAATCCATTGGACAGGCTGTGCTTTCTTTGAGACAAGTAATTTTCTTCCCTTTAATCATCCATAGAGTTCATGCTGACTAATTCCAGTTTCCCATGACAGTATAAGGTCTGAGAAAGGAACATGAACAGAGTCAAGACAGCTTTTGGGTAGCAGAGGGCACTTAATAGGAAGTTGGTGTAAATGTGTAAAATTTTATAGCATCACTATGTATCTATAACTTCCTCTAGCAGCAGCAGCTATTGATCCTCACTGTTTAAAGGAGGGGTAACACTGCAGGTGGGGTGCACATGATGTTACTTGTTGAGGCAACACAACAGCAAGTGGTCAGCTAATCTTGTTTTAGGGCTTTGACGTGTCCTGGCTGAGAGGTACAGGAGCAACTCAAGAAGGGATTTGAATCACCAGTAGAGCAGATGACGTGGCTCACATACTTGTGCAGTCCCATTATCACAGTGCCAGGTTTTGCTCTCTAGAATGGGGTACAAAGATTATTGTACTCTGTTTTCAAACATCCTAAGAGGCTCAGTTACCAAGTAACTGGCTATTTTTGTTTCTTGTTTTCTGTGACAGATAAAGCAGTATTACTTGCCCCAGCCAGACCTCCTGCCTCCACTCAAACTGGAGGGATGTATTATGGCTCAAGGAGATCAAATCTTTCTGCAAGAACCACTGGTAAGAGCTATATTGGCTGGCCACAACTGCAAGCTCATCTGTTACTAGCATTTTAGTTGTCCTGCTACATGAATTGAATACCTTGTCCTTCTTCCTGGAGCAATTCTTTTAATGGCAACAGAGCTGGGCATCTCACCCCTGCCTCAGGCTATTTATTAGAGCTCCCCAAGCATAGTGGTTGTGGGGACCTGTGTGAAAAATGCTCTAGGAATAGTGTACTTCTGTTACCCTCTATTGAGTTCACCCTGCGGGGTTTTTTTCCCTCCTTTAACTTAATTCCACGTAAAATAGTTGTGCAGTGTGTGTGTGTAGCAGGGCGAAGAATTTGCCCTTTGGTTTTGCTCCTTTGAAATTGTTGGGGATAAGACCTCAACAATTTGTTGGATTTCCAAGGGAACAAATTCAAATTAATCATTTTGTTTTCCCCTAAGGAAGCTTGTGTGCTGTTGCACACCCAGGAAGGGAGCAGACACTTCAGCTAGCGTGAGAGTCCCTTTGGAAATTCCCTTTCCATCTCCTTCTGCACCTGAGGTGGCTGGTGAAGGGAGCAGTGGGAGTTAAGTCTTTACATCCCATCTAGGAAAGCTCAGGCAGAGAGCACTGTCTGAAGCTGGGACTGGGTAGCTGTGTGTGTGGGATTACTGATCCCCTCAGTTTGGGAATGAGGCATATCCTCGAGACTCAAGGCAGCTGCAAAGGCAGCTACAGCTCTTTGCATCCCACCGTAACAGTCTGGCCCATGTCCACTTCTGCCAGCGACCTCCAGCTCAAAGGCTGAGTGTGACTGTGTGGCTGCTTCCTCCAGGCCCATCTGCTCTGCTGCATCCAGCACTGCCTCGCCTGGTACAAGAGCACTGTGCGTCCGTGCCAAGCAGCCGAAGATGACGACGAGGAGGAGGAGGAGGAGGGTGTGGGATTTGAGCAAAACTTTGAAGAGATGTTAGAATCTGTCACACGACGAATGATCAAGAGCGAGTTGGAAGACTTTGAACTGGTAAATCAGATTTTAAATTTGACTCAGTGGGAGAAGACGCCGAGTTCTTGTCAGGTTTTGAAAAGATTTTTCACTTGTTTCCTTTACCTCTCAGGATAAATCAGCAGATTTTTCTCTATCTTCTGGTGTCGGTGTGAAAAATAACATCTATGCCATTCAGGTGATGGGAATTTGTGAGGTTCTGATTGAGTATAATTTCAACATCGGGAATTTCAGGTAAAACATTAAATCTTACCCTCTAGCACTAGCTGTGCTATTATTTGCCCAGCTCTTTGGAGTACAGCCTCATTGCAGGCACAGGATGGTTGTGCCAACAAAGAATCAGTGATCTGAGCGTGAGTGTCTCATGGCACAGCCACTCACAGAGCCTTGGGGAGTGTTTTCCTTTGGAATGTCATGTGTCATGGGAGATGGGATCTGACATTTGTAGAAGAGCAGGTTGAGGAGGCTTGGGTGAGGTATACACTGTTAGGGAGGCACGGAGATGTAATAGGCCATTGTTTCATCATTTGGGCAGCATCATTGTGTAATTTGGCAGCTGAAGCATCAAATGGGAAACTCCAAGACTGCATTTTCTCCATTAATGCTTTCTATTACTTTATTGCAGTAAGAACAAGTTTGAGGATGTCCTAGGCCTGTTTACATGTTACAACAAACTCTCTGAAATCCTGAGGGAGAAAGCTGGAAAGAACAAATCTGCCTTGAGCAACAAAACTGCACGGAGTTTCCTGTCCATGGGTTTTGTATCTGCTCTGCTCACAGCTCTGTTCAGGTGAGAAGCTGTCCAGTCCTCTGTGGACCAGAGCCAGACATCAATTCAAACCATGTGTCAGTGTGCTTGGAAAGGCTGGTGCAACTCTCTCCTCCAGATGTTCACTACAAGCTACCAAAACAAAGGGGTTTTTCCACCTTGAGTTTAGCCAGAGATTTTATTTGCAAATGCATATTTAAGTTTTGAATCTCTAAGGCCATCCCTGAGCTTCCTCTGTGCTCTGACAGTTCTCTGACAGTTCTCCTGGTCCTGCAGGGACAATGCCCAGAGCCACGAGGAGAGCCTGGCCGTGCTGCGCTCCAGCACAGAGTTCCTGCGCTACGCTGTCAGTGTCGCCCTGCAGAAGGTGCAGCAGCTGGAGGAGACAGGACAGACGGACGGACCAGACGGACAAAATCCGGAGAAGATGTTCCAGAACCTCTGCAAAATCACGCAGTGAGTCGGTGTGGCATGTGGAGACATCATGCATTTGGGGGATCTTTGATTCTCGGGTAGGGTTTTGAAAGAAGGATGGAGTCCATAACTGTTTCAAACAGTTGTTGTTGGTTGAGGTCACTGCCGTTCTGTGCTCCTGAGAAATCAAGTGGAGGCTCTACAGTTTCCATGCTGTAGTGAGTGATACAGCTTTAATAACTTGGCCTGGAACAACCAAATGCCATCAAACATTTTCAGCCTCTTTCTGACTTCTTGTTCATCACTCGTTGTCACAGGGAAGGTAAGATGATTACAGGCTGGATTCTTGAGGCCTCTGGAATGCAGCGAAGTTAAAATTCACTTCGAGCTACGGAACAAAACAGATGTATGAGGGACACAAGCTTTAGAAAGCATTTGTTTAGGACTTCTGCAAGATGCTTGAAGACATTCACGCATCTAATCCTTTGGAAATCCAAGAATGTGAACCATGTAAATGTCTTTTGGAATCTAGGTCATATCTGCATGGGGTCTTTTCAGAGCCCAGTCAGCAGAGAGCACAAAATGCAAATTACCCTTGCCATGCATAATGCCGGTTTTGTGTCTCGTCCCAAATAATAGAGGCTATTTTTGTTGCAGTCATTAGGACTACATGTGAGCTACATGTTTTGCGTGATTGGACATTGAAACAGAATAAGATCATCTGTACAGGCAACAGAACTAATGAGAAGAAAGGAGAGGGAACAAAAAAGGGAAAAAGTGGGCTTAGGGAAGCAGGAAAAAGATGTTTGCCTACAAATAGAAAAGTCTCCTTTGGGCCAAACAATTTTGCTTTCCTCACAGCTTTTTACTTTGCTTTGCCTGCCTTTACCTTTCTGATTTTATTTATAGAGAGCCCTGTAGTGAATTCTGACATTTCACAGATCCAAACTGCCACAAGAAAAGCTCTTTTTGTCACTGGCAGATTTGACACCAGTGGTCAGAGTAGTCTGAGAAAGAGGGAGAGCTGGGTGGAAGAAATGAGTGTATAAAGATGGACTTGAAATGGGATTGGAAGGTCCCTTGGCACCTGGAAAGAATTAAATTATTTAGCTGTGCAGGAAGAAAGCAGTAGCTGTTTTGCTGACATTGAAATAAAATCTTCTTAAAGAAGATCTGTTCCCCCACCCTTTTCCTATAGGTAAAAGACCTTCCAATTTAGTTATATTAAAAATATGATCCTAAGAGTAGAATCCAGTTCTTGCCCTGCGCAGCCAGCTTTACTGGAGTAAATCTCGTCTCCCATCCCACAGGGTTCTGCTTTGGAGGTACACTTCAATTCCCACCGTTGTTGAAGAATCAGGGAAGAAGAAGGGCAAAAGCATTTCACTTCTGTGCTTGGAAGGTTTGCTGCGGATCTTCAACACGGTGCAGCAGCTGTACTCTGCCAGGATCCCCCAGTTTCTGCAAGCCCTGGGTAGGCACGTGGTACAATTCTGCTCTGGTTTCTATCCTCCATATGTGGGCAGGTAGGGACCCAGCACGCTTTATCCATAAGTAGGGAGAGATGAGTCTCGTTCTTGTCTCTAAGTAACAAGGTGGGCTTAGTATCATAGATTTTCACACCAGAGACAAGTTCCAGAGATATATTTTACCTGCCTTTATAGAGCTCTCAGTCTGTCAGCAGAGGATAGTTGGGGTCTGATATAGCATTCATCTATTTGAAGTTTGCTTTTAGCACGTTTTTCTGCTCACCGTGGTTCTGCAGTCTGTATTCCTCCTCTAGCTGTGAGCAGTCTTTCCCACTTTTGGAAATAAATCCTGTATTCTGCTCTTGGCATTTAGCTTTTTTTTCTGCACCTCTCTGTCTCTGCCAGATATTACTGATGGTGACGCAGAAGAAACGGATATTAATGTCACAGAGAAAGCTGCCTTCCAGATCCGACAGTTTCAGGTGAGTACCACTGTGTGCTGCAAGTGTTCCAAAGCATTTGGGATTCTGGCAGGAAACACGGCTAGCTCTCTGTTGCTTGACCACAGGGTTAAGTATGCGATAGCAACTGTGGCACTGATTCACTGGCAGGTCAGAAAAGTTTCTGATCCCTAAGGAAAGCTTCTTCAGGGTGCCCTGCAGAGCTGGGTGGAAGTGCACGTGTATTTACAGAACTCTAGGTTCTTCAGTGCAGCATAAACTTACCTGAGTATTCTAAAAGTCACACTGACCATATGCAGGCCTGTATGTAAGCACTCCTAACAAAAATCAGCACTTGTTCTTGACAAGAGTCCTGTTTTTGTACTCTTTGTCATTTTCCTTGCTGCTGCTCCCTTTATCTGCCGCCAGTTCTTGTTATTTGCTTCTGCAACACATATTCACACTCAAGGACTGTTTTCCTTCCCCTGACCAGAGGTCCCTGGTGAACCAGCTCAGCAGTGCTGAAGATGACTTCAACGCCAAGGAAACGCAGTCACTCATCACCGTTCTCTCCACATTGTCCAAACTCCTGGATCCGGCCTCGCAGCAGGTACTCCTCAGCCTTCATGTGGTGGCTGGGATGGGTGTCATAGCCATAGGCGTGGGAAGGAGATTACCAGATGGGGTTGGCATCTGTGGGCTCTGACATGTGTGTCCTGCCTCCTCCCACAGACCACACCAGGTCAAAGGGACAGTTTTGTTACGCTGTGAAGGGCTCTCCTGTCACACGCCTGCAAGGACACTTAAGAGGAAGTTGTCTTGCCATCCCACTCCTGCACATTCTGATCCTGCCTGTGGGCACCTGAATGATTTGTTTTCCTGAGCAGGGACTCCTAACACAGCCTACTTGTGGTATGGCCTCCACATGGGAACAGATGCAAAAAAGGCCAGCAGACTTGTGTCCTGTCCAAACTGGCTGAGTGCCTAATTCCTTGCACACAAGGAGTCATTTTCTAAAGTGCCCCAATTTTACAAGCTAGGAACTGCACTAACTGTGCCAGAAGTCTGGAGTCATCATTTACCTTAAATTAAATGGAGCTGTTACTGTGTCCAAGAGAATGTATAGCCATTACCCTGTCCTGGGTCTCAGCTTTTGACTTGTTAGTAGGCTAAGTGTGCCTTGTGGAACTTCACAGAGCACAGCTGGGTTCTCTACTTATCTTCCTTTGCTGTGATTCATTGTCTTAATTTTTTGTTATTATTAGTAGTTTTGTTCTTTGAATTCTGTTTCAAACCCATGATATCTTTTCTCCTCTTAAATAGTTCCTTCAGTTCCTGACTTGGACAGTCAAAGTTTGCAAAGAAAATGCTCTTGGTAAGTAAGCTTTGAGGAGCATGTTTAGATGTGATGTGTCAGGTCTGATATTAGACCCCTACATGCTCTGTCCTGGTTTTACCTCTTCGTTAAGATACATTCAGGTCCCATTCTGTGGCAGGTTGCCACAACACTGTGATTATAAGCACGAGTATTAGAAAGGGAACTCCATCTCTAAAATTATTAGCATTGCTGAAGAAAAGGAAGCCACTCACATACTTGACTTTTCTCCCTTGTTATTTAGGCTCAAACTGGGATTTATACTCTGGAAAGATAGTACTCTTGCCAGTGTTTGCCTTGCACTCCTCAGAGCTTTTGGTCACCATTTTTCTATGATCCATGAGCTCCAGTGTGCCATACTTCCCTTTGCACTCTCACATGGGATGCCTGATGTCTTAAACCCTGCTTTTGTAGCTGGAGTATTTTGATAGGATTTTCACCTACTGTTAAATCCATACTGAATCTGAGAATTTCCCTTAGTGGATGTCTGATGTACCTAAGTAGCTAGGCAAGCTCTGCACCTGGCACTGTGTTATTTTCTCTTCCCCACAGAGGATATTTCTTGCTGCAAGGGTTTGCTGTCTCTGCTCTTCAGTGTCCACGTTCTCTACAAGAGCCCTGTCGGTCTCCTGCGGGAACTTGCACAAGACATCCACGCCTGCCTGGGAGATATAGATCAGGTATGATGCAGGAGCAGCTGAGCTCTTCATCACATAGTGCCGTCAGAATTGAGTGCATCTCTGATGCAAACCATGTGACAGCGGTTAAAATTTTACTCACCAGAATTTGTTTTCTCTCCTCTGCCCAGGACATAGAAGTGGAGGGTCGGTGCCATTTTGCTGTAGTGAATGCCAAGACTGCAGCCCCCACTGTCTGTGTGAGTCAGAACAGTGTGTGTGTGACACCTGCAGTGTCCAGGGCTTCTGTGCTTGGAGCAGCTTGCAGGTTCCTGTTGTGCCAAACTCCTCCAAAAACCTGCTTTGTTATTGGTTTCTGTCTCAGCTGCTGGTTCTGGGTCAGGTGGATAAGGTCCTTGAAGAGGTGGATTGGCTTATCAAGAAACTCACCAGTCTGGGGTCAGACGCATCAGGTAATGAAAAGTGGTCCAGTTCTTACTGTTACACCTTTGTCAAAAACAGATAAAGACAGAGAGCAACAAGATATTTGAGAATTTTGAGATAGCATCATCTGAGGTCAAGTTAAACTCTCCCTTGAGCTGGTTCCACATGAACAAAGTAAGATAAGAGTGTTGTCACAAAATCCCTCCAGTGATTATTTTGCCTCTGCCCCACTGGGGCTTTATGCATCAGACACAAAGATGGTCTTTTGTGCCTCCCACCTGCACACCTGGATTCATTAGACACCCATTCACCAGATATTCATCTGTTTCTTCTAGAAGACTCCTCTCAGGCATCAAACCAAACTCAGGCTCTGGAGAAAGGTGTCATTCTGCAGCTGGGAACTCTTCTGACAGTCTATCACGAGCTGGTGCAGACTGCGCTCCCAGCAGGGAGCTGTGTGGACACACTGCTGAGAAGCCTCAGCAAGACATATGCAATTCTCACCTCCCTCATCAAACACGTGAGTGTGCTCTGCTGACAGCGGGCTGCCTCTGAGCTAAAAACCTTCTCCCCATCTTCTGCAGCAAGCTCACAGTGACCCCTGGCAGCAGCTATGCTCGGGACTGAGCTGTTGGTCTCTTGAAGGAGTTGGCCCCTTGTTATGTTGGCTTTCATGCCCTCAATTACCTGACCTTTCTGAGCAGTGGTAATTGTACCAGTGAAGATAAAAGGAAAGCTTCTCTCCAGCCGAATTTGGCTTTGCATGGCTTGGAGTTGCTGTTTCCAGTGTGTCCTGTGTGTTCCTCTACACAACTGTGTGCACAATGAAGGGCACTCGGTGTTCTCACAGTGCTCACCAGTCCTGCCCTTGCCACTCATTCCCATTCCCTGAAGCAGGACATGGGGGAACTGGGCCATGAAACACAGGCCTGTGGAGCTCCTTTGAAACGGGGTGGTGACTGCCCCAGAGCTCTCCTCTCACAGCTCTGGAATGCAGACCTGGCATTTGGGATATAGCAAGCCGCTGTGGAGGATAGCTGTGCAAATCCTGCCCTCCCCACTGTGCCCTTGTATGAGCTGCTTTGAGCTCTGCCTGGATACAGGATGGGAACAGCACACCTAGAAGAAACTTGTGTTTTCCGTGCAGTATATCCAGGCTTGCCGCAGCACCTCAAATACGATTCCAGGAAGACTGGAAAAGCTGGTGAGTGTGAGCAGATTTCTGGGGAGATGGCTCATTGCCTTGAGTTAGGAGTAACACCGGCCTCTCTCTCTGCTCCTTTGCAGGTGAAGCTCTCGGGCTCCCATCTGACCCCACAGTGTTACTCATTCATTACTTACGTACAGGTAGGGCCTAAATTGACTGGCAGAATCACAGCCAGTCTATCTGATGCTGAGTGGTGTATCAGCTTCAGTACACAGGCACCCTTGGGGATTATTAATCTTCTTGACATGACCTGAGTTTCTTACAGTTCAAGCTTTACTTTGTCAAATATAGTATAAGACATTTCAGCACCATTGCGACTGAGCATGCTGATTTCTGCTTGAGCAGGGAAGGAGCTGGGTTTTAGCTGGTTTTTTTCCCCTCTGTTCATGTGGGGTTTTTTGGATGAGATTAATACTGCTGTTAACCACAATGGCAAATAAAGGTCAACGACACTGCAGTCATCACAGTGTGAAGTAATGTGGGTGCCAAAGACTGCAGTGCTGGAGCTGGGATTTATCTGCCTGGAGAAGAACTGGGTACTTGTGTGAGGACCACAGGAGTTGTACAACATATTGGGGAAGGTGTCGTGGTGTGCAGAGCTATCACTGCTGGGGACTTCTCACACATGCATATTTCTGAATGTATAAATAATGAAATTAGTTTTTCTTTCCTTTTTTTTTTTGAGATCACCCCAAATTGCATCCTCGTATCATTACCTTTCCGTTATCTAACTGGTAATGCTGTTAGCTGGCCAAAGCAAGGACTTCTCTGGCCTTTCTTGGCTGGCCTTTCTTCCCTGCTTACCCTCTAATAACACATCTTTTGGCATCCTCCTTCAGAACATCCACAGTGAGAGCTTAAGCTTTGTAGAAGAGAAGAAAAGGAAGAAGAAAGAGGATGAAGCTGCTGTAGTCTCCACAGTCATGGTAAGACTGACTCACTCCATTAGAACATGGGCTGTATTTGCAGGATCATACCTCGAGGCCTGTGGTACCTGCTGGCTTCTTACAGATCACCAGACAATTTGTCATTTGGGCCTTTAAGTAAAAATCAAATTTAGTCTACTGTAACTTCAGAGAAAAATCTAAAAAAGCACAAACAAACAAAATACAACCAAAAAACCACAACAAAAAGCCATCTTCACTAAATGCAGCTTAAAATCTCATGGACATGAAACAAAGGTCAGTCTGGATAATCTGCCTTGTCTGATATTCTTAGCATTTGGGGTAAGCTATGAAATTACAGGGATGGGCTAATTTATTGGAACCAATATTGCATCCTCTTTAAGTGTTTCTTAACTTATCAGTACATTTAAAGATGAAGGAAGGAATGGATTCCACTAAAGTAAGGCAGTTGAAAATGACTGGATTATTTGTTTGGGAGCAAGTGAGCAGGCTGGCACATTCCTGGTCCTTGATGTCCTTTGTTTGTGCTCCCAGACAGCATTTCCTCCATCTCGTCAGCTGTCCCAGACACATTCCTGTGATGTTAAGGGTTTAAAAGCCACAAGCATGATCTTCCTAGCTCTTCCCTGAGTGAATGGAAAGGGGCTGAAATGCTGCATGTCCTTTACCACTCTGTCACCATGGGGAACGAACACCAGTGGTGGTAAATAAGCAGGACAACAATGTGGTGAAACGTCAGGGTGCTCCTTGCCTGGATGGCCCGTGCTTGTGATGCCTTGGGAGAGCTGCAGCAGAGGAGCTGCTGACAGGGCTATCAGGGCTATGGACTGCAGGCAGAGCACAAAATAATGCACAGCAGAGCCTCACTGCAGAACCATCCTGGGAGTCAATATAAAACTAGTGACAAAGCTGGCAAGGCTTTTTGGGGCAGGACTGGTACAGAGCAAGGCTACTGAAGTCTCTTCTCTAAACTGGGAATGTCGTGGTCTTCATGTCATGCTACAGTGCCATTGTGCCCTTCCAAATCTGACCCATCTCACTCCTCTCTGCATCTCAGGCCAAGGTGCTTCGGGAGACCAAGCCAATCCCAAACCTGATTTTTGCAATAGAGCAATATGAGAAGTTCCTTATCCACCTCTCCAAGAAGTCAAAGGTAATGCAAAGCAGAGCTCTTCTGTGACCTCAGCCTGGTGGAACAGTGGGATCAATGGCATGGTGGAGGGCTATTTTAAAGTCTCTACTGATGCTCAAATTAGGACCTTTCAGCCCTTGCCCATGCTCCTGGCCCAACACTGGTGAATTGTTGCCACACTGATACCAGCCCGTGCCAGCATCAGTCCTGCCTGTGACCTGTGGTTTCTGGTGGAGCAGGAGCATGCGCACCTCGTGCCAGCTTTCCTCACTCTCCCCCAGTCTGTATCATGAAATATACCACAACGAGGTCCTACATGAGAGTGAGAGTAACTGGCAATCACTTGGCTTTTAGGAAAATACAGATGGGCCCCTGGACTGCATGGGGGCAGGTGCTTTTTCACCCACTTTGTGCATCAAACCTGCATTATTACTGTGATGGACTCTGTCCCAGTGCTGTGCACAGGACTAGGCAGGGTAGAAAACTAAACTAAGATGCTCATGGGCTTAATGTTTTCCCTGCCTGGTTTCCCCTTGGTTGCTGCAGGTGAACCTGATGCAGTACATGAAGTTAAGCACCTCCCGGGATTTCCGCATCAACGCGTCCGTGCTGGACAGCGCCCTGCAGGAGCGCAACTCGGAGGATGCTGAGAACGAGCCACACAATGACCAGGTCAGAATTCATTTAGCTGCTTTCACTGAGAGGTTTCCTCCTCTTTAGAAGCCATCTGTATTTGTGAGTTGTGCAGGAGTGTGTGAAGTTAGGACAGCTTGTCTTCCTTGGGTTAGCTCTCACTTTAAGACTAAGCTGATAGGAAGGAGTGAACAGTTTGTCTCAGAACACCCCCTACACCCCAGCCCTCTGCCTTGAGTGGCCTTTATTTTCATGCACCAGCTCTCTGTGTCCCTAGTCTTAGAGAAGTGAAACTTTTCTTAAGGCCTTGTTCTTTGCCTCAGAAAGCAGAGAGGTCTATCAGCATTACATGTGAGGACTTACTGCCTGGCCAGGATCAGACCTTTGCAGCATGATGCAAAGTGGTTTTGTATGCAGGTTTTTGTAGATAAAGACCTGGCAGGGCAAATTCTGCCAGGCATCATTCTCCTCAGACCCATCTCTACTAGATAGTGCTGGTGAAAGCAGTGCAACATGTGCTGGCTAAGAAAAACAAACAATTTACTCTGCTGATTGTCCAGGTTTTTATTGGTGCTTCTGTCCATATTTTCCTGAGTGTTTCAACAAGCCAAAACCCAGGACAGAGTCCCTGTTCTGTGCCACTGGTAGCCTGTGGTCTAAGTTCCAGCATGAATTGGGGAGGGGTGATCCATAGAGAAAGTCTCAGTGGCTGACAGGAGTTCCATATTCAGGTGATTTTGTTAGGGAGGAAAAAAGAGCTAAATCCTGTTCTGCACAGCTGGCTTCTTGCTCTAGGTAAACATTCCTTAGACTACTCACACAAAAATAATCACACTCTACTGCTGCTCTTCCTCTCCCCTCTCCAGAGCAGCACAGTGGAGCAGACAGATGAGAACCAGGAACCCAAAAAGAAGAGACAGAGAAAAAAATGAACTGAGGTTGCTGCCACTGCCTCCTCTCACAGTGCCTGTTCCATGGTGGACTCGCCTTGGTCTCGGAGGCTGCAGACATGGAGATGATGCTTTATTGCTTCTCTTGCCAAGTACTTATGACTTCTTCCTTTGTGTCCACGGGAGCGACTCTGGCCCCTGTCTCAGGTTTTACAGCTGGCTGCTGCCATCAGAAGTGCCCCTGCTACTCAAATGTGCTGCTACGAAAATCTTCCCCAGGAGCATCCCTCCTTATAGCAAAAAGGAAAGGGAGCAACTGGGATCAGTCCCTGCCAAAAGATCTGCTTGGCACGCAGTCTGGACAAATGTCCTGGCACTCTGGTGTCGTCATTGCTTCTCCAGCGAACCTTTGGTTATTTCAATTATCTGATATATATCCAGTGCTTCTCCTGGAAGGCAAGGGGACAGTCAGTTCCCTGCAGTACACTCAGACTGTGCAGCGTAAGAGAGCGATGGGTGGGATTTGCTTTAGTTCAGAGCATGCAGCACAGAAAGCCCTAAATTTATTCAAACTTCTGTTTTGGGTGGTGGTGGGAATGCAGAAACCAGCACCAGTAGGAAGCTGGGAACATGAGCTGTTCTGCCTTGGAGCTGAAGCTGCTGTGTGCAGCCTCTGAGCAGCGAGAGGCCACAGCTTCCTCTGCCCAGGCTGGTTTTGCACATTTTTGCTGTTACGTTTTTGCTGACCCTAATTGTGCTGCACTTGTTTAATTTGCCTTGTTCTTGGTGAAAAGTGCCCTTTTTGCCCACAGAGCACAAATCCTGTTTCTGGAAGTACCCTTTGCCTGTAAGACTCCTAATAAAGGTTACTTCAGGGCAGAGCATCTGATGTGTGCAGTGACTGAGAGAACAAATCTGAGGTCAGGTTCTTCCCTTATCTGGGAAAGAACTGCTGCACAGTGAGGAGGAGCTGCTTTCCCAGCCACGAGTTAAATGTTTGCTTGCAGCAATTAAGAGGGTTACACGGAGTGCAGATAGGGATGACTTGAGGCCTTGGGACTGCTAAGGAAGCACCCAGCAATGCCAGAGCAGTTCTCTGAACAGAGCTGTGCTGAGCAAAGGGAGAGCAGGAAGGGAGGGAGAGGAATGATGGATGGAAAAGTTTGGGTCTGCAGGGCAAAACAGACAAGGTTGTTGAGGTGCCTCCTTTCAGAAAAGGAGAAATTAAGTTTGGGTTGTGTTAAAAGTGCACAGGAGGTCTCCGAGGGCCACAAAGCAAACAAAGCGTGGGAGAACAGAGCCAGGCCTGGTTCATCACTGTCACAAATATTTGGAAGCAGCAGCACAAACTGCTCGAGGACTGAGGAAAGAGGGGCAGGGCCCCAGCACCGTGGTTGCCCTGCAGGTCAGATGATGGGTCAGGAACCAAGGGGCTCATGAGGTGCCTCAGCTGAACAGAGGAGCCCTCAGGGAATGACTACTTAGGCCAAGTGCTCTGCTTAAGCTGGGAAGGCTCGTGCAGGGGGGATTACAGGGGGCTGCTTGCACACACACCGCTCACCTTGAGGGATGCCGTACTTCTCCATCCCCGTGGGATTTGATGGCGTCACACAGTTCATGGTCACCTCTTTCCTCAAGCACTGGTCAATATCCACCGCACTGAAGAAAGCCACTGACTGTGGCAGATCCTGGAGGCCCAGTTTGTAGGCAAACATGCACCTGGAGAACAAGAAAGCAGGTGGGATGGTGCTGGACATCACCCCTGGCCTTGTCACACCCAGTTCTGAGCAGCCAGTTTCACCAAACACTGGCCAGCCACCCCTCACAGGTTACTCTGCACCCACATCACTCAGCAGGTGGGAGACAAGGTGTTTTCTAAGTCCTGGGTAGCCGGAGGGTCAAGTATTGCTAAAGTGGGCATGGGAGGAACAGAGTAATGGTGCCTCCTTGGAAGTAATGGAGCCTCCTCAGGAGAAGGGAAGAATCCAGCCCCTCAGTGCTGGCTAATCCTCCTTGGCAGGCAGAGCAGACACGGTATTTTCCCAGCAGGAAGCCCTGAGCTCGCAGGAGCTGGCACAAAGGCAGGAACGTCAGGGTGCCTGTCCCCACTGTGGCTGCAGAAAGGCTGTTTGTGGCACTCCTGCCTCCACACAGGAGAAACAGCTCACCTTGGCCAGCTCCCCTGTAACCAAATACCCCACGGTGCTGGGAGGGGGATTTGGCAAAGCTGGCTGTGGCAGAGCTGGATCAGTGGGAGCCCTTTGAGGTCAGGAGCTTTCTAAGCTGACCTTAGTTTTGCATGGGGCAGGGAAGCAGCAGGAACACCCCACGCACACTGTGGGAGGGGCGACAGCTCTGGTGGTCACAGAGAGATGAGCCATGCCCCTTGCTGTCCCCTGAAGGCAGCAGGGGATGAGGGACAGTTTCAAACTCCCAGCTGCCCAACCAAGCCCAAAGGCATGTGACAGCTGCAGACCTGAAGGGAGCAGGGGGCGATGCACTTGCATCCCAGCAGAGCCAGTGACTGGCCCCATCTCTGCAGGAGCCAAAAGCTGATGATATCCCTCTCTTGCCAGCACATTATCCCTGGAAACCAAAGCCAAGGTCCATTTATAGCCACCTGAGTCACACATGAAGGAACTGCAGCCTCCAGCGCTGCTAACTTGCCCCAAGCAGAAGAAAACTTCTCTGTACCAGCTTGCTGTAGGCAAAGCCAATCCCAGTCCCTGGGGCTTGCCTGTCCCACTCCAGAGCCACTGCTGCTCCTCCCCAGGAGACACCAGAGCCATAAATCTCACCTTGTGAGGAGGTTGGTGATCTGCAGGGCCAGGGCTGCCCGGTAGCGATCCTGGTGCTGCACCAGGTACCGCACCTCGTCATGGATGCTGATGCAGAAGCGCCCATTGATGTCAAACTCCTCAAAGAGCCACTTCATGGCGACCAACATGAGGTGCAGGTAGTCAACAGCTGAGCTCTGCACCACCCAGTTCACTCTGCTGGTCACAAACTGGTGAAAGGAAACACAGATGGACAGGAAGAGAGCACTGCAGTCAAGGGCATGGTACCCATACAGGACAGCTGCTGGGAGAAATCTGTTAAACTCAGGCTGGTTGGGTTTTCTTGATGGCATGGAGATAAAGGCATAAGGGGTTTTCTGAATGGCTACAAGGGCCTAGTGGGTTCTCCAGCAATCTAAGAGGGGCTGAACATCATGTACCCATTTTGGAGAAGATAAGCAAAGCCAAAATCTCAGCAGCCTTACCTCCCCCTTGACCATGGCAGGCTCCAAGGCCCTGCTGATGTGACAGCCCAGCACTGGGGTCTGTGGGGAGGGGGATAAGGCAATGCTTTCCAGCTTGTTGAACATCTCAGACTCAGTGCCTCCAGCCCACACTCGCTGCTCCACCACATTCCACTTCTTCCCGTTCCGGGACCTGTGGGGCAGAAGGGAGGTTTGCTGGAAGCATGGGACGGGGCTGCAGGTCCCCATTAGAGAACCTCAAACCCTCCCTCCTGGTTTGGGGCAGCAGGATGAGACCCTGCTAACTGTTCATGGGGAGAGTGGGTGAGGCCGAGAGCCCCCAGATCAAACCTCCTTGGCCCTGGGGGAGCAGGAAGGGTGGACCAAGACTATCCAGCCCCATCTCCCTTCTCTGCCCACTGCCCATTGGGCTGCAGCCCTTTCTGCCTCACATCCCGGTGCCACAGGGCTGTGCAGGGTCAGACCATCTCACTTTTTCATGGCTTCTCTCTGGAGCCGCTGGACATCCTGGGCCGACACCGATCCATCCTCCGCCCTGTCCACAGCCAGGTCCAGCTTCGTCACCAGCCACTCCCCCTCCTCGGAGAGATGAAACCTGGAGGGAAAAGCGAGTAACCCAGCTCCCGTGGGACACTGCCACCAGCCCTGTCCCCGCTGCCCCCGGGCAGCACCCACCTGCGGATGCCCTTGGTGACGGCGTACATCTGCTGGGCCTTCTCGCGCGCCTGCTGCTGCGTGAGCCGGTGGTTGAACTGCATCAGCAGCCGCTCGGCAAAGGGCTGCCCCGCCCCGTAGATGCGCCCGTAGTTGAAGACCTTGGCGTGCTCCCGGCTGATGCCTACGGTGGCGGCCGTCTTGCTGTGCAGGTCCGTGGCGCTGCTCTTCTTGCCCTGCAGAGTCATCCAGCCGAAGGCCGTGCAGCCTGTGGGAAGGGAGCAGAGGTTGGATATCAAACAGGATCAGGATCAGGGGAACTGCCCCCTGTCCGGCACAGCCGCTCCTCCGCGGCGCAGCCCCGGCTCACCGTGCATGCCAGCGAACTGCGCCTCGCCCAGCACAGCGGCAATCCAGAGCTCCTGGGAATCCACGTCTGCTCCCACCAGCGAGTAGCCAGGTGGCACCTGGACCATGGCTTTCAGCTCACTGCCCACCCGGTCGGCCTGCAGGACACGATGCCCAGCTCAGCACATCCCTCTCCTCCTCTCCAAGGCACAGGAGCAGCCTTCCTCCCATAGCCACAGTGTGCTGGTACAGCACTACCCATGTCCCTAAGTTTTGCTCTCAGTGTCAAAACCAGGTTTAACCCATGTGCAGCATCACCCACTCGGTTACTCCAGCACAGAAAAAGGGGAGCTTGAGAAAGGACAGAAACTGGTGCTTCGGTGATTTCTTCCCCTTTCACCACATCCTGAAGCTCCAGAGCCTCTGCCAACTCCTTCCCCTCTCCCACATCAAAGCACATCTGCAAGAGGACCCCAGCACTGGCCCTGCTACCCCAAATCCCAGCATCCATATCCAACTCCTATTCCAATCCAAGCAGCTCCCATCAGTCCAAAACACAGAGGGAACCCCAAAACACTCCTGCAAGGATCCGAGCGTGACCATACCCGGGCGTTGCTGGCTGTCAGCCAGGTGGGCTCCACCGCCCGGCGGGTGACAGTGCCTGCGGTCACCACCTGCGGCAGGATGGCTCCATAATTGTCCTCCTCATTATAGTCAGGATGCCTGGGACAGAGGCAAGGATGAGCATTACCCTGCAATATCTCTCCTGGTGTGGGGTAAAGGGAACGACAGTCCAGATTCGGGTCATTCCTCACCGTACCTGGTCACCACACGAGGCAGCTCCCCTTTCTTCAGCCACACCACCATCTGGGAACTGGGAGGACACATGGCAGGTGAGATGCTGAGCCCCCCGTGCATCCACACAAACTCTCCTGTCACGACACAGCTTCCACCCGCAGGGGTGTCACCATGAAAGCAGCTGCTCACCTGATCCGCTTGTGAGCGTTCCTCCAAAACGAGATCATTTTGTTAATCTCAAGGGCTCTTGTCCCGTGGGTGCGGCCCACAGCAGCCCGCAGGGTGCCGTCCTCCATCTGGGGCAGGAAATCCTTGGCGAAAGGGCTTCCCACGTTGTTATCGTTCCCATCCTTCAGCAGCAAAAGAGGTGTCAGGGCTCAGCAAGCCACCACTCTACATCAGCAAAGCTCTGTGCATCCTTCTGTCCCAGCTACAGAGACAGATTTCCACCACCCAATCCCATGGGATGAGATCACGTGGGTCCCAGCAGCACTGTGGGGACAGGAAGAGCCCCAGGAGCCCCAGCTTGCCTTGTGAGGCAGCTTGAAGAACCAGCACCCAGGGATGTTGACATCGTTGTAGGGACCATTGCCATGGTGGAACGAGGGCTGGCTCCTTATCTCTGCTGGCCTGCTCAACTCTTCCATCTCCTCCTGCAACCAGCGAAGTGAGGCAGTGCCAGGAACATTTTCAGGCATGGCAGGAAGGGGAAATCAAGGGAAGAAAGACCAATCCACCCCCCTCTATTCCACAGGAAATCCCCCTTACCAGCACCGGGCTCTGGTCTGCTTTGCTCATTTTCTCCTCTGGATCCACCTCAATCCGGCTCAGCTCCTCCACCTGCAGCAAAGAGGAACCGTGGGGAAGCCAGATCAAACACCAATCCTTCAGTAAGCCTTATTAAAGGGAATTTCTTATTTGCAGCCCCTGGAGCTGCACACAGGGCTGGTTACTGCATGCATACAGGAAGAAGCACAGCCCCACACCTCCCTCCCACCAGGGAACCCTCCATCCCTTCCTTCACCTTCTGCCACATCGTGCTGCTGTCCATCACCAGCAGCTCGTCCTCTACAGCAGCCTCTGGCCCCGGGGGCTGCTCCTTGCCCTTCTCCAGGCAGTGCTGCCTGTACAGGTTCTCAATCACCCTGGCAGAGGAGAGGGCAGGGCTGACGCACCCACAACGAGGCCCAAGGCTCTGAGGCAGCACCTGGGCAGAGTGGCAGGGTGCCAGGGAGCTCCCAAACACCCCCGTGGGGCAGCTCCTAGCCCAGCACCCCACTACACCCCTCTCACCTGTGTGGGCAGGAGGGGCCATCAGTCTCTACAGGGGCTGCTGGCAAATTGTCCTGCCGTCCTGGCACCAGGTATCCCCAGCCATGTTTGTCCGAGTAATGGAGGGGGAAGCCGTCCCAGGCCAGGCGCATCAGCTTCGGGGTCACCCTCATCTGCAGGCTGATGAGGCTGGGGCCAGGCACCCACCCCTCCTCCTCCAGGCGTGGGCACAGCTTGCGGTACCAGCTGGGGAGCAGCAGGGATGGGTCAGAGAGTGCACAGGAAGCCCTGGGGGCACACAGGGTCCCCAACTCACCCCGGGTGGCCCGGCAGGTGCTGGACTCTCTTGGGTTGCAGCGCGACCGTCTCCTTCAGGCGCTCCAGACAGAGCTGGCTCGCAGGGACTTTCAGCTCCTCATCCTCACTGGGGGGACCAGGGTCTGGTGGGGCAAGGAGAACTCGCTTGCAAAGGGCCCTCTGTGCCACTCTTCTGGGGACAGGGACATCAAACCAGTCCCCCACCACATGCAGCAGCATGGTATATAAGCCAGCAATGATTCATCCTGCAGCACCAACAAACCCAGTCCCTTTGTCTGGGCACCCCTGGGAAGGCAGCCCTGGAGCATCCCTCATCCCCAGGGATCACCTGTGCTCACCCTCCTGCCACTCCTCCGCTGCCTCTTCTGCATCCATTGCTGCTGGGGAGACCTGGCTTTTCCCATTCTGATCTTTCTTCTTCTTCTTCCCTGGATTCTTCTTTTGCTTAAACTCCTGTGTGTCCCATTCGAGATCCCAGAGCCAAGGGTCATCCTTGTACCTGATGGCACACCACTGTCACACAACAGCTTTGCTCCTGTCTCTCACACCCACCCACAGCCCCTCATGGACCACCTGGCACCTGGGCTCCTTCCAGCAGGACCTGCAGCCCCAGACCACGGTACCTGTGCTCATGCAGCAGCTGGCAAGCATCATTGGCCAGGTTCATCAGAGACTTCTTCATCTCCTTCTGCAGCTCCTCATAAATACCCTGAGCATCATTCAGGTACCTCTTCCAATTCCCATTGACTGGCAAGTAAGACACTCCCATCTCCAGCATCCCTGCAAACGTGACAGGGTGGGGGCACCTGGGCCCCAAAGCAGCAAGGAATTAGATATCTGCCAGAGGGGATTGGCCCTGGAAGCACCAGACTACAACAGACACGAATGTGTCTTCATCTAGAGTTTCCCAGCCACACACAACCCTCAGTGCTCTTCCCCTTAACTATAAGGATCTCTATATCTCCTGCCTGCCCCGTGCAACAACCCCAAAACTGTATTGCTTCAGACTGCCTCAGGAAGTCTGCTTCCCTCCCTCAGCCACTATGCTTCTGCTTACTCCCGCTCACCTACATGGGAGGAGTCTGAAGTCCCTCCTGAAAAGAGGTTCAGGACACTCTAAGGACATGAGGAGCCACATCTCATGCCCAGAGGGACCATGACCCTCTCCACTGCCCACCCAGCCAACAGCCCCTTGGCCAACCCCAGCCAGAACTTGGCAGCTCTCACCTCTCCATAAACAGTGGCAGCTGCTCTTGAAACACCTGATGGGTGGCCTGGACATCACGGGCACAGTATGACATCAGGTCCTGGGGACAGCAGCAGGTGAGAGAAGGCAAAGCAGCCACCCCTGTGCCAGCACAGGGCAAGGCATCGAGGCTGTGGGAGCACAGAGGAGGTCACAGCCCCATGCATACCCAAAGCTGCAAGAAAGGGCAGCAAAGTGGAAACTACCCCAGCAGCTACTACCACCCTGCTCCCCTCTCCAGCTCCTGCTGCCTGTCAGGATGGTGGGATGGCCTCCTGTACCTGGAAGTTACTCCTGATGTCAGCCATGGTGCCCTTCAGAAAGATCTCCCTCGCCTCCTTCTCCAGCGGCTCCCCCCCGACGTAGAGCGCGTGCACATCAGCCAGGTTGTTGATGCTGCTGACGTGCACCCAGTCCCACGAGGTGATCTGTGGACAATGCGGGGGTCAGACAGTGTGGGAGGAGGACGAGCTGCAGCCAAGATCAGGAGGAGTAGAGGATGCTGCTGCTCCAGTTTAAACCGAGGCCACCTTATCTGAAATGCGCTGGGGAGAGCTTCACTCAGCGGAGCTGCTCCAACAGCTCCCACTCTGCCAGTGCAGGAGCAAACAGCCCCATCACAGGAGCACACGGCCCCCTGCCACCCACACCACTGCCAGCAGCTCAGCTCCCTCACTCACCGCTGGCCCCTCTGTCTTGCTGCGTGTTTTCTTCATGTGCTCCTTGACCTGCTGCAGTCCCTTCCTCTTGCCGTGCTTGGCAGCCATCCAGAGGCTGCGCTGGAAGCCCGTCAGCCCCGAGATGGCCATGTGCATGCTCATGGTGTCCAGGAAACGCATCTTGGAGCCCTGGGACACAACACAGTGGGAGAAAAGAGAGCGTTTGGGATATGCTGGAGGAGCCGCAAGTCCTCTGCTCAAGCTGCTTTTGCTGAGGGAAACTTTGCCTCCCACACTCCCCTTTTGACAGCCAAAAGCAGCTCCTGTGCAGGCTGTCAGCTGCTCAAAGGCTCCTGCCACATCCCCAGCTGCCGCCCTGCAGCCTCCAGCAACCTTACAGGGTGCAAGAATATCTCCCTCTAAAGGGATCCAACCTCAACCTGCTCTGCAGGACAAGGTGAGCACAAACCTGGGGTACCTGTGCAGAACAGCATCTGCAAAATAACCCTCAAGGACCAATGCAAATGATAATCTGGGTAAGAAATTGCAGCTGCCAGTACAAAGCAAAGGCTCAGTGGATTACCTGGATAAGGTACTGCTCCTTGATGAACGCCCGGTCGAACGCCACGTTGTGTCCCACCACCACCCTCTCCATCCAGTCCTGTTTGCTGGCACAGCTGGCACCTGCTGGGCTCTCCATGGGAATGAGGTCAGCCAGGGTGAGGTGGCTGGACCAGGAGTAACGCTGCTCCAGCAGCCGCCTGCTACACCACGAGTACCTGCAGGGGACACACAGCACCCGCAGCTGTCACAAAGCACCCACGGTGCCATGTGGTGCTGAGCAGGACCCCAGCTGCGGGAGGGAGGTGACCCACCCTGGGGAGTGCTGTGCTTGCTAAGCAGGACACATCCCACATCCCAGAGCCACGCTTCAGGGCATCATTGTGTCTTCCCTGCAAGCCAGCAGTGGATTGCAGGAAGAGGCTCTGCTCAGGAGCATCCCCATCCTTCTCAAAACTGTGTCCCCCCCCCACCCCTGCTGTGACCCCAGCGTCGCTGCTGGCACTGCATCTCACCAGGCGTGCGGCGAGACCGCCACGGCCAGCGTCGGGCAGTGGCCATCGGCCACGCACACCTCCACATCGAACACCAGCGCCCGCTCCCCGGGGAAGTCGACAGGCTCCGCTTGCCCGTCGGGGCCGTAGCGGGTCCAGCCCAGCTTCCACGCCCACTGCTCGGGCAGCGGGGGCAGCTCGCAGCGCAGCAGCTCGTTGGCCGCCTCCAGGTAGGGCAAGCTCTGCTTCTGCGCCAGGAGGCGAAAGTGCTCGTCGATGTTGTCCCCGTACATGCGGGGCAGCTGCAGGTCCACGTCGGGCAGCGTGGAGGTCTCCTTGCCCCACAGGTCGTGGCGCTGCAGGTGCTCCACGCTCCGCTGGACCTCCTCCGCCGAGTAGCGCACCTGGGCCCCCCGGAAGATCTGCTCGTGCAGGGTCCGGGAGAGCATCTGGATGTTGAGGGGGTTCATGCGCCGCTGGCCCGCGGCCGCCTCCTGGCTCGGCTCCTGCGGCAGCGGGCGGCTGGCCGAGGAGCTGGAGGGGCATCGCCGGGGCTGGGGGCTGCAGCCCCTCACCGAGCGCATCCAGGGCACGCGTCTCATCGTGCCCCCTGCTCCGGGATGTGCCCCGGCACGGGCGGCCGGAGCTGCGGGGGGAGGAAAGGCGACGGGTGAGCTCAGCACTGACCACCACCCCCGCCATGCACGCACTGTCCTGTACAGTCACGCACCCCTCTACACAGCCGCACCCCCACACAGCCGTGCCCCCCCATATAGCTGTGCCCCCATACGGACGTTTTCTCTCATACAGCTGTGTCCTCATAACAGATGTTTTCCCCCATAACAGATGTTGTCCCTCACACAGATGTTCCCTCCCAGTTCCCCCCCGTTCCCACCTGGTCCCCGCTCGAGCCCCCGCGGCCTGGACCGGCGGGCAGATCCAAACCGAGGCGCCCGGGGGAGCTTCCGGCAGCGGTGACGTCCCGTCCCGTCCCGCCCCCCTCCCGCGCATGGTACGGCCCTCCGGGATTCCCTCAGTAAGGCAGGAGGGAAGCCGGGAGTGGAGGTGGCCGCGTGGCCTAATGGATAAGGCGTCTGACTTCGGATCAGAAGATTGCAGGTTCGAGTCCTGCCGCGGTCGCGTTGGGAGCGCTCTAGTGGCGCCTTACATTTTGTTCCTTCAGCCGGGGCCGCGGCTTCGGGGTTTGCGCAGCCCCGGTACCGGGGTCACCGCGCTCACCGTGCGCCTTTTGCTTCTGAGTTTAACCGGTCTCCGGGGAAGGAGGCGGGGGGCGGGAAGCGGCTGCGTGCGAGCACGCTGGGACTCTCAGGGGGGCGCGGCCAGCAAGCACCGCGCTGG